>CM062816.1:774922168-775376379 GCA_031772625.1 Pinus tabuliformis
TTTTCTCAGCTCCGAAATTCGATTCATCTTTGGAGACATAGCGATGATGAAGGTGAAGGATATTACGGAATTGCATAATATTCATGTATGTATGTATTTAAATTCTTTTATGAATTGATCGCTGGCGAAAATTTATTCAGGTCATTCTTTTCTTTTAATCACCATCCAAAACTCGCACTTGAAATTTCACCAAATTTTATCGAAATCATTCACAAATTTCCATTGTTTTCATCTCACTTTGCATTGTTTCACTGTTGTATCCGGCTGCCTACACGTTACTCCCAAAAACTGTCCTCATAATAATAACCAGACTAACTCTGATGATATCACGTGCTGACAGTCGATGATAACACATCGGCGTAATACACGCTTTCTTCTATTCTCAACGGTGCCTCTTTAGCAGGTTAAAATGGCGCCTCATTTCGTCATTTAAATATCATATAATTGAATAGAATAATTATAATTCATCTGTGAAGAAAATAATTATCGTATATTTAAATATCATATATGAAGAAAATAATTATAGTTCTTTGAGGTATTTGTCTTCTTAAATCCAGTTTCTAAGATGCATCCATCGTTTTTTATCCAAGTGTGGCTATCCATCGCTTTATGTTATTCTCTTATGGTGCCTCTTTAGCAAGTTAAAATGGTGCCTCATTTCGTCATTAGAATTTTTTTCCCCTATTTAAATATCATATAAATGAAGAGAATAATTATAAAAAATTATCGAATAATTATCATATATTTAAATGATCAATTATATGAATAATTATAGTTCTTTGAGGTACTTGTTTTCTTAAATCCAGTTTCTGAGATGCACCCATTGTTTCTTTTATCCAAGTGTGGTTATCGATCGCTTTATGTTATTTATTAGTGTTAATTTAATCCTAAATACTAATTAGGGTATGAAAATTGCCATGATTTATTTATTTCTATATCCAATTTCCACTATATCGTCATCTTAAATTAAACATAATCCACCTTGCCGTTCTGTTTAACACCATATTTGTTTTAAACTATCTCACGTGGACCTCTCTTTGGTTATTTTTATTTTTATTAAATAAACGTCTATCTCCGTTTGGTTATTTTTATTAAATGGTTATTTATATTAAAGGTGCTCTTGCAGTTCTTCTCGATTTCTCTTAATCAAGAAATCTCAAACCCGTATTTTCAAAGTAAAAGAAAAATCATTTTTCCTACGGAAAGAATATATAATTTTCTTATTTTGCGTCGAAGAACTTGTTAAGGAAATATATTTATTAAATTATAAATAAGAAAAATAAAATAAGATTATGTATTATAATTTTAAGAATTTAATATTTATTATTATTTTTTATATAATTGTTTTAGTTTTTGCACATATAATAATTTTAAAATTAAGGATTAGTTTCATTTGTTATATTAATATTTAATTATTTATATCAATAAGCATGTATATTTTCGAATGGGAAGGGAGCTTTCAAATTGCAAAGTGGGATTGCATTTAATCAGTCACTTTTTTTATAATCACTATCTAATTTTAAAGTCATGAGAAAATTAATATAAATAATCTTTTATCAGAAATTTTGTTCACTGATTTGCATAAATTTTGGTGGGCACTAATCTTGGTAAATCTACATACTTACATCTTTATTCTTACCTCAATGTATATAATTTATGATTTAAGTAGATAACTGTGTTAATTTGATTTGTTATATTAGTTGACAAGGAGTAGTAGATCTTAATATATGAAAATTAATTATATTTGGTTTACGATATGAACATATTTGATTTAGGCCAGTAAATGAACAATATGAACATATTTGATTTACGGAAGTAAATGAACAATATGAACATAATTGCTCTTGCATTGACAACATCAATTTTTCAAAAATGGACAATAAATTGAATTCAAACAAAAAAATGTTTTGCATGTTGATTTTCACATTCCTATACCTGTTTTACTCTCTCAAAATCACACCATAAAGGTACATCCCTTCATATTATTTATTTAAAGTGTTGTATCGGTTCACTTAGAATATGCAATGGTGACATGAAGGAGTTTTTGCAAGTTAAATAAAAAAGATTATTAGGATAGAAAATCTCAAGGCAAGAAACATATAAAGAAGGGGATTAAAATTTTACTCTTGAAACTATGTTATTTCAAAAACTTTAAAGCTCTACTAATCTTTATTTTCTTTTCTTAATCGCCTTATTTATGTACATTTATTTATTGTGCTCTCTCAACCAACTTATTTATATTAATTTTGAAAATTATTTTAAGATAAAATGATGGTTGAGTTTCATATAATGTTATCTTTTATGTTATTGTTTTCTTTATTAATACGCAACAAATACTTATTATATCAATTTTTAAATGAAATCTGCATTAAATATTTTGAAATGGTTTTCAAATTAATATTATAAGAATTCATATTTAATTGCAATAAATAATTTGGAAGAAATTCCATATTATTCTTACATGTTTTATTTTTCAAGTTCTTTTTTTTAAATCTATACTTACTTTAATTTTACTATCCTAAATAGTGGTTTCAATTTTTATATTTTTCATACTACTCTATTATGTTACATTTGTATTTTCGTAACTTCTACGATAAGGGAGACAAGAAAATGAACCAATAAAAGGATTAGTTGGTGAATCAATTATTCATAGTTAGTAATTAATGCATTTCTATGGATCCATAGTTAGCAAGTGTTTTGGAGGAACTTCTTTATTAAATCTAGTTTTCTAATGCTTTTTAAATATCCATAGTTTATTTCAGCCTTCATTTGTTTATATGTCATTGAACTTATTTATTTTGCTATTTAATCTAAAATACTAGAGAATGAAGAAACACCCAAGAAATAATGGAAATTAGAAATATTTATAATTTAATGGATGTTTAACATTATTAAATTTCACTGGATCATAATTAGGAAAAAAAATAATTCTACACATAACCAAACACTAGTGAATAAAACAATATACAACTAAAGCTTGAAGTCATTACAACAATATACTTATATGAGCTCAATATATCATTTACTGTTATTTCTAAATAATTTTTTTTTACTCATTTCCTCTCTCATTAAATGCTTTTCTAGTGAGATATAGCTTCTATTATCATCCATTTTATTTTCAATTATAAAATACATATTTTAAATATTATAGTTTCTTAAAAGGAAAACATTTCTCAATCAAAATCCTCGTGAACATGTCTCCCTGAAACAAATTCACGGGTCTTTTCCTTTAGTTATATGGAGGTTCTGCCATTATCTAAGGATCTTTTCCTTTAATTGTTTGGGGATTTTATTGTTAGCTAAAGGTGGTTGAGACATATGACACCTGCACTGGAAGAGGGGACTGCCCACAAAGATGCTGAAGTGTTTCAAACTAATTCACATATTTTCATTACAGGTTTTCTGTTGATGCTTTAATATAATTAAAATTATAGAAATAAAAAGAGCTAGTATATATACGGTTTATCACTAAAATAACTTTATTAAAAAAATAATACTTTCCTACAATTTTAAAAATAGTTTTGTTAAAAAATATAGAAAACCTTATACTAACAATATTAAAATACTGAAAATACAAGAATAACTTCTACTACTCAAGTGAGTAATTTAAAGTAGACAAATAAAGTATCCTAACATTAAGAGAATCTAATAAATAAACATTTTGCTCAAAATACCTTAATACCCACATTAATATAAAATAATAAATGGACACTTTGAAGAACATTTCTAACCTAATATGCATAAATTAAGTACTCTATATCAAAAGATAGTGCTCCTTTTGATCAAATGCCTGCCATAAATTAAGTACCCTATCATAAGATAGTGCTCTTTTTGATAAAATGTCTGCCGTTGTGTTTAGTTCAAGATAATGTGGGGAAAGCTAATTTCCCAGAAGAAATTATGACGGTCTAAAAAGCTAAGTTCTAGATCTAGCGTTTTTTGCCCACCAATTTTTTTAGGACATTTGGAATCTTTAGGAAAAAATTATAAACATTTTATATCTTTCAATTTAAAAAAAAAAAACAAAACAAAAACAAACAAACAAACCGAAAAACACCCTAAAACAAAAACATAAAGATGCAAATATTTGTACATTACAATTTACATCCAAGATTATGCTCAAGTTTAGAAAACTATATATATAACAATCAAATTTGATTGAGTTTTTCTTTGCCAGTTTAGGTGCCAACGATTTCCGTGACACGCCACACCTCTCTTGCTATCCTCGACACATTGGACGTCCAATCCTTGGATCCCAATGCACCCATTTCCATTCTCCAAGGTTTCCGATAGCAGCTTTCCTGGTGGGACCTTATCCGCTCACATAATCTCTGCTTCGTTCTATTCTCTCATGGTGCCTCTGTTTTTCTGGGCTCAGAAATTCGACTAATTTGTGCAGAGATAGAAATGCATGTATGGATGTTAGAGATCTAGAGATGTGCAAGTAGTTGGGTAGATGTTCAGTCAAAAAGGGGGTTATCCATCCTGTAGACCATGGTTTCCTGGGGATTTTTTTTTGGAATTGATTACTCTCAAAGTTCACTAATTCCACCTGTCGACTTAGTTAAGAAGGATATTTAGAATGAAATTAACAACACACAGAGTGCGATGATAACACATGCGCTAACCTTGGATAATAACACACCTCTTTTAGAGGTGAATTTTGTCTACTTTTACCTTGAATTTTGAATTCTATTCACACACTTGTCATTTTGTTATTGAAATATTTTCTATTATTTTCAAATGATTAAATATTCAATATCATAATTAATCATTTGTTGAAAGATAACGATTATTGTTTACCTATATCAATTTGTTTAGTAATCATTCTATATAATTTATTATTGTTAATTTAATTCTCATCATAAATTTAAAATTATTTTTATTAAAAAATAATATTACATCGAATTTCCACCCTGTGATCTTAAACCTAATATACACGTTTTCAGCGTGGTTCTTTATTAAGTGCGCTCTTGCGGTTGTTCTTGATTTCTTTTATCGAGAAATCTCCATACTATTACCGATGTATGACATGTCCAAAATAAAAAATTTCTTATTCAATCCATTTTTTTTTCCTTTTAAGAAGGTGAGACGAAATTATTAAGAAAAGGTTTCAATCCATTTTTTTCCCTTTTTAAGAAAGTGAGACGAAATTATTAAGAAAAGGTTTCAATTATAAAGGAGAGAGTAAAAATAATATTTTATATATTATCATTAAGAATTTATTTAGGATAAATGATGGTGGAGTTTTATATAATGTTGTATTTTGTTATTATTTGAACTAATAATTATTATTTAATTTTCAAATGAAGTCTACTCTAAATAGTTTTGAAATTAATGTCATATGAATTCATATTTAATTGCAATAAATAATTTAGAAGAAATTCCATATTAATGCTATTTAGACCACTTTATAAATCAATGTTTTATTTTCTAAGTTTTTATCTTTAAATCTATACCCAGATTAATTTTACTACCCTCTATAGCAGTTCCAACTTTTCTATTTTTCCTTGCCACTTTAATATTTACATTTGTCTTTTTGTAACTTCTATGATGAGCAAGAGAAGACAATGAAACCCTCCAACTTGTAAGAGGAGTGGTTAGAAAATCATTACTCATAGTGATTAATTAAAGTTTTTCCAATGGATACAGAGCTAGCAAGTGTTTTTGAATGTATAAATGGACTCAACGCCCTAAAAATCCCTTGTAGCACTGGATTTCTACAAATTGCACAACAAAAACTTAAGATTCCAAGAAATTCCTATCAAATTTTAGGCAAAATTGACTGGTAAAAAAATGCTTGGAAAATGGAAAAAATCTAATAATTAGATTAGTACATTTTCCATTTATGAAGCTAGCTATGTCATGCAACATGTAATGTTCCAAAATAGGAAAAACAATGATATGCAAGCAAATAACAAATTTACACCACATAAAATTTTAAAACAATTTAGTAAACATCGAGAATAATTAGAAATATGGAAGTGGTTGAGCCATTTTATTATAATTGGTGCAAGAGTATAAATATATGGAAGGGATACACATGGGTTTGCTCTACGCTGGCCTCACAAATATGCATTGTTTGCTACAAAGATGAGAAACCCACCTCCGGTGCTCAGAAAATTCTGCAAATTTATTTCTAAGGTCCTGTCAAAAACTCAGAAAAACCCAAAAATAGTTTGGCCTGGATTTAACCTTCCAAAATCGACCCCCAAAAAGGCATTGTGTAGTCCATACTTATTCTACATTGTCTACTGCAAAGATACAATTGAAAACTCCACCTCTGGTGCTTAGCGAATTCTGCAAATTTACATCTGAGTTCCTTGTCAAAAACCCAGAAATGGTTTTGCCCGATTTTGACCTTCTAAAATCGACCCCCAAAGGCCATATGCCCTCCAAATGTGTTGAAGCACATTGTCTACCAATACACCAGAAAAATCCTGCCCAGACACTCCTGAAATGTACTAATCAAATCCACCAATAATTCCCTTATTTCTCCCAGCAAGAAATAGCCCCAATGGCTGAAACTCTATCTCTCACGTATTGTAAATTTCTCTTTGTTGCACTAGCCATAGAGTCTACAAAATCATTCATGAATATTGCCGCCACTTCCATCCCTCAAACTCACCAAATAGCCAACAAATATATTGAGCCTTCTTTTCCTAATTTCTCTGGTAATATCCCTCCGGAAGAATGTTCCAGTGGCTACACTAGATCCATTACTACGTCCTCCATAAATATGCATTGCTGGGGTGAATTGAATACAAATGTTGGAAATATCTCTACAAATATACTCTGAATAATAATGAATGAACCTCTCTAGGGTGGCACTCAAAGTCCCCCAAGGAATGGGTGAGTTCTCCACTTGGAAAACTCTTGCTAAACAACTCAAGCAACATAATCAAATCTAATAAGCCAAGAATGTCAAATGAAGGGTGTTGTCTTCCTTTTATAACTTTTATGGAGCCTTTCTTCCCAACTTTTCTTCCCTCTCATGCATTTCGAATCATTAGCTTAGGAAGTGCATATTTCTTATGTGGGTGGTCCCCACATATCATTAGCAAAAAAAAATAATATAAAATTAACTTGCCTCTAACTCCCAAGTCTTCTATCAAAAATCAAATGGGCCTCGTCTTCACCAAAATAATGTAGAAATAAATCACGTTCCAAAATTATTTAGGAAGGGACATTATAGTCCTCCTCGCCAAAAATTGCTTGTCCTCAAGCAATGCCTGAAGAAGTGCCCTTTATGACTGTTGATCACCACTATAACCACCAATAATACCAGGGTCCCAAATGTAACATTGAGTCATCCCCAATCTGAGTATTGTCCCGACATGAAGGAATCTCTCGATACCAAGATCCCAAGCCATCCTCATCAATGTGAAGCACACCTTGCTCCACTCATTATCCAACCAAATATAGGTACTAGAATCCCTCTGTATACTAGCAATAAGTAGATCATCATGATAATGTAGGACTCTACCCAACTCCCCATGAAATTTCCCTACTGAGTAGTCCACCTCATGCACTACAAAAGTAAACTCCTGAAGATGCAATCCAATCCTTGTGGATTTGAACCCTCATCTACCTGGGCCTCCCTTGATGCTCTCGTGTTAATCACCCTGCCACACTGGTCAAGTTCCACACACCATCAATGACTCACTAAAACCAAATGGAAGATCTGGATGACCCTCTTGTGTAGAAACCAGCTCACCTCTACGGGTAGTTGAATTGGTCAACCCTGTTATGCCAGAATACTCTTCCCATCATAAAAGGAACATATCCTGCTGACATCGTGACACTCTGGTCATGACTGACTACCTAGCATGCTCATGCTAGAGCCTCCTCTCCCATAACTCTCGGCCATAATCTATACGATGATCGATGCTAGGCCAATCTTTCCAAAGAGACTCAACAGTGCGAACGCCTGTCACTCCATGGCTAGCCCCAATCCTGAGAAACAATATGCCTCGTCCTATGGTGAGGACTTCGATGATCCCCGATGTGTCCGCCTATGAATGAATCAGTTCATCTTTTATCACGACCATGCTCACTGAGGAGTGGAGTATCCAACCAATCCACTAGATCCCTGGATCCCATAACCATACTGGAGGTCCACAACCCCCAATCCTCTCTGCCTGCGGCTGTGATATTCTGCTAGCTGTTGGGACTCCCCTGTGCTCCGTCTCTGCCTCCTGTAGGTATCCAATAGGTAGGTATTGAGCATCAATAACCTGTGGTGCAAATATCCAGTTGCTATGTGCCTGCCAAATGACACAGCGAGATCTGCTATCCAACTCTTGATGATGTGCTTGGGTACTGTTGGAAGCCTAGGCATCATCCTGCCAACAAAGACTACCATCCTCCGCACCTCACGCTCACCTAATGCCTCGAGTTGTTCAGCTGAAAAAGCACCATGTAACTGCCTCTCAGTCACCTCCCCATGTGTGAGCCTAGGGGTGGAACATATGCAACAAAGTTACCGATCAAACGAGAAAATGATCTACTACTCTTTTTTCTGAGGTAGCAAAAAACCACTTGATTTTGAATGGTGATTCAAAATACACCCTTTTTTTTAGCATATTTTTGCCACTTAAATTTTTTTTATGTATCAAGTATGAACAATTTTTTTAAATGTTAGTGATGTTCATGCTGATTTTGAAAAGTGTTGATGCAACATCAACACATTTTTTTAAAGGGCTTGTTTCTGACACTTTAATTTCTTTTATGTATCCAGTGTGTTTTTTTTTTTGTTATGATTTTTATTTTGATTTTGAAAAGTGTTGATGAGCATCAACCCTTTTTTTTAGAGGGCTTAGTTTTTACACTTTAAATTTTCTAATGAATTAAGTTTGGATACTTTTTTTAAATGTTGGTGATTTTCATGTTAGTAATAAAACATAAAAATAAAAATAAAAAACAAGACAAGAAAAATCAAATACAAAAAAATTATATAAAAAAGGAAAAAAGAAAAACCTATAAAAATGTAAAAAAAAAAACCAGAATTAAATCTAAAAATAAAAAATTTGAATAAAAAATTAATGGAAAAAAACAAAAAATAAATTAAAAAAATGACAATTATATATATATATATAATTTAAAGAAAAATAAATTAAACAAATAAAAAGATGAAGAGGAAGAGGACAAGAAGAATTTCTCAGTGACTTAGTAAGGTAAATGTAGCATCCAAGAGAGAAAGGAGTGTTGAGAAAGATGGTTCAAGTGAAGTGAGCCATTGAAAAAGTTTAGAGGGGATAGCTTGGTGGGGTTTTGGTTGATTGCAACTCACAAGTGGACAACGAGAGTTCACAGGAGAATGAGAGGAGAATGACTACTGATAGTCATGTGAAGGGTTTAGGGGGAATTCACAATCAAATGAAAGTTAATGCCAAATAAGTTGGCATGAGGGAGAGGATCAATGAAGAGTTTGAGAAAGAACTCGTTGAGGTGAAGGCATGGTGGAATGTGATTATGGAGCTACTACAACAAGATGTTGAATATCAAATATGTAGATGGGTGCTATGGAAGAAGGTTAAGTGGCACAAGTTGCAAGTAAAGTTGAAGCATGGGTTGAGCATTCAACATAGGAAAAAAATCTCAAAGTAGTAGAGATGGATGTTTTGATTTGCGAACTGGAACAAGGACTAGTCCTTAGTGAATATGAGGATGAAGCAGTTCATGAGCCTCAAGTTTTTAAAGCTAATAAATGCTTTGTGTCTGTAGGTATTGACGAATGTAAAAATATGTAGGTAGTGATGAGTTGTGAAGAAGCCATGCATGATTATAGACTAGAAAGCATGGAACTTACAAACAAAGAAATGACAACATAAGGTGAATGGAACGAGACTATGGAGTAAACCTTCTATAAAGGTATAAATTGTTTATGGAAAATTTTTCATTCTAGTAAGATTCAAAATGTGAGTTTATGGGAACATGCAAATAACCTCAATTTGGAGCTTAAGGGTTTGCAACATTGGATGCAATTTTTTTTTAGAATGAGCATAGGCATGAAGATCAAAATATTGGAGTATCCATACCAATTTTGTGTGAAAATTTGCAGCACAAAAATTGAAGAAGTAATGTTTTGGAAAATGAAAATTGTCATCTTATTAATTTTGATTTTCCTTAACCTTAATACTTTCTTGTGAACTTAGTTAATATTCTTATGTTCTTTATTTAGATATTTTCATCAAACAGAAATCAAGAACATAAATAACAACAACAAAGGACCCAAATATTAGGCTCTCAGCCAAGGCAAAACCCCTGAAGGGGAAAACCGCAAAAACTATTCTCTTCTTTATAGAATCTGCTTCAAATGAGATATAAAGACCCACTCCATAGACCTAGTCCTTCTCCAAGTACCAAGTCATCCCTTCCAAAAAATCCTTCCTTGATCCTACACCAAATAGCTTCAAACTATAACTTCCACCTGCCAGCTTCAATATTGCAACTTGTCCAGCTACTTTGACCCTATAATTTCAGCCTTGTAGCTGCTGCAAAAACCCTAATCCAACTTCCTCCTCATGCCTTCCTAGAGAAATACAACTCTTCCCAAGGTCAACGAGGTCAAGATAGAGTATTCTTCCTTCCAGCTAGAAGATACTACACTTCATCATACTACAACTCGAACTTGCAATTTCAACCCCTTTTTATAGCACCAGAAACCCTAGAACTTCACACGTGTGAGAGGACTAAAGCCCAAAAAAAATTATTTTTCTTCCTTCTTGGATTCTTCTTGCCTCTTATACATTCACTGTCATTTTCTACTTCTCCCAGCTACATATCGAACTTTTTCTTGTGAGATCAAACTTGTTGAGTTAGTGTGTCCCAAATGAGGTCGAATTTCTCCTTTATATAGCCTTTGTAAAGGGTCAAAATCCATCTTTAAGGTCGACTTGTAGATGCTAGGGCCCAATTGTACATTTGGAGTTTCTTGGACCTTCTAGGCTAAAAAAGAATGCTTTTTTCAATTACATTTTGCCCAAAAGGGTCTTATAAACATGATGTTGAATCCTTTAACTCATGACAATAAATCTTAAGACCCAACAAACCATAGAAGCATGAAGAACATGCTTTTACCTAGAAGACCATTAATAATGAGCATGAAATCCATGCTTCTAAAATATTTTTTTTCTTGTTTATTATATAGGATACATATTGAAATGAGTACAATAATAATTATGAAGACTGAAACTAGTTACATACTTCAACAATCCCTTTTAACTAGGGAGATATTCATAATTGTACAACTAGTACAACATCATTCTCAAAATGAAGAGTTCTCACAGAAAGATTCAGATTGATAAGTAAAGTGTAAGCATCAAGAATATAACCAACATTGTCTTTGAGGCCTAACTAGACAAGCTCGACTTCATTCAGGAGAATTATGCTGGGAGGCTTTATGTGTGATACTGCACTACCTTTACAAGGCACATACCCTATCCGGATGTTCATAAGGTATGTACTTCTAGGAATATTCTTATCTTGGATTCCGAATCCTATATCCTCAAAGAAATTTGTCCTCTTTGACCACTCCTATCTTAGATACCTGTCCTATCCTCAAAGAGTATCAATACCTTTCCTTTCTTCGATGCTTTATCCTCGATGAAACCACATATGCTTATCCAATTCTCCGCCATTCTTTATTCATCCCGTAAAGAAGAGAATTCACATGTGATGTCCAACATCTTTTCCTCTCAACTAGACAGGACATCCCTATTCCTTTTTTTATTAGAGAATAGATCCCTTATCCTATTCAAGGAGACTCATTTTATCCCTCTCAAAACCATAGGAGATTCTTAACTTCCTTTTAAATGGGGAATTCAATACCACAAGCCTTATAGCTTGTCTTCATGAGAGTATCAACTAATTGTTATTCATAGCAACATGGCTCCCTTTTTTTCGCATCTCTTGCATCAAACTTGCTTCTTTCCAAGGTATCATGGAGCCACCTTCTTTCTTCAATCATGTGATAGGTGTGACAATTTCAACTAGTGCAACAACTGGAAATTATTCTTCTAACTGTAAATTAATTAACAATTTATTTTCCCACACAAACAACAAATAATTCACAACTGCAATATTCACCAAATTAAATTTTGTGGAAGATAAACTAGAAACTGAGAAATAAGCTAGCAGACACAAATAGAAATTGACACAAAATTTTTGGACAAAATTCCTCACAAAAACTTAACTTGGGAAAGTTAGTGCAACAATGTGAGGGTTTATTTTATTATGCAGTAGCAGAATTTATGAGTACAATAATATGTCGCCAAACTAGCGATTCTTCCTAAGAGAAATACTGGCAAAATAACTGTGAGGTAAATATCTCAACACCACAACTAATCTTGCTATTAAATATAGTCAAAATAAGTTTTACGACTTACCCCTTCATGAGCCTCTACATAATGCTTTTGCAAGCTCTATCTTCTCTACCTTCAAAACTCACTGAATCCTACAGTTTTTACTGTCTTTGCTTTAGAATGTGACTTGCTTGGCCCCTTGGAGTATATCCTGGCCTTTAGCAACTGAGTTGACTCCTCCTCTAGCTTTATCAAATCCCCCCTATAAATCCTCTTCGTAAGCCTTGCAGTTCCTTGAAGAAAACTCATCCCTCTCTTAGCCGACTCTTCCAGAAATGGGAATCTCCTCTAAAAATATACTATGTTTCCTGTCTTCCACATCCTACTTGATCTACTGGCTCAATTTCTCCTATTGAATTACCCGCACTAGAAAATCAAACTGCCTAGATAATTGAATATCTGCATTGTTGTTTTCTCCACCTACTCATGGACCTCCTCTTATAATCTCTTGTTGGGACTCCAATGACAAATATTAGAACGTAATCAATGGCTAAGATCATTTTTGAATCAATCTGTGTAATTTTCTAGATGATTCATGCCTTTCTTAATCAATAATGACTAATTAACCCCTTTTCTTAAGTTTAGACTTAGGAAATATTTAAAAATAGGCCAATAATCTAATTGAGACACTTCTAGGTGAAATCTCTAGAAACGATTTATGGGTTATGAAGAACTCGTGTGTTTTAGCTCTCCACAAAGTTTCGAGACTCGAACACTTTCGATGCTACAAAAACTAACAATAGGATCTAGGTCTTCTTCTTGCTCATCATTTTCATCCTTTCATGAAGGCATTACATTGAACCTTTCCAAACTTCAAGATTTCTCCATGAAAGTGATCTTCCTTTTTGATCCTGATGTTATCTTCTCGCACTACTACCTTTCAATTTGAATATGAACATATCTTGACTTTATGGTTTCTAGGTTGAACTTCCCTCAACATTTTTCATATATTCCTTCCATACATTTGAATTTGCCTCAACTGTCATTATGTATCCCTCCAACATCCTTCTAGGTAGAAAAATAATATCTTAGCCATTAACCAGTAATAATTAAACTCAAACTTACCTCATCATGATGACCTTCTCATCCAATCAACATCCTCATGGTCCATCTCCCTATGAATATTCCTTCATACATCAGGGTACCCAAGGATAGAACTTGATTACCAAGTTAAAAAAATTCTTTAGAGATCATATTGATGTTAATCATTATTTTACATATTCTAGATAAAATATTAATCCTTTATTCATTCTTAGGTAAGTCAAGTTCTTCTTTTAAACATCACACATACTAAGCATGTCACAATATTATGTACATATGAACCTTATCCAAGAGTCTCTTTCAATATACATTCCTATGCTTCTTATTCCATCATCTAGCTATGTGTCGCATAATGAGATGGTAACCTAACCCATTGCATTCCTTCATCCATTTAACAATATTGTTTCCATACTATATGGAATGTATAATACCTTGTCATAATTCTTGTTCCAAGAACTTTCCAAAATGATGGTTCTTCCAGGATCATGATGATCCACCTAAGAATGATGACTACCTCTAACATAATGTTAGATTATGCCTGGATGTGCAATATGCAAAATGGTTTATCTATTTACCTTTAAAGACTAGATGATTTCTACAAAGAAACTTAACCAAGTAGACTCTACATATGCCTCTATCACATGCTACACTCTATGATGTTATGCAAAACCAAGACAACAATGCATACTATTATAAAGGAAATACTAGTATTTTGTAAGGAAACTGACAAACAAAGTGTCTTCTTTAATAGTAAAGATCCTTCGAATCTTCTTTCTTTGACCTCTTCTCAGGATCTCCCATGACCTTAGCTACCTGAGCTTCACTTCTCTCCTTTCTCTTCTTGTTTTGTTGGCTTGGACAATACCTCTTAAAGTCTCCAAACTCATTGCACTTAAAGCATTGAACCTTGGACATATCTTTATTCTTGTTCTTTCCAAAATTACCCTTCTTGAGCTTCTTGACTTGAGCTAGAAATGTTTGAGACCGCTCATCTCATCCAATATCATCTTTTACCTTGATTCTAGATTATTATAGAATGCATTGAGCCCACAACTCATCAAATGGAGTTGAATCTTTCTTGGAGTAGATGCTTGTTGCAACACTACTCCATTATGGTGGTAATGCATTCAATACACAAATGGTCATTTCCGAATCAGAGATTGATTCTCCAAGCCCTTATAGATGGTCTCTTAATTCAGAGATTTTAATGAGAAAGGATGCCATGTCCTCATCCTTTAATTTATTCATTCTATACAACTTATTATGCAAAGACATCTTTTGTCCTTATGGAATTGGAAGTTTTGGCAAATTTGCAACCATTGGAACAAGAGGATCTTTAATGGATTCAACTATGATCCTTTGAGCCCCTACTTCCCCTTTCTTTTATTTTTCTTTATCTTGAGCCTTGTCTTTGCTAATTTCAATGGTCTCACCAATGACATACTACATTACCTCATGTTTGGTAAGTTCCAGGTCAATTCTTTTCTCCCATGCTAGGAAATTTGATGCTCCAATGAGATTATTCCTCTCCTTACAGAAATAACCCATGTGACTTGTAGATTCAGACATTGAGTAATAAAATGATACTTGACAACCAAGATTCTTTTTCCTCCTTGAAGATATCTTCAACCTTTTCTTGATGCCTTTAGGACCCTTGAAGAAACTTCACTAATGTCCTTGAAACAACTTCTAAGAGAGATAATTGATACCAAGATCCCTTGATGCTTTCTTCAAATATACCTTCCAAATGGATCTCTTTGTAACCTTTCTCTTAGGCCTCCCTTTGATGAAAATAATCAATAACATAAATATCAACAACAGAGGACACAAATATTAGGTTCTCAACCAAGGCAAAACCACTCTAAGGGGAAAACCTGAAAAAATATTTTCTTCTTTATAGAATCTGCTTCAAATGAGACGTAAAGACCCAATCCCTATACCTGGTGCTTCTCCAAGTACCAAGTAAATCCCTCCAACAAGTCCTTCCTTGATCCTGCACCAACTAACTTCAAACTGCAACTTTGACCTACCAACTTTAATACTGCAACTTGTCTTGGTAATTTGACCCTGTGATTTTTACTTGTAGCTACTACAAAAACCTTAATCTAGCTTCCTCCTTAGACCTTCCCTGAGAAAGACAACTCTTTCCAAGGTCTATAAGGTTAAGATAGAGTATTATTCCTTCCATATACAAGATATTGCACTTCATCCTACTGCAACTCGAACCTGCAATTTTAGCCTCTTTCTGCAACACCATAAACCCTAGAACTTTGCACATGTGAGAGAAATAGATCCCAAAAATAAAGTTTTTTCTTCCTTCTTGGATTCTTCTTTCCTCCTAGACATTTTATTTCCTTTTCTGCTTCTCCCAACTACAGATCAAACTTCTTCTTGTGAGATTGAACATGTTGAGTGAGTGTGTCCCAAATGAGGTCAAATTTCTCCTTTATATAGCCTTCTCAAGAGGTTGAATTCCCTCTTTTAAGGTCAACCTATAGCTGCCAAGTCTGACTTGTACTTTTGGATTTTCCAGGACTTTCTAGACTAAAAAAAAAAATATTTCTAACTAATTTTTTCCTGGAAGGGTATTATAAACATGATGTTGACTCCTTTTACCCATGGCAATAAATATTAAGACCTAACAAACCCTAGAAGCATGAAGAACCTCATTTTATCTAGAAGACCATTAGTAATGAGCATGAAACCCATGCTTATAAAATAATAACATTTTCTTTTATTTTCTTGTTTGTTACATAGGATACATATTGAAATGAGTACAACAACAGTTATGAAGACCGAACTTTAGTTGAATTCTTCAACAATGTGTATCAATGAGAGGACAAGCTTGAAATCAAAATTGAAGAGATGAGGAAGTTGATGTTGAAAGGGCCTCAAAAGAGGCGTATTGGGCAATGAGGAAGAAATGTTGACAACATATTGCAAATGATTGAGTGGGTCTACATCAACAAGGAAGTAGGGGCACTGGAACATAAAGTTTGGAAGCTCGGAAGAATGAGAAAACTCCCAGAAAAATAGTAGTGATATTACAGAGAAAATGATTAGCTGCAAAACAAAGTTTGGAACCTTCGAAGATTTAAAATGGCACATGATTTAATCTTATGTGGGTTTTGCAAATTGTGGAGAAATACATGCCAAAAGGAGGAACAGTTCGATCTATTTACTGTGCAAATCATTGAGGAAAATGCCCAGATGCAATTGAGATGCCCAACAAACATTGAATCCCAATCCCAATGACAAATCAAAGAAGAGAAGAATAGGTTCGAGCTACTATGAATCCGTTGAAAGGTTCTACGTACACTTGTTGACCAAGAGGTAAGCATGCTGATTAATCTTGAAAAGCGTAGAAGTAAAACAACCTTGGGGAATGGTGCCTGAACATGAATTTTCTATGTGAATTAATGTATACATAAAGATATAAAAGCACTAAGTACAGAGTGTTTGAATAAGGATTATATGTAAATGTATACCATGAGTGAGGATAAGTGGGTAGTGAGAGAATAACTGCTCTCACTCTATTTTGTATTATATTTTTTTATATACTTGAAAAAGCATGAAATAATAGGTGAATTGAATGTAAGAATAGTTGTGTGAGTAGCATGGATTTGTGCTGCCAATGGGATTTTGGGTGCATAGGAAAGCCATCCACCCTTTGGTTAATATATGAAGTTGGTAGTAGTAACCAATCGGTGGTTTTTAATGTGCCAATTTTAATTAATCTCTAATTATTTTTTTTCCATCTTTCTTTCTTAGTATCAATATATAAGTGTCTAGTTAACTAGGTCCATAATTTGATGTATTTGAACATCGTTTCCATATCACACCATTTATTATATAAATTTCTTGTTTCTTATGTTAGTGAGAGATTGGTTATTGAAGTCCATGACTTGATGTATTTGAACATCAACCCCTACTACGAAACATACATAACGCCCTTTCTTATGCATACATTTCTTGCTTCTCTTTGAGATAAGGCCTCCTTCACCTCTTTTATGACTCCTTTCTCCACCATTAACCTTATTCAAGTAGCCAACTTCATTTATTCCCTCCACCTCATGGAAAAAATCCAAGTCCTTTACAATTCCTAAGGCAATGTCTCCTCCTAGAGCTAATGAACTCACCATTGGATCCTCTTTGAGTGATATAGAAGTTGAAACAAATGTGAAAACAAAGCCAAAGTTTGTTGAATCAATTAAAGATGAAGAACGAGTCGTGAATTTTTTTTTGAAACTATAACCCTTTTAGGGGCATTGATGACTTTATTAATGCTCTTGTCAAACTATTTGTACAAGTCATGCCCTACCAAGCACCCAACATTCTCGATTAGAGGTTAATACTTTTGTAGATAGTTACTTCTCCTTGAGATAAGGCCCCCTCTACCTCTTTTATAACTCCCTTCTCTAGCATTCCCCTTTTTCGAATAGCCAACTTCATTCACTCCTTCCACCAACCACTCTACCTCAGGGAAAGAACCCAAGTTCTCTATAATCCCTAAAGTGAAGTATCGCCCTAGAGCTGAAGAACTTGTCGTTGGATCCTCTTCAAGTGGTTTACGAGTTGAAAAAACCATGTTACCTTAGCCACATTTTATTGAACTAATCAAAAGACAAAGAACAACTAAGAACAAGTTTTTGAAACTATAATCCCTTTAGGGGCATTAGTGACTCTATTAACATTCTATGCCCAACATTGTTGATTAGAGGTTCATACTTCCATAGACAATTCCCACCCTCCGCATTTCTTGCTTCTTTGAGGTAAGGCTTCCTCTTTTGTGAATATCCAACTTCATTCCCATCTTTTACCAACAACTCCTTCTCCTTATGAAAAAGATCCAAGTCCTCTTGAACCCCTAAAGTAATGTCTCCTCCCAAAGCTAAAGAACTCACCATTGGATCCTATTTGAGTGATATAAGAGTGGAAACAAACCAACCACCAAAGCTAAAGTTTGTTGAAGCGATCAAAGACAAAGAATGACTTGAAAAACGTTTTTGAAATTACAGCCCCTTTTAGGGGCATTGATGACTCTATTAACACTCCCATCTAACCTGTCCTACAAGTCAAATTCTACAAAAGACTCGAAAGCTTATGATTTTGTACGCAATTCCCACCTTCCACTCAAAAAAGAGTATTTAGACTACTAGATCCTCATAAATATCAACATTATAATAACTCCTAAAAATTAACAACTATTTTCAAATTTAATAAATTAAATTATCAACTATTTTTAATTTTAATAAATTGACAATTCTCACCCTTCACTCGAGAAAAGAATATCCAAACTATTCTATCCTTCTAGATATTAATATTTTGATAAATCCTAAATATTAATATTTATTTTTATATCTAATAAACTCCAGATATTAATAAATTAAAATTAAAATTAAACAAAATTCTAAATATAATATTAGAAAGAATAAGATAAATATTAAATTATTGAATTGCCAACTTGTACAAAAGATATATAAAAAAAACAATATAATAAATACTAAAAGTGAGATTAATGCTAAATATAATACTAACCTAAATAAATAATATAGACATTAAATTATTAACTTGTAAAAAATAAATAAATAAATATATATATATAAACAATTTAATAAATTCTAAAATAAAATTAAAAATACATATAATATTACATAAATAAATAATAGGAAGATGTATCAAAACAAGGTATATAAATATGGCCATAACAATTAAATAGTTAATAAACATCTATAACCATCCAAATTTATTTACTATTATAAATAAAAATAAAAATCAAAAATTATTTGAAAACTTAATTTCATCTCTATATATTATAAAAAATATAATAAAATTATTAAATCGACAGCCTCCATAATTTTTATATTAAAAAAGATTGAAAAAACTTACGCTGAAATAAAGCAGCCTAAACCAGCAAAAAGATAAAAAAAACAACGAAAAAAGAAGAAAAAAAACAATCTAAAATAACAAGGAGCCACTGTTGTGGCGCTAGTCCCTGCCGGTTAACAGAACAGTTTGATCAGTTATTATTATGAGATTTAATTTGCGTTATCATGAGAGCTGGTTTCCATTAGTAGTGTGTTGTAGGCATGCTTACTTGTATTAAGATTTAATGAATTGGATGGCCAATTGTTGTATGAACTTTTTGACTTTATGCAAAGAGTGAAATATAATGAACTTTGCCTTTGTTAAGTAAGAATTGTCATAAATGTCATTGAACTGATAAATGCTTGTAATGTTGAGTTTGTATTTCTTAAAATAAGATTAGTTTTAGATATAATTTTCCAATGTCTCATGATTTAAAAAACGCTTAGGTTAATAATTAAAATATAATAAAATTTAACAGTGAATCATAGAAAACTTGAGGGAAAAAAACTATAAAAGGTAATAATAATGCATTATAATGTATGAAGAATTAGAGAGTGTTGAAGTAAGTTATGTATTTTAATAAGCACGGGGTATAAAATATGTTGAAATGCATAATAATGAATTATAATGTACGAAGAATTGGAAAGTGTTAAAGTGAGTTATGTATTGTAATAACCATGGTGCACAAAACATATTAAAATAATAGGAAGGTGTTAAAGTAAGTTATGTATTTTAATAACCATGGTGCACAAAACATAGAATTTTCTTATTTTTTTACATTTGAATATTATGGAAATATTCATAAAATGATAATGACCAAATAAACATTATTATGAATATAAATTTGTTAATTAAAGTCGTGGTGGAGAGTGTTCAATATTTACATAGATCATTCTCGAAGGTCAAAGAAGAACTTAAGCATTTAAAAATTATAGTTATGGAGTCTTGAACCCATGATTGAAAGATTACATATCTAGTAACATGTTTGGACAAATGATACCATTCAGGTTAATCTCAATGCAATCTCAATGCAATGCAATTCTCAAATAGAAATCTCTATGCTTCAGCACCTTATCAACAACTCGCCGCCAAACAAGGTAATTAAAAGTTGGCGCTTGGAATTTATAGGGGAACACATCCAATCCCACCTCTCATTTTTTGATTATGTGATCACGAAGCATGTTGATAAAAAAGGTAACAAAGCAACAAACCTGCTAGCAAAACGGGGAGGTTAGTTATAGGGACAAGAAATGCAGCAAGATTGGCCTCCCTCCTGTAGAGATAACCACCTAGAAGGATGCGGAGAATAGTGGAGGAGGAAGCCACTTCCCCAACGGGGGTGAGACCCGAGACTAGAATGGTTGTCGAGCCCCATGAGGAGTGACAAATGGGTTGAAAACTCGCTTGAGCCTTCAATTGAGATGCAAAGAGAAAATATCCAAATCCATGTCATGTTCTCATTTCTCCTCCTCCTTTTAAAGCTTGATTGCTCCTGAGAAACCATGGGCAATTACCCTTAGTGGATAATGTCAATTGGTTGGGGATATTACACTATATAAAGGAATCATTTGTACAATAGAAAGAAATGCATAGGAATGATGATGAATTAATATAATTTTCTCGTCAAGGGTTTATGGAGCATATACTCCTAGTGCCCATTGTTTTTTATAGAGTTGTGTTCATTTGCAACTAGCATCTACATCAAAGAGTGAGAATTGGAGACATATAATTCCACTAGATAGAGGATGAGGCTATGTGTGTCATCTCTGTATTCATTAACAACATTGTGAAGCCATTGGTGAGGCCTCCCCCAATGGAATTGAGATTATCAAGATAAGATTAATTGTTTAGGATAGGCACCACGTGACTCCTTGCTCATGGTGCAATGAACACTTTCCTTATGCAAAATTTAGCAATGGTCTTGGGTGTTCCATGTGCACATAGATATTTTAAACTTGAACAACATTTTCAAGTATAAGTTCACATAAATAAATGAGTTTTCGTACCATGAGAAGCTTCCAATTGTCAAAGCATGATTAAATATAACAATTGTTTTCTTACAAATTAAAAAGGTCATTTGCACTTTAATTAATCATGATGCTACTCAAAATTCCACAACCCAAATGAGACCATGACCTAAGAGTAGAGTTGCTTTCTAGGTAATGGAGGTGTGATAGAAAGGACAACAAAAGGTAGAGATCTAATCCTAGCAATGGGACATATTCAAAATAGTTTTTTTCCCAACTTTATCATGAAGATGATATTCAAGTTAAGGAATATCTAAAGTGAGAACATATTTCTCATAGCCAAATTCTATAAAACGGAGGGGAAAGGAAAAATGTGTTTTAGTTCTCGTAAAGCCTCTCATAAAGTGCCAAGTTGAAAGAACTATAATCATTCTCATAAAGTGCAAAGTTGAAAGAACTATAATCATTCTTTCAACTTAACTTTCCATAATTTTTATAAGCAACAATTTGAAATGGTGTTTATCATAGCCACTTATCAATAGACATATAAGGAAGATATTTTGCATGGCACAGACCCTTTTTAAATTCATCTTAGCTTCCTTTCTATTAAGCGAAACAAACAAACAAACAAAAAATCAAAGTGCAATTTTCTCATTGCTTAAAAAGAGCAAATGCCTGTGAGACCAAACCTCCCCACCTAACCATTGGGACAACATCCTTGGACTTGAAAACTCATATTTCTTATATATATAAAAAATAGTTAAGAATACCCAAAACCCAGAAAGATCTAGCAAGAGAGAATATCTACACTTTATAAACCCTAACAAGTTACTTCTTCGAATTGTCAAGTTTTATTTACATACCTATATTAAAAATAAACTAACCATGTAGTAAATTTTTCTGGTTTAAACACTAAAAAAATTGCAGGGCCACCCATGTCGCAAGAAATGCCACAAGAATATGTCAACCAATACTCTCCGTCACTTTTTATGAACTTTAATCTCCTTTGAACTACAACATGAGCAGATTTCACTACTTTCTTTGATCAAATCTAGATAAGTGGCACATACAATTCTCCACATTACAACATATATGATCCATTTCCTAGTGAACAGAAGGAACAACACTAATGACTCTGGTATGCTTTCGGCATCTTTGAAAAATGCTATCGTACAATATATCGAATTGTACCCCTGCTCTTTCTCGGTTGATAAAAAAGAGAATGTGATCAGCTTCCACAATTGTATAGTACCTGTCAATCTCACAAATTAGAAATCTTAATTAGGTCTTTCTCAAAGCTTGAGACAAGTTATTTTCTGGTTCTTACCAAACACCTGGTTGCAACGAGTGACCATCCGTTAATTCTGGACTTAGCAAGCAGTGGGGATGGGGCTCAGGAAAGCGGGGATAAAGCATCGAGATTGTGTTTAATGCTCCATCATTGTCTTGCCAATCCTCGTCACTGTTAAGAAATTTAGGGTTAATAGTAGTAACAACATAACCAATTGCTCAAGCAATCAGGAAATAAATCTGTATGTTCAATAATCACTCACTTGTAACCTTTGTAAGGAAGTGGTACATTGCTGGGATAGCACCACTGGCTCATCTGCAGCGTCCTAATAAAGAGAAGAGGATGAATTCCAGACAGACTTGAAGGCATGGTGACTCCAAACAATTTTCGTGTCTTTCTCGTGGCATAGCTGTTTCAAGCAAAAGTGGTTTGAAACATCAATGTTTAGTCAATCCTTCAATTCAGAATTTTTAACCACCACTAATGCATATTACATGCATTCTACATAAAACTATAATTGCTTCCAATGAAACAGGAGGACTTGAATAGTGTCAAAAGCTTCCCTAGTCACTTTATGTCTAGCCTCACAGTTCATAAAGTCATCACCCCATTCCCTAATGATCTGTATGTGAGTAAAATATCTTAAATGGGGCCTTTTAGTAGCTCATGATGACAGGTACAATATGCCCCATACAATGTAAACAAAAAACCTCTTACGAAAATTAATTCATTACCAGAGATAGAGCACTGAAATGTACGACATAAAAGATAATAATAAAAACAAAAAACTGCATTCAGACGTAAACAACAGAGGGTACATATTATTCTCCTTTGAGTACCCTTTGCATCACATCGCGTCCATAATGATTCCAATTAAATACATGACAAGCCTCTGAGTGATTACTAACCAGCTGGAATACTAGACCAGCTGCCCAAGTATCTTAAACAATCTTCAGAGGTGACTTAATGATATATTGGAAGACAAAATGGCACATTATAACGCATAATCACCTCCCTGACTTGCATAACATTCAATGATGCCCACATCAACAGAGTCTCCTAGTTGCAAATTGACTACCTGTAGCTTGCAACCAGATATGTAGACATTATACCCTGGGTTTCTAAGTGCAATTGAACTTTCTTTTAATTGCGGCTGAACATTCAATTGCAACCAACTCTGCCTTTTGCTTTTTGAGTCGACTTTCGTCTATAGGCAGTATACCGCAGGCATGTACTAGCACACCATTTACTATGTAAAGTACTAGATTTTGCAAACTTCAGATTTCTATTTTCTTGACCAACCAAAGCTTGTACACAAGTGACGTTTATGTATATCGCAGACTATTTCTAGTTGAATGAAAGAAAAGACTTGCCATAATCTGCTGAGGGTATTTATCCCTGACATAAAGAATAATGACTATAATTCATTCATTAGGAGGATATCAATTATGCATAAACATAGATTCTATGATGACAATAAATAAATTTTACGACAAAAGGAGACAAGTACTTACATGTATCACCAGTGCAGGACATTTCACATGTCGGATCTTGTCAATATTCTGCAGAGCCAAATACCTCTACTTAACATGCTGGCCATGTTTGGTGTGAAAAAATCTTCAAATAGGAACGTGAATAGAAATATATCGGATGCTTAACACAAATCGGCTTATTGTTTCCATCACTTACTTTATAGATATCAAACCAGAAAGTGATTTTGAGAGGATAAAGTACACGGAGGCCTGAAAGTATAGCACTGTGAAGAACAACTGCCCTCAACCTTGGTAAGCGAGCTGCCAAGTGTAATGTAGGGCCAGTGCCAACAGACTGGCCATATAAAATCAATTCCTCCTGCTTCACTCCATATTCTGTTGTCAAACATTGGTACACTGCTTCAATGTCTGAGTATGTGTTTTATTCAGTTGCCTGTTCATTATAACCAGCATTATCTTACAAATGAGCTTCCAGTCTTTTTTACAGTATTCAATGTTTTCCCAGGGAAAAGGTTCCCCAGGATTGTCAAGCATATTGTGATAGTTCTGAATCATACCAATAATCTAGCACACTAACAGTGAAATCTACCTCGGGAGAATATTGAAAACTACTCTATTGATGCATGAACATTGAAAAACAATGGTAAATCATGCAGAACTAACGGCACTTGTCAAGCAGTTGCATCTCACCAGAACATTTCAATATAGTTGAAAAACTCTTGCCAAGACGGACACCTTATAACATTTAAAACAGCTGGCACCGCAATAACATTATTTGATACAACATCTGTCGAGATCAGCATATTATGTTACCTGAAAATTTGGGACCATTATTAGGACTATTTGTAACTAGGTGGAAATAGGCACCAAGCATGTACATGTAGTGACTATACACAAATTATATGCCATCACAAACTGCTCCAAGTGACCAGTAAACCTGATTGACCTGGTCTGATTTAAAAGATATTAGAAAACACCCAGTTCTAGATGTCTACGTCAGTGTTGCAAAAGTCGGACTCAAGAAAACTCAGTTGGGGTCATCAACATAGAGAATAGGAAAACTTGGCAAAAACTCAGCAAGCATAAATTCATACTTGAATCGGAAAAAGTTGGAAAACTCAGGATAAATCTCAGAGTTTTACAACAATGGTGTGCATTCCAAAACTCGCTCGTATGAACTAATTCATTAAGCATCCTTCACTGTTCAAACTCTTTTTCATGTACTCTTATCTTTCGGCCTTAAGTCTAATCATGTTCATGTTGCAGATTCTTTCTGGTTTTGTATCAAATTATAGCTACTAGCATTTAGTATCAATAAAATTAGCAACTTTCCAAAAAAAACTGCTCCTCTGATATAAATCTCGGGGCATGCCGGTATGCTATATGAACACTTGACCTGTACCAGGGGTTTGGATCCCGCTCCGACCAAATATGGGGGTACTTTCTTTCCAAAAAAAAATAAAAAAAATTGAATGTTTTTGGTAGCAAATGCTCAGCATTGTACAGGTATAGCCGAACTTACCAAAACGATACCAGACAGTCGAGGCATACAAGCCGGACCTGGAACAACAGAACCGCAACCAAACGTTTGCTATACAGTTAACCGAGCAGGCAGGAACCGCATTGTGTTGAATGCTATGGCCATCACAAATCGAGAACTAGAACGAGGTATGTATCGAGAAGGAAGTATATTGAGGCTTGCAAAGTCAAATTTCTTCTAAAACAGAGAGGTGTCCTGCAATTGCATTTTACGTAATGGGTATCCCACAATAGTATGCCAGAAGATGGCAGAAGTCATTACCTGAATGTTGTGGCCATCACAAATTGAGAACTAGGAGGAGGTAAATGTGGAGGAAGTATATCTAAAACAGAGTGGCGTCCTGCAATTGCATTTAATGTAATGGGTACACCATGATTAGTGAGATGCTCAAGCAACAACAGAATCTGCAGAAGTTGTAGAGGACTTCACTCCCCACTTAACCACAAAGTGCAAGCACAACAATCTGCCAGAAGATGGCAGAAGCCATCAGTTTCTGTAAAAGTATATATGAAACACTAAAAATAAATGAATTCAAATTGCAGAAATTCAAATTTATAATTCAAGCCTTATTAAGGATGACAATGGACAGGTAAAATGTGAAAGAATACAAACCAAGCCAGTCACCAGAACCGTAAAAGAGCGCAAGGAATTCATTGAGCAAGGAATTTACCTGCGAGTATCGAGAGCCCATCGGTGCAAGCAGAACCTTCAGAATTTCGTTTCAAAATTTCTTGTAAGGAACTTGGATTTCAGGGAGATTTCGAATCCCAGCCCTGCAGAGCCTTTCCTTTCATCCTCTTCTCTCCCGCTCTGCTGTTTTTCTTGGCACAGTGGAAGCGACCTCTGCTCTCCCACTCCTCACAAGATGCAAGCACAAATGTGAAAATATACAAGTCATTGCGAGTCATTTGTTTCTGTAAGTCATTGAAAAAAAACGAATCACATTGGCAGAAATTGAAAGTCAAATTTCTTCTAAGACAAAGAGGTGTCCTGCAATTGCATTTAACGTAATGGGTATCTCATGGTAATAGGTATCCCATAATCAGTGAACTTCTGCAAGCACAACAGTACGCCAGAAGATGGTAGAAATCATTACCTGAATGTTGTGGCCATTGCAAACTGAGAACTAGAAAGAGGTAAATGTGGAGGAAGTATATCTGAAGCTAGCAAAGTCGAAATTCTTCTAAAACAGAGAGGTGCCCTGCACTTGCATTTAATGTAATGGGTATCCCATGATTAGTGAGATGATCAAGCAACAGAATCTGCAGAAGTTGTAGAGGGCTTCACTCCCCACTTAACCCCAAAGTGCAATCACAACAGTTTGCCAGAAGATGGTATAAGTCATTACGGGTCGTCCGCTTCTGTGAAACACTAAAAATATATGAATTAAAATTGCAGAAATTTAAATCTATAATCCAAGCCTTATTAAGGATGACAATGGACAGGTAAAATGTGAATGAATGCAAACCAAGCCAGTCACCAGAATCGTAAAAGAACCCAAGGAATTCAGTCATGAGAATCCTAAAAGAACCTAAGGAATTTACCTGTCAGTATAGAGAACCCAGCCCATCGATGCAAGCAGAACCTTCAGAAATTCGTTTCAGAATTTCTTGTATGAATTTGGATTTCAAGGAGATTTCGACTCCCAACCCTGCAGATCCTTTCCTTTTGTCCTCTTCTCTCCCGCGCTGCTGTTTTTCTTGGCACGGTGACAGCGACCTCTCCTCAGACAAACCCTCAGTATTCAACCAGAATGCCATTAACTTATAATGCTCAAATAACCATGGACTCTTGCATGCAGGTAAGAGAAACCCTCAGTATTTAACCAGAAGACAAACCCTCAGTATTCAACCAGAATGCCATTAACTTATAATGCTCAAATAACCATCGACTCTTGCATGCAGGCCACACAGTAGCCGAACTTACCAAAGCCACACCGAGCAGGCAGGAACTCCACCGCAGACGAAAAATCGCACAGACTGCAGAGCTAAACAAGCAAGTAACAATACCCGAGCAGGCAGGAACTCAACCGCAGACGGAACATCGCACAGACTGCAGAGCTAAACAAGCAAGTAACAATACCAACCCAAATGCCGCGAAGACAGTAAAACACAACCCGAACATTCCAGCATCTCGAGGAGGGACACCTGGCCGCCGATCAGACCACCAGAGCGCATGCAACCACGTGCCCCTCACGCGCGCCACGTGCCATTCGCCTCGATCCATGCGAAGCGCGTAATAAGACCCCCAATCCCTTCCGCCCCGTAAACCTTAGTTCGACTTAGGAAAAATCACAAATATTTGCAAAAATCGCGTCGGTCAACCCAAAGTCAGCGATCTATCGATCGCTTATAGTCCCCGGCAGGGACTAATAATAGAGTGAGATTAAGGTGGAAAAAAAGAGCCATTGTACCGCGAGGTCTGCGCTAATTTATTAGAACCATAATCACAACCATAGGTTTATTGAAACCATAGAAATGACCTCATTTTATTGGAACACGTCAGAAAAGAAAAAGGCATCTACTTGGCAGAAAAGCAAACACGTCACAAAAGCATAAAGCATCGACATGGCAGAAAAAGAAACACTTCACAAAAGCTAAAAGCATCCCAATTGAATTTTGAATTTCCTGATAAACAATTTTATGCCGTCGGATCATTGAACCGCTGAGATCCAACTGATCCATCGACCATGCAGTTTCTTGTAGCTCGTCCATTTATTTGAGGTACTTGTTTTCTTAAATCCAGTTTCTAAGATGCATCCATCGTTTTTTATCAGTGTGGCTATCGATAGCTTTATGTTATTTATTAGTCTTAATTTAATCCTAAATACTAATTAGGGTATCATAATTGAATGTTGTGGTAAACAATTTTATGCCATCGGATCATTGAACGGCTGAGATCTTGCTGATCCATCGACCATGCAGTTCTTGTAGCTCATGCTCGCCCATTTAATTATGTTCAGTTGGCGCTCTCTCTCAGGCAGGCTTCATGTATGTTCGTTCAGTGGAGACCTCTCTGTGTATGGTGTGTGTTGGTATTTTCGTTTCTTTATGTTGTTCGTTCAATCGTGTAGTCATGAGATCGTTACCGTGTCTGCCTGAGAGTGTGAGTTCATTGAGAGAGGAGAAATCTTTGGGTTCGATGAGTTAAGTGATTCCAGTTATTTGTAAGCATCTCAAAATCTTTTATCATAATTTTCAGCTTCGCTTTAATTCAGTTTGTCCATTAAAATTTGATTTCTGATATGTGGTATTAATTTGTAATAACAGGAAACACTTTATTGAGCATGGCTTGGGAGGTTGGTTAACTACTAACAGTAATTGCAAGTGCTCAGCAGTTGAAAATTCTAAAAATAAGAACAGAAAATGGCGGGATGCTCCATCTTCACCATCGCTTAGCTGTCATTTCTCCATTTAGTAACTACCATTTCCAGGTAAGTCCTCTCCCATTCTGAGCTCTTCTCTAACTTCCATAGTCATCAATTTTATTTTTGATTATTAGACAGATTTTGAATGTTATCGTTTATTTAACTTTACACGATAGGAAAACATATTTTAATTGAGAATCCACATGAACAGTCTTTCTCCGAAACAAATCCTCGGGTCTTTTCTTTTAGTTATTTGGTTATCTCGGGATTCTGCTGTTATCTAATGGTTTTTTCCTTTGGCTATTATTTAAGGGTTTTTATCTATAGTTGTTCACGGATGCTTTTAATTGTTTGGGGATTCTGCGGTTATCTCAGGGTCTTTTCTTTTAGTTGTTTGGGGATTTTGTTGTCATTTAAAGGTTTTTTCCTTTAATTGTTTGGAGATTCTACTGTTATCTAAAGGTCTTTTCCTATAATTGTTTATGGATTCTGTTGTTATGTAAGAACGCACCGGAAGAGTGAGCTGCCTTCGAAGATGCCGGAATCTTCATTACGGGCTTCCGGACATTGGTTTAATATAAAAAGATTATGTCATCGATCATAACAATCTTGGCAAATACAAATTTGTGCCTAGGATATGTTTAACCATCTACCTTGTTCGCACCGCCTTTTGGCAAAGGCTGTTTTTCCTTGGAGCCCTCCGAACACATTCAGCATGAGACACGCGTCCAGTGTACGAACCCCCCAAAACCATTTTCCCCGGACAGTAAAGTTCGTTTGTTTTACCCGAGGTTGGTGTGCGAACCTCGTTGGATCAGCCAAGTGATCTGGGCATGAAATCTTCACCGTCGATCTCCGGAAAGTGCACAGGCCCACGTCAAATCAATTTTTACGTGGAGTAAAAGGTCTATGGTTTGACCGCCGTGTAAGAAAAGTCATGGCTTTTAATGCTGTTCGTAATTGTTTGGTGGAGGCCTGTTTTAAATGGTTATGGGCATACGTCCCATTTGTATTTTTTTTATATATGCATTTACGTAAGTTTAGGTGTAGGCCATTTAATATGGTTATGGGCCACGTTAGTTTTTTTTATTATGTTTTTTATACATGGCTATGTGTGTTGATTTTTTTTGGTATGTATTGCGCACGGGAGTAAAGAGAAAACTGGTTTTTTACGGCAGTAAGAAGAACCAGAGGGTGTATGCACAGCAGTGCACAAATATGTTGTAATGTTTTTGTGTGGGCATCGAAAAACAGAGGTGAAGGAAAACCATGTGTGGTTTTGCAAGTGCATAAAGAAAATGGTGGAGCGTAAGTTGTTTTACACACCAGTGAATGTAAATTTTGTTTTACAGCAGTAAGCTCATGTAAACTTTTGTTACAGCAGTAAGTTGTTTTTCACAGCAGTGAATATGAAAATGATTTTACAGTGGTAAATCTCTCTCAGAAAAAGAGGATGTATTAGTTTTTTTTTGTTTTAATGAATAGAAATATTTTATGGTGGTGAAATCCTCTGTTACTCAGTGAAATTTTTTTTAAGCTGTCTGTGTATAAAAATCCTGTGGAGGTAAAACAGAGCATTGCCTCTGTGTTTAGTTTGAATCTTGGTTTTGGTATTTTCCCCATCAAAAATAACCAACAGTGGTATCAGAGCAAGGTTTAGGCTCTTTGTAGGAGACAAAGAAGCTGAAGGGAGAAGGTTGTTGCTGCAGCAAAACCTCTCAGGCAGACAGAAGACTCAGACAGCGAAGGATTCAGGTATTCTCCAAAAGCATTTCTCTTGTTATTGCTGAAGACAGTCAGTTTTTAAAAAAAATCACAGTCAAGGATTTAAAACCATAGTTCAAGATGCAAGGAATGGCAAGCACAAGCATGGGTATGTTCAACACCCAGCTCCCACACTTTAATGGGAAGAACTATGACTACTGGTCTATAACCATGAGAGCTTTGTTCATCGCTCAAGATATATGGGAACTAGTAGAATATGGGTTTGAGGAACCAGCAGATGAAACTGAGTTCAATGCATTAACTCAGGGAGAGAAGGATCAGCTGAAGCTCAATAGGAAGAAGGATGCAAAGGCCATTGTCTTGTTGTATCAAGCAGTGGACCAGAGTATATTCCCAAGGATAGCAGCAGCTACAACATCACACAATGCATGGCAAACCCTCAAGACAGCCTATCAAGGCATGGAGAGAGTGAAGACAGCAAAATTGCAAATGTTGAGAAAGGATTTTGAAAACTTGAACATGAAGGAGTCAGACAACATTGAATCATTCTTCACTCATGTGATTGGTGTAATCACACAAATGAGAACTCATGGAGAAACAATTGAAGATAGAAGAATAGTGGAGAAAATATTGAGGGTCTTACCCTCAAGGTTTGATGCCATAGTCACCACCATTGAAGAGACAAAGGATCTCTCAAGATATTCAGTTGATGAGCTACATGCATCACTGATGACTCATGAGCAGAGGTTGAGTAGGAATGAAAACTCATCTCTTGAGCAAGCCTTCAAGACCCAGATGTCCTTTGGAAGAGGAAGAGGTCAAGGAAGAGGAAACCGAAGAGGAAGAGGCAGAAGCCAGAATAGAGGAGGAAGGAACAGCTCATCAAATGCACAAGGAAGAGGCAGCAATACAAATCAGAACCAAGGTCAAGGCAGCAGCCAACAAAGAGATCAGTATCAGGCTCAAGGACAAAGGTATGATAAATCTAATGTTCAATGCTATTACTGCAAAAAGTATGGACATTATGCTAGTGATTGTAGAAAGAAACAACATGATATGAACAGCAGACAAAGTGCAAATGTTACAAGAGAAAACAACAGTCAAGAAAATGTCCTGTTAGCTTGTAACATGGCTGAAACACATAGTGAGGACATATGGTTTTTAGACTCAGGTTGCAGCAACCATATGACAGGGAATGTAGCCCTCTTCTCAGCGTTAAATCAGAATTTGAAATCAGAGGTCACACTAGGAACTGATAGTAAAGTGTCTGTTATGGGAAAAGGGGAGGTAAAAATATTTTCAAAACAAGGAGAAAGGAAAACCATAGCAGATGTATACTATGTCCCCGGAATGAGATGTAACCTCTTGAGTGTTGGACAGCTTATCCAAAAGGGTTACAATGTTTATTTTGTAAATGATGTGTGCACCATCATGGATATACCACCCAGCAAAAGATGCATTGCTGAAGTGAAGATGACAAGGAACAGAATGTTCCCTCTTAGAATAAGAGCAGACTTGAAGAACAAGAAGGAAATGGCAGCAGTCACCCAAGAGGCCTTCCAAAGTGTGCCAAAGGATGAGAACTGGTTATGGCACTTGAGATTCGGGCATCTAAATTTTGGAGGTCTAAACTTATTGAGCAGAAAAGGAATGGTAAGAGGATTACCATTGATAGAGAAACCGGACAGCCTATGTGAAGGCTGCATATTGGGCAAACAACATAGAGAAAGTTTTCCATCAGGGAAAAGTATAAGGGCAAAGGCACCCTTAGAGATTATCCACTCAGATTTGTGTGGACCAATGCAAGCTCCATCATTAGCTGGCAGCCTATATTTCTTGACATTCATTGATGATTTTACAAGAAAGACTTGGATATATTTCCTCAAGAACAAAAGTGAAGTTTTTGAGAAATTCCAAAACTTCAAAGCACTTGTGGAGAACCAAAGCGGGCTGCACATAAAAGTTTTGAGAACTGATAGAGGAGGTGAGTATATCTCCAATGAATTCCTAAAGTTTTGTAAGGAAAATGGAATTCATAAACAATTCACAACTCGGTACACCCCACAGCAAAATGGAGTTGCTGAAAGGAAGAACAGAACCATCATGGAGATGGCAAGGAGCATGTTGAAGGCAAAGCACTTGCCAAATGAGTATTGGGCTGAAGCTGTACATTGTGCAGTTTACATACTAAACAGGTGTCCTACAAAAGCAGTGATGAACAAGGTGCCAGAAGAGGCATGGAGTGGGAGAAAGCAAGGAGTCACCCACATGAGAGTTTTTGGGTGTGTGGCCTATGCACACATTCCAGATCAGCTAAGGAGGAAGTTGGACAGCAAAGGGGAGAAATGCATCTTCATTGGATACAGTGATGAATCCAAAGCCTACAGGCTGTACATTCCATCTACCAAGAAGTTCTTTGTCAGCAGGGATGTTCAATTCATTGAGGAGGAAGCTTGGGATGGAAGCATAGAGAAAACAGTGAACATTAAAAACTGTTTGTCTCATGATGAAGATGAAGAGGAGGTGGCTGAAATGAATCCCCAAACAGCAGCACCAACACAAGGACAGCAAGGTACACCATTGAGGATAAATGAGAGTGCTTCTCCAAGCACGCCACAAGGAGGAAATTCAAGTGCATCTTCAAGCACTTGCACACCAAGTGAACGAGGTAAGAAGTTTAGAAATCTAAGTGAAATTTATGAAGAAGAAATGAATTCCTTATTTGCCTTGTTTTGTCATGTTGATGATCCTATCCATTTTGAAGAAGCAATTAAAGATAGGAAATGGATAGAAGCTATGGATGAGGAGATCAATGCCATAGAGAGAAACAAAACATGGGATTTGGTTGAGCTACCAAAAGGCAAAGAAGTCATTGGTGTGAAATGGGTCTACAAGACCAAGAGCAATGCTGAAGGCAAGATTGAAAGGCATAAAGCAAGGCTGGTTGTCAAAGGCTACAAGCAGCAGTATGGGAGAGATTATGAGGAGACTTTCGCCCCGGTTGCAAGAATGGAAACCGTGAGAGCAGTGCTGTCCATAGCAGCTCAAAACAAATGGAAAGTCTACCAAATGGATGTGAAATCAGCATTCCTAAACGGAGTGTTAATGGAAGAGGTTTATGTGGAACAACCTCTTGGCTATGAGAAGAAAGGTGAAGAGCACAAAGTGTGCAAATTAAAGAAAGCTCTTTATGGGCTGAAGCAAGCGCCAAGAGCATGGTACAGCCGGATAGATTCATATCTCTTGGATAATGAATTTGACAAATGTGAAGGAGAACCCACAGTCTACATCAAGGAAAAGGATGGTAAAATTTTAATTGTTGTCTTGTATGTAGATGATGTTATTTTCACTGGAAATGATATTTATCTCATTGAGAATTTTAAATCAGTCATGAAGAATGAATTTGAAATGACTGACATGGGGTTGTTGAGATACTTCTTAGGCATAGAAGTAGATCAAAATGAAAAAGGAATTTTTATATCTCAAGCAAGATATGTAAATCAAGTTTTGGGCAGATTTAAGATGGAAAAATGCAAGGCAGCAATCACTCCCACAGTGATGGGATTAAAGCTCAGCAGAGAGGACAGCAGCAAGGATTTTGATCCTAGCTTGTATAAAAGCATTGTGGGCAGCCTTATGTATTTAACATCAACTAGGCCTGATTTAATGTATGCTGTTAGTTTGATTTCCAGGTTCATGGAGAGGCCAAAGGAAGCACATTGGCAGGCAGCAAAGAGAATTTTGAGGTATGTGAAAGGTACCAAAATGTTTGGAATTTTATATCATGCCTCAGAACATTCAGATTTGGTTGGGTACACAGATAGCGATTGGGCTGGAAGTGTAGATGATCGGAAGAGCACTTCCGGTTATGTTTTTAATATGGGTTCAGGAGCCATCTCATGGGCTTCTAAGAAGCAGTCCATTGTAGCATTATCTACAGCAGAGGCAGAGTATGTGGCAGCAACAGCAGCAGCATGTCAGGCAGTATGGATGAGAAGGATGTTGAGAAGCTTAGGCCAAGAGCAGGCAAAAGCGACAGTGGTCTTTTGTGACAATAGCTCAGCTATTGCTTTGTCAAAGAATTCAGTGTTTCATAAGAGAACGAAACACATCGACACAAGGTTTCACTACATCAGAGAGTTAGTGAACAATGGAGAAATTGTCTTAGAACATTGCAGGACTCAGGAACAGGTAGCAGACATTTTGACAAAGCCACTGGACCAGAAAAGCTTTGAATTTTTGAGGAAGTGTCTGGGTATGACAGAATGCCCAGCTGTTGAAATTAAAGGGGAGTGTTAAAAGTGTAATTTCAACGCAGCCGAAAACCACCAAACAAAACCATCTACCTTGTTCGCACCGCCTTTTGGCAAAGGCTGTTTTTCCTTGGAGCCCTCCGAACACATTCAGCATGAGACACGCGTCCAGTGTACGAACCCCCCAAAACCATTTTCCCCGGACAGTAAAGTTCGTTTGTTTTACCCGAGGTTGGTGTGCGAACCTCGTTGGATCAGCCAAGTGATCTGGGCATGAAATCTTCACCGTCGATCTCCGGAAAGTGCACAGGCCCACGTCAAATCAATTTTTACGTGGAGTAAAAGGTCTATGGTTTGACCGCCGTGTAAGAAAAGTCATGGCTTTTAATGCTGTTCGTAATTGTTTGGTGGAGGCCTGTTTTAAATGGTTATGGGCATACGTCCCATTTGTATTTTTTTATATATGCATTTACGTAAGTTTAGGTGTAGGCCATTTAATATGGTTATGGGCCACGTTAGTTTTTTTTATTATGTTTTTTATACATGGCTATGTGTGTTGATTTTTTTTGGTATGTATTGCGCACGGGAGTAAAGAGAAAACTGGTTTTTTACGGCAGTAAGAAGAACCAGAGGGTGTATGCACAGCAGTGCACAAATATGTTGTAATGTTTTTGTGTGGGCATTGAAAAACAGAGGTGAAGGAAAACCATGTGTGGTTTTGCAAGTGCATAAAGAAAATGGTGGAGCGTAAGTTGTTTTACACACCAGTGAATGTAAATTTTGTTTTACAGCAGTAAGCTCATGTAAACTTTTGTTACAGCAGTAAGTTGTTTTTCACAGCAGTGAATATGAAAATGATTTTACAGTGGTAAATCTCTCTCAGAAAAAGAGGATGTATTAGTTTTTTTTTGTTTTAATGAATAGAAATATTTTATGGTGGTGAAATCCTCTGTTACTCAGTGAAATTTTTTTTAAGCTGTCTGTGTATAAAAATCCTGTGGAGGTAAAACAGAGCATTGCCTCTGTGTTTAGTTTGAATCTTGGTTTTGGTATTTTCCCCATCAAAAATAACCAACAATTCTGTTGTTATGTAAGAACGCACCGGAAGAGTGAGCTGCCTTCGAAGATGCCGGAATCTTCATTACGGGCTTCCGGACATTGGTTTAATATAAAAAGATTATGTCATCGATCATAACAATCTTGGCAAATACAAATTTGTGCCTAGGATATGTTTAATATTATGATCAAGTTTATATATATATATATATCAAATTTGATTGAATTTTTCTTTTTTTGTTTTGGTGCAAATAATTTCCGTGGCACGCAACACCTCCCCTGCTATCCTCGACTCATTGCATGTCTTAGCAGCTTCTCTGGCGGGATCTCGTACTGCTCGATAGTTATGATTACATAACATTACCACAAATGTGCCGCTCACATAATTCCTTAGGTTGCCTCTATTTTTCTCAGCTCCGAAATTCGATTCATCTGTGGAGACATAGCGATGATGAAGGTGAAGGATATTACTGAATTGCATAATATTCATGTATGGATGCTCTTAGGGTGCCTCTGTTTTTCTCACCTCCGAAATTCGATTCATATGTGGAGACATAGCGATGATGAAGGAGAAGGATAATTCATGTTTGGATGCGGGAGATCGGGTAGATGTTCAATGACCATGGTGTTTATCCTTATTTAGAGACCATGGTTTATTGGGTATTTAAATTCTTTTATGAATTGATCGCCGGCGAAAATTTATTCAGGTCATTCTTTTCTTTTAATCACCCTTCAAAACCCGCACTTGAAATTTCACCAAATTTTATCGAAATCATTCACAAATTTCCATTGTTTTCAACTCACTTTGCATTGTTTCACTGTTGTATCCGGCTGCCTACACGTTACTCCCAAAAACTGACCTCATAATAATAATAAGACTAACTCTGATAATAACACATGTGCTGACAGTGGAACTATTCACAATGTCATTTGGTTACATTTAAATATGGTTCTTTTCGTTAAGTTTTTTTATAGCATGGGGCTTCCCCAAATTAACATGGTACGTAGGTTGGGGGGTGGTGGGGTTGGTGGCCCCCACTCCCCTTAATTTATAATTTTTTTGTTTTATTAACAACAAATGCACATATTTTGAAATTCGAATTTCAACGGTAGTAGTGCATTTAACGACCCCACAATTTCATCTGGAATCCGACCTAGGTTGGTTGGAATCCAGTGGTCGGAAAATGTCCAAATTGTGGTCTCCTTAAGCCTGCCCAGTCATCAAAAATTCAACCCAACTTTGACTGCTTCTAACTTTCTCATCTGGATTTGGATTGATGAACTGTTCACACCACCACGATCAGGACGACAAGATCTACGCTCTAGTCCTTGTTCGAGCATAATCCAAACACTTTGATTTTTGAGCTTCTATCAGTCCTCTTTGTCCTGTGTATCTCTCTGGAGCCACCTAGATCAGTTCAACATGTCACATGAGAGAATTAGACGTGGATAAGATGATAATGAAACTTCTACTAACTACCCTAACTAAACTCGGGAAGATAACACTATGTCTGTTAACCACGTAACCATCACAAGAAATACTCATTATGAGTTAAATATGTCACATGCAAGAATTAGACATGGGTGGGAGGATAACAACATTTCTCCTAACTACCGTAACTAAACTTGGAAGATAAAATCATTTTTCCCAACCACCTAAACTAAATGCAATTAACAAAAAAAACAAAAAAAATCCTTCATCTCAAAAAATAAATAAATCACCCAATAATTTAATTTATAATCTTAACATAAAACTGTAAAAATTTCTTTAATATATCACTTAATTTGTAACATTAAATTAAAAAGGAAAAGGGAAATGCATATAATCCCACATTAAAAGAAAAATTAAAAAGTACTCAACAATATAAAATATTAACACCAAAACCCCTCCTATGTGGCAAGAGGTTACAATAAAATACTTGGCTCAATAACAAAATATCCCATCATGCACAACCTTCTTTTACCACAAATATCCTATCGTGCACAACCTTTTTCTACTACACCATCGAATAAAAATATACCCGTTTGTATAGCAAAAGGCAATGCCCTAAAAATATACCCTTTTGTATAGTAAAATGCAATGCCCTTTTGCTTTTGTATAGAATTGAATCCCCTTTTTAATTAAAAATAATATGTAACGGAAGGAAATTTGTTTATATTAACTCGAAATAAACCGAAACCAGAATCACTCACTTTGATGTAAGCATAAAAGTAATTAACATGTACTTCCGTCCGTTGCATCTTTGAATAAGATTCAACTATCTCATTTTATTTACAAAACTACTACACATTTTTCCAGTTGGGTACAATGAGAAGTGCTCCATATTGTTCAATATTTTTATTTTTGCGGTGTATTTGAAAATAATAAAACGTGTAGTTTAACGAGGTGGAGGAGTTGTCCAAAAAGTTATGAAAATTTCGGTCATATTTAGATAAAATCCGGCAAAGATTTTTGTAAATCCAAGTTATAGTTGTTAAACTTCAAAATTTTAGGTGTCCTAGACTTTTTTGATGGTGCTGAATCCATTTCCACCATCAAAAACGTGATTCAAAGACTGTCTCTACAAGATTTTTTGAAATTTTTTTGCCCAGATTCCGGCCTCTTTTGACCGTTCGTGCGATTCCTCCGCCTCGTTAGGAAAGGAGTTTGACATTTAAAACAATTTGTCATGTAATATAAGTATAATAAATAAAAAGCTTTATGAGAATAAAGTAGATATTATAAACTCTAAATCAATTTATAGTAAAAATGATTTGCAATTTGGGTTAGATTATATAAATAAATATGTATATGTATATGTATATTAATGATTTTTTTAAAGTAAATGTGTATAATTTTATTATAGTTAGAAAAAATTATACATTGTTATTTGTCTTGGTGTTAGGTCCCTATAATACTAGTGATTCCCCCATTACTATTTTCATTGTATCCCTTATTGTTATTGTTGTGCTCCTATTGTTCCCATATTGTTATTATTGTGCCCCATAGAATTCCACTATTATGATTTTTGTGCCTTTATATTATTATTGTTAGGTCAATTTTGGTTAATTGTGACCCCTTAAACTCCTATATATAGAAAGGAGGTTTTGTCATTTGAATCATCTAATAAATGCTCATTTTTGTAATGTAAAGGAGGTTGTCCCCTCGAAGAGGCTTATTTCTAAGGTGTTGATCTATCTTTTCTATCTTTTTGTGCGCTGGTTTCATAATATTTGGTATCAGAGCTTTGGATTCTAGGGTTTTGCTACTCCAAATAGGTCATCGTGGAATTTTTGTTATAACTTTTTTTTCTGCAATGTTTTAGAAGCTAAAAAAAAAAACGTTTGAGACAAAATCGCGCTGAACCTCGAGCCCAAATTTCAGATCGTGTATCACTATATTTTCGGCGATATAATCTAAGGAAGTTAGGGTTTTTGCAGACCCCCGAATTAAATTCCAAACAGGTGACCTTGGAAAAATCATCATAACTTTCGCTCTGAGCATCATATTGAATTTTCGTAAGAAGTTACAAAAAGAGAACGAACTGTAGGTTTTTTGGGTATCATTTTCAGAACCTAAGGTTGAAATAGTGACCCGTGGAACGTCGTACAAGTTCACTCTACTAAACCAGTCTATACTCAGGTCATCGTTGGAGATTTTGCATAACTTTTGATTGGAAAACCCAATCTTGATCAGACTTGTGGGGTTAGAAAGCTTACTCAGAGGGTTACTACAGGAAGAAATTTCAGACTTTGGAGATCCACAATTACAGAGATACATCAACTTCAATATAGAGCTCCTACAAAGTGAAACAAAGGTGGGTAGTTTTTTTTAAATTTTTGCATAAGCTTGGTTTGAAAAATTAGTTTGAAGGAATTCAAAGGGCATAGTGAAGAAAGAAAATGGAAACACCTAGTAAGCAACCTGAAAGCTCTAGCATGACTCAAGAAGAAGATGAAGAAATGCAACATGATATATCAAAATTACGAGACCAAGTGCAACAAATTTCACTCGCACAAAAAGTAACAGAAGTGAATATGGATGGTTTAAGGAAAGACATAGAAGCTATGATGGATGGTTTAAAGAAAGGTGTAGAAGCTAAGATGAATGACGTGGAAGCTAAGATGTGTAGGTTTTAACCCCGTACAGAAATTACCTGCATACGAATTCTAAAACACAAAAAAGAAATAATGCGAGAGCATAACACATAAAACACATATACACGGAGATTTTCCCCTTGATCCCAAAATCGAGACTACTAGATTGACTTTTCATTATGTTCTTTTCAATGTTACAATACATATTTATATATGTCGAAGCATCCAATACCATGGATCGAAAACCATTGCAGTCCAAAACCATGTGCAAAAACCATGCACAAAACCATAGGTAGGTCTGCTCAACCTAATATAGGGTCAAAAAAAAATTTCCCGGACTGTTGCCCTAGACCCCATACAGGGGGGGCTAGCTGCCCCCCTCAAACACCCCTATGACCCCGTCATTTTGCAATCAACGCAATGAAGTGGGGGCTCCGTTCCCCCTCTAACCCTCGGGTTAACTACGTGGGCTAGTCGTGAAAAGAATATAACACAACCCAACATTCTCCCACTTGTTGTTTTCTTTCCACAGGGGGCCACAGGAGAGCTTAGTCATTTATCTAGCCTTATAACGCCCATTTTTTCTCTATACCAAGAGAACTTTTCAGAGCTCGCAGATTTTGTCAATGCATCTACAGTATTCTTCAAAGTGTCCACCTTTACCAGCAACACCTTTTTTTCTTCTATCATATCCCTCACAAAGTGATGTTGAACATCATTGTGCTTTGTCTTTGAATGATAAGTAGGGTTCTTTGCCAAGAAAATTTTGCTTTAGCTGTCATTGTCTATCTTTATAGCTCCCTGTACTAACCCCATACTTGAACACAATCTTTACAACCAAATTGCTTCCTTGCTTGCATGAGTGGCTGCCATGTATTCTACCTATGTAATTGATAGTGCCACTAATCCTACAAAGTTAAAAAAGATGTGCAATTTTTTTTTTAAATTTTTGCATAAGCTTGGTCTGAAAAATTAGTTTGAAGGAATTCAAAGGGTATATTGAAGCATTATTATTGGTAATTAATGCCCTGAAGAAAGAAAATAGAAACACCTAGTAAGTAGCCTAAAAGCTCTAGCATGACTCATGAAGAAGAGGAAGAAATGCAACATGATATATAAAAATTACGAGACCAAGTGCAACAAATTTCGTTCGCACAAAAATTAATAGAAACTAAGATGGATGGTTTAAATAAAGACATAGAAGCTAAGATGTATGGCGTGAAAGCTAAGATGGATGGTTTAAAGAAAGGCGTCGAAGCTAAGATGAATGACGTGGAAGCTAAGATGGACATCGTGGAAACTAAGATGGATGGTGTGGAAGCTAAGATGGATGATTTAAAGAAAGGCATGGAAGATTTGAAAATAGATTTGAAGACAGATTTGACAAAGTTTCTATAAGAAATGCTTACTAATGACAAAAGGGTAGTAAAGAAAACTCATGATGAGAACAAAATAAATGTTAATCATGATTTCATAGACTCTAACATTGGATCGAAGAACCACCATGTTCCAAAGATTGATATGAGGAAGTTTGATGGTAAGGATCCCGGAACATTGATACTATAGATGGAGCATTTTTTCGATCTCCATAATGTGCAAAACACACAAAAGGTACGCATTACAACTTTATATTTGGAACTAAATCAGTTTGTATGGTATCGATGGCTTTTCTCTCGTAAATAAATTGTCACTTGGGCTATTTTTACGGATGAAATGATAGCACATTATGAGGATACAAAAGGCAACACTTTTTTTAGCCAATTGATAAATCTCAAACAAAAGGGTTCAATGATGGAACACATTAAGGACTTCCAAAAATTGAATATAAGGATGAAAGTTATTCCAGAGGAGCATAGGATTTATGTGTTCTTAGGGACTTTAAAATATAACATCCAACATGAGGTTCACCTTTGGGAACCAGATTCATTGGAGAAGGCATTCAGGTTGGAAAGAAAAATGGAAAGCAAAATTATGGCAACAAGGAAGCCTACCACTCATAATCATAAAGATGGAAGTGTTGCTGCCCCTAGCCATCTACAACCTACAAGGTTGACACCACAACAATTGGAAGAAAAAAGAGAAAAAGGGATTTGTTATAGTTGTGATAGAAAATACATTAAAGGTCATAAGTGCGCCGAGAAGAAATTATTTTACATAGATTGTGAAGAGGAGGAAGAAAATGAACAAGAAACGTCAAAAGAAGAGGATATACACTAGGAACAAACCCTAGAAAAAGAAGAAATGAATCTGACCATATCTTGTAATGCATTGGATCGAATTACAGTCCTTAAACTATCAAGATAGAAGGGCATATCAAGAAGAAAAAGGTAATAGTGTTGATTGATTCAGGGAATACCTATAATTTTATTCATTGTAAGATAGCCAAGGAATTGAATTGCTTCCTATATCCAGCACCAGAGTGTCAAGTGATGGTTGCAAGTGGAGGAACCATAAATTGCTCAAGAAAGTGCCATAATATCAAGCTATCCATGGCAGAATATGTATTGAACAGCCCAATGCTTTCCATTCCAATGGGTGGTGCTAATGTTGTACTAGGAGTCTAATGGCTACAATCCTTGGGTACAATAGCTTTTAATTTTTAAGAACTTTTCATGAAATTCTCTTCAGAAGGAAAGGAAGTTGAATTAAGGGGTATCGCAGGGAAACTAGGAAAGATAATCAGCTCTAACGGAATGACAAAGCTTCTAAAGAAAGAACAACGAGGCATAATTTCACAATTATGTTCACTAGAGCTTCCCACATCGAAATCATCTGTTTCTCCGGATCTCCAAAAAGTCTTGGACAATCATCCCAAGGTATTTGAGACTCCCAAAGGCCTCCCACCTATTCGTGATCATGATCATGCTATTAATTTGATTCCAAGAAGCGTTCCTCCAAACATCAGGCCTTACAGATATCCCTACGTACAAAATAGTGAAATTGAACGTATGGTTGCCGAAATGCTAGAGGTTGGTATAATTCAACCTATTCAAAGTTCTTTCTCTGCTCCAATAGCATTGGTTCACAAGTAGGATGGATCATGGCGCATGTGTCTAGATTATAGGGAGCTCAACAAGCTCACTATTAAAGATAAATTTTCCATTCCTGTCATTGATGAATTATTGGATGAATTGCATGGATCAATTTACTTCACCAATTTGGATCTTTGTTCAGGATATCATCAAATCAGAATGAAGACTGAAGACATTCCAAAAACAAAATTTAGAACTCATGAGGGTCATTATGAATTTTTGGTCATGCCTTTTGGCCTTACTAATGCACCTTCTACATTTCAAGGTTTGATGAATTCCATTTTCAAACCCTTCCTTAGAAAATTTGTGTTAGTATTTTTTGATGATATACTAATTTACAACAAGTCTTGGAAGGATCATGTCCAACATGTTGACATGGTGCTCAAACTATTGGAGGAGAAACAATTATACGCAAAAATCTCCAAATGTTTCTTTGGAGTACAAGAGGTGGAATATCTGGGTCATATTGTATCTCATGAAGGTGTTAAGGTAGACCCTAGCAAAATTAAAACCATTAAGGAATGGAAAATCCCCACATCCATAAAGCATCTATGAGGATTTCTCGGGTTGATAGGGTATTATCGCAAGTTTGTTAAGAATTATGGGAGAATATTAGCACCTCTAACAACATTATTGAGGAAAGATGCATTTTCATGGACTCTAGAAGCAACAAAGGCCTTTGAACAACTTTAAGAGGCAATGTGCCAAGCATTGGTCTTAGCTACGCTAGACTTCACAAAACCTTTATTGTGGAATGTGATGCCTCAAGAAATGGAATTGATGTTATTTTAATACAAGTAGAAAGACCCATTTCTTTTGAAAGTCATCCAATCAAAGGAAAGTATTTACACAAAGTTGTTTATGAGAAGGAAAAGTTGGCAATACTACATGCACTTAAGAAATGACGACCCTACCTAATGGGAAGACACGTCAAGCTAAAAACAGATAATGATAGGCTTAAATACTTTTTAGAACAAAGATTATCTTCAAAAGAGAAGCAAAAATGGGTCACAAAGATGTTGGGTTATGACTTTGAAATCATCTACAAAAAAACGAAGAAAAATGTCGTGGCAGATGCACTCTCAAGAAAGGATGAGGATGTGGAAGCATTTCTTTGCGCCATTTCTATTATCCAACCAGATTGGATAAATGAAGTAAGGGATGAATGGAAGAATGATGAAGAAGTGTGGGCACTCATTCAAAAGATACAACAAGATCCCAGTACATCTGAAACATTTACCTGGAAAAATGATTCGTTATGGTACAAATATCGCTTATACCTATGTGAGAATTCCCAACTCAAACAAAATATTCTTATGGAATTGCACACTTCTCCCTTAAGAGGGCACTTAGGATTTTTAAAAAATTACAACAGGGTTAAGAAGGAATTTTTTTGGGATGGCCTTAGATCGGATATTCAAAAGTTTGTGGCAGAGTGTTTGGTTTGCCAACAAAATAAAGTTGAAGCAATTAAGACCCCTAGTCTATTACAACCTTTATCCATTCCAAGCCAACTTGGGAGGAGGTTTCAATGGATTTTATCACAGGTTTACCCAAGCCCGAAGGACTAAGTGTCATCATGGTGGTAGTTGACAGACTTACCAAGTATGCACACTTTTGTGCATTATCTCATCCATTTAAATCCAGTGCAATTTCTATTGCATTTATATGGAAATAATTCAAAAGCTACATGGAAACCCAAAGATTATTGTAAGCGACAGAGATCCCATTTTCATTGGAAATTTTTGGACAAAATTATTTCTTGTCTCGGTACTCAGTTAGCTCATAGCTCAGCTTATCATCCTCAATATGATGGGAAAAATGAGATAGTAAATAAATGTTTGGAAGGATATCTTCGTTGTTTTGTCTTTGATAAACATACACAATGGGTCAAATGGTTGCCTCTGGCTGAATGGTGGTATAACATTTTCTTCCATACTGTAGCAAAAATGACCCCATTTATGGCACTTTATGGATATTGTCCACCATCCATCACATCATATTTAAGAGAAAATTCTAAGGTTCAAGCAATGGAATATCACATCGAGCATCAACAACAAGTTCTCCAACTCTTAAAGGATAACCTCACATTGGCACAAAATAGAATGAAACAACAGGTAGATCAACATCGTAGCAAAAGAATTTTGATGTAAGTGACTGGGTATTCCTACGACTACAACCATATAAACAAATGTCCCTCAAGTAAGCTAAGAAGCATAATAAATTATCACCAAAGTATTATGGTCCATACAAGGTGTTGCAAAAGATTGGTATTATGGCATACAAATTGGAGCTTCCTGTAGCTTCCCGAGTGCACCCAGTTTTCCATGTTTCATGTTTAAAGAAGGTTATAGGTGACAAGCTCCCAATTCAAACAATATTGTCAGAAATTGACGAGGAAGGAAAAATCATATTGGAACTTGAAGCTGTCATAGGAACAAGAACTCGACAGCTAAGAAATCGATCAATTTCAGAGTATCTCATCAAGTGGAAGAACTTACCCGTTGAAGATTCCACATGGGAGGATGAGAATTTTATACAGAAGCATCTATAACTACTCAAGCGTTGAGGACAATATTTTTTTTAAGGGGAGGGGTATGTTAGGTCTCTATAATACTAGTGATTCCCCCATTACTATTTTCATTGTAGCCCTTATTGTTATTATTGTGCCCCTATTGTCCCCATATTGTTATTAGTGTGCCCCATAGAAGCCCACTATTATTATTGTTGTGCCCTTATATTACTATTGTTATGTCGGCTTAGATTATATTGTGACCCCTTAGACTCTTATATATAGAAAGGAGGTTTAGTCATTTGTATCATCCAAAAATTCTTCATTTGTGTAATGTAAAGGAGGTTTCCCCCTCGAAGAGCTTGATTTTGAAGGTGTTGATCTATCTTTTATTCTATATTTCCTTTGTAGTGGGTATATTAAAACACAACCAGACCCAGAGCCCTCCTACGTTTTGGATCCGTCAAAGTACATGGTCCACATATCATCTGTACAAGGACTGCCTACTGCACTAATGGTACTGCTACTACTACTACTACTACTCACTATACAAGTTTCATTTTCACTAGTTGGGATGGAAGGAAGCCCAACTGTGTGTCTGGTGGGACAGGGGATGGCTCTACAAGATAGCACCCCGACTCTGTCTCTAGAAAGTAATTGTCGAAAATAAGTTCTCTGAAAGGCAACAGCTCGTTTATTCCATCCAAGGGAGTCACGTTGTGCTTCATGTATCTTTATGAAAGTATTTGAATATGGTTGTTTCTACACTTATACAGAATCCATAAGTGTGACCAGTCAATGGGAAAGTATCCTTGCATCTTGCTTGACTAGTATTTGTTGAGCAAAACCATGTATGCTTCTAGGATGTCCACAATTAAAATATTGATGCATTAATGAACTCATCCATAATATGATAGCCAAATGATCACATCCCCGAGTTCACCAATTGATGGAACACAAATTTTGTCAAGTTGGATGATCTGTGCACATGTCTTACTCCATTGAGCATTGATCTTCTTAGCAATGGAGAGTGGCATGACATTAACCGATGCACCAGAATCAACCAAGCAGTTGTGAACATTGAAGTTAAAGGTTTTAAATGATAATAAGAATGGTGGGAAGATTGAGTTCACCTCCTTCATGTGGAGCGTGTTAAGAATAGATGCGAGAGTGTCAGGAGACTTACTAGATTCCTTGCTTGAAGAGGTGGCATGACTAGCAGAGGTTTCCCCAAGTGCTTCTAGAAGAATGTCCAGCTGACTTGTGATCTTTGTAAGTTGAAACATGGATATATTTGGAAGAGTATTCTTCATGTCTTCTATAACATTGTAATGTATTGCGGGAAGACTAACCAAGGTGTCCGGGGGTGGAACTGAGTTCATGGTTTTCAATGGGATGGTTCTGTCTTTGTTGCGTGTGGAAACACTTTTCATTGAAGCTATCTTCCCAGAGTTGTTCTGAGTGTTTTGTGTTGAGTCGAACAACGGACCCACTTTCCTTAACAAATCTTCTCTTATTTTCTTCTTTGATATCTTAATCACAGTGGTGGCCCCTTGGCATCTCAAGTTATATCGATAATTTTTCTTCAGGATCAGACCGTCACTTGGAGGCTCCTTATTAGTGGTGGTCTTCTAGGCTGCGAGAGCATACTGATACATGTTTACTACATGCCTAGTGCTTGGAGCTTCATCAAGCGTAGCAGCTTCTTCTTCTTCATCGTTAGGATCAGCCTGTTCATTAACCATGAGTGTGTCCATCAACTGCATAGCCATACTACTCATTCCATGGTTCCATTCTGGGCATGTTTTTTTCGAATGATGTTCGTGGTGGAATGTGTAGTATGAATCTGTGGCAATTTTCTCGATGTTCAGAACCATGTTGGAGCTCTGCGTAGATTTGGTCAGCTTTTTGTTGTTGTTTCTTCTACTGGAAGTTACATTCTTCTTTTGCGGGTACCTGGGGGGCCTGCTGCTCATGGTAGTCTCGCTTGTCCTCTGTTTAAGTTTGGCCACTTCAGTAGTCAGGGACTTGACGAGACGAGTAAGTTTCTCAATATCACTTGCTTCCTTTTCCCTGTCCTTGCTCACAGAAGTTTGAGACGTCTTACCTGTGTCTTTGAAGTCCTTAGTGGGTTCATCGTCTACAATGACTCCAATAGCACGCAGGTATTTCTCTACGACAATAGCCTCTTCATAATTTTCTGTTAAATATGGTTTCACTATAGGTTTTACCCTGTACAAAAATTACCTGCATACGAATTCTAAAAACAGAAAATAAGTAATGGCGAGAGCATAAAACATAAAATAGATATACATAGATAGTTTCCTCTGGATTCCAAAACTGGGACTACCAAACTAATTTTTCATTATGTTCCTTTCAATGTTACAATACATATATATAAATGTTGCAACATCCATAAACCCCAATCCATTAACCCTGGATTAGAACATAACCCTAGTTCCCTTTATCAGATCTACAAAATACCATGGATAGAAAACCATCATGCCCAAAACAATGTGCTAAATCCATACAAAAAACCATAGGTAGGTCTGCCCACCTTATATAGGGTCCAAAATATAACACAACCCAACATTCACAACTCGCTTGATGAACTGCGTAATATTGGTCGACAAGGCAAAATTGTAGTAGTCGATAGTGATGGAGTCATGAGTTTTGGTGTTGTTTGAGAACATGTTCAAAATACAGTTGAACCTCTTATTAAAATCTTTTACCTTTTCTTTCTTCTCCATCTTCAAACTACCCAAGTCCTTCAATAACATGGCAGGGGTATTGTCTTCAACAAATTTCTCAACAAACATCCTTTTGAATACCCTCCAATTCTGGATGGAGTTTGGAGGAAGGTTGTGGTACCATTCAGCCGCTCTGCCATCAAAGGTACATGGAAACAATCTACATCCAATGTCATCAGGATGTACCTTGAGTGTCTACATATGTAGGTAGAAAGTGTCTGAGTGATCTTTTGCCTTCACTGTCTTGTCAGGGTCATATTTCATTAAGAGCTTCTTTGCATGTCCTGGCATGTTGTGCAGGACACCTAGAAGTGTCAGTGGGCCTTGAGTCATCCAATCCAAATTTTGTTCTCCCATGTTGTCTTCTTCGTTGTCTTCCTCCTCCTCTTATAAATCTGATGATTCCTCTTCCAAATCTATTGGTTCCTCCTCTTCTTCACCTCCTCCTCTGTTTCCTTCCCCTCCACCTCATCCACTGGAACTTGAATCCGAGAGTAAGAGGTTGTCTTCTTCTTCCTTTCAAAAGAGCGGAGGTTCCTCTTCTTTCTCCACAAATTGTTCTAGCTCCTCAAGAGTGGCAAATATTGCTACATATGTAACTACTACTACTATAGGGATAGTCTTGTTCTTCTTTTGAGAATATGGAAGAGCGTACACTCCTGGAATCAGTCCAACAACTTTTGCAAATTGACGGGTGATAGGATGGAGAGCCCGAATTTGATGGTACGGGATTTCACGTTCAAGCCTAGGAGGTGAGGAATTACCAAATTTAGAATTGTGGGTAGGGGAGAGGGAGTGAATGTTACTACCTTGAACAGAAAATGGATGAGTGGGGTCGGTGGGACAATCAACCATAAATTATTAGCAGCTCTCCTTCTAGCACGAGAAATGTTGACAATGTTAGATCCACCAACATTCAGGGGATCTCCCTGATATGAGGTCCCAATTAGACCTCACACCATTTGGTGTAGGAGTCCCATCTGGTATGATGGCCTGGTTTCCATATACTTAGAGATTTTCCTCAGCTCTAACTTTCAGCACATGAGAGTGTTGCAATGGTACCTTCAAAAAGCAAGGTGAGTGTGCAATGTAACTATGTCTAGGTTCTCTTACTACAAAAAGGGGAGAAAAGTGAGCCTCTAAGTGAGAGGTAATAGTACCACCTAGGAAGAGACACATGTGAACCAAGAATGTTTTTCCAACATCTAGTAGAATAGTCAACAACGGATGTGGCATTCATTAAAACCAAAGAATAGGGAAAGGATATATTTACAATCCAATGGAATAGTCCACAACGAATGTGACGATCATTGTAACCAATGAGTGCGGGGAAGTTCTATATAGTATCCTGTAGAGTAGTCCACAAGGATGAGACAACAATGACAACCATAACATCACATTCCTAACAAGGTAAGCACTAAAACAACCAAAATAGTTCAACTATCTTAGTACATGTGAAACAAACATGAAATATAAATGCTCATAGAATAGTCTTAAAAACATCCATGAGTCATGCATGGAAAAGTGTTGGGCTGAGAAGGCTTATGTATTTAAAAAAAAGTTCTGAGACACATACTTACATTATACAACATTAGCCCTAGTAGTGGGACATTGGAGCCACTCCTTGCTCCTCAAAGAACTGACTGAAACTCTCTATTCTTTGTGGGAGGAGCCAAGGTGAAAATTCTTTTGCTCATGAGATGAGGGGGTATATATAACCAAGGGGTGCTGTTGGACCCTTGTAACTATTTGACTACCCTCATGACTATTCAACTTCCTATGACTTTTCAACTGACATGACTCTTCATATTCATGTTTGTCCATTAGACTTCCACTTTACATTACATTTGATTTAAAATATGCATATGGCTCATAATACTGATGTGGCGTTTGAAAAATAATGACACGAATTGACATGACACTACTAACATGGACTAGCTTGTTGAGGTGGCAATGTCAAGCCACTATTGCTACTGAGTGATAGATGTATTCTTGAGTGTGCTTTCTCTTCTCCTTCACATAGCTTGATAATGCAGGGTCTTCAATGATCTTTGGTCTTGAGAGGTGGTTGCATGCATGTGTTCCCTTTTCTTGTTCTTGATATGCCTCTTTGTTCGTCTAGCTGTATGTGAGTCTTCAAGTATGTTTGCTCCTTCTCTTCCTTCTTCATCATCTCGCCATGATCCAACAATGTGCTTATTCCTGCAATTCACTCATGACAGGACGACATCAAATCTAAAACCTCCTAGTCAAAGTTGAAGCATTGTTATCCATGGACTGGGCCTAGGACAGGTGACCGTCTGGGAAATAGGGCCCAATAATTGTGCATTACACAGTTCCAGGTGATAGACTAGGAGGTTAGTCACTGAGATTGCGCATAACATAGCTCAGGCTTGGTTGAGGAACTCCTTAGCACAATCCTTACTGTTGGGGAAAATTGTGCAGAGGCCACTAGGAGGCAGGATTGCACAGTTGAGAAAGCCAGTGACTGATGCAGGATGGGACCCTAGGAGGACGGTCTACACAATTTTTGGAGGCAAGGCAGGACTGGGTAGTAGAGGGGCCTGGGAGGACAAGTCTACACAGTTCTTGAGATCAGTGAGTCCCGACTGAGGGAGGGCATTAAGGAGATACTTATGGGAAGTTCTTGGAGGTAAGGTAGGCTTGTTCTTCTACGCATTGCGGAGTTCCAACAGGGAGGGAAGAAGCTCGATGACTAATCTTGAAAAATGGGTAGTTCAGGTCAAGCTGGGAGAAGTTACTACGCAATTCTAGTGATTAAGGTAGGCTTCTCAGCTCTGGAATTTCATAGTACAACTTCCCTTGGGACAATGATTGTGCACTGTGTAGTTCTAGGAAGCAAGGTTGCATCGCTGAGGGCTGAGACTGCATAGTGTGTAGTTCAGTCAGGGTTCGGTGAAGGTGAGTTCCCTGGTGGGAAGGATTTTTGGAGAAATGGCAAAGTGCAGGAGAGATGTGACCTTGTGAGGAACTTAAAATTGTGATCACACACTTAGCATACTTCGACGAAATGAAAACATAGACCACCGGAACCACAAGACAAATAAATACCCTCTGCTAGATTGTCCTAGGACAAAAGTGACAAGTGTGACACTTGGGGTGGACTTAGGATGATCGTGACGACACGTGTGTGACAGTGCTTAAAACTTTGTGTGAGTGCGATAGATGTTTTCATAGCTAGGACAACTCAAATACATAATGAACAACCTTTGAAATCACAAAAAAAGGATTGTAAGCAAGGTAAAACAATCAAACATGCCAAAAGATTGCAATTGACCAAACAAGCAGAAGGGGTGAAAAGACTCCAATAGAGCTCATGGAATGAGCTCAAGTGTTTGCAATCATAAAGGGAAAGACCAAAGAAGGCTCCGAAATTTAAGTGCAAGGCAAAATTTTGGAGGGTGTTGTGGTCATTACAACATATTGCAAGTGGTTGCTTGCACATTTTCAAGGTTAGTGCCTCAATCAAGTCGTAGCCTATTGCAAGTAGTTGCTTTCACATCTTAGGGGTGGATGTATCTAGCAGGTTAGTGTTTGGAAAACTATGTAATAAATTGAAAGAGAAGAAGAAGAATAATTTGTGGTTTTCTCTCATAAGGGTTTCCAGTAAAATCTTGTGTCCTCTTATGTTGATGGCTATTTTATGCATGGTTTCATTTAATTTTATGCTGCAAATTGTTATGGTACACTGCTACATGTTTATTGATGAATTGTGTTAAAATTATGAGTTTGCTAATACTTTGATTCACCCCCCCTCCCTTAGTGTAATCATAGATCTAATAGTTTCAACTCATACCATCAATGTTGGCGCCTTTTCATTATAAGTCTCTAATTACAAAAATGTAGCAAAAAAGAGGGGGTTGGTGGGGCAGTGTAGAGGTGTCAAACTTTCCCAGTTATATTTATGTTTGTTCTCTTTGTTATATAGTCTTTATATGTATTATAATTATGAAAACCTCACAATGACCAATCTCCATTTCCTTTTTCATTTAGGATTTTTCTTGGATCCCAATCTCAATTTATGAGAGTGAATATTATTGCTTTTTGTTTACATATTATCATAGAAATTTTATTAAGCCTAGTTACCCATATTATTTGGAATTTATTATTTTAAAAAATGTCCTTGCATATTTCTTCAAACATCATATTTTTTTTTGTTATATCTTAATCAAATGGTGAATATAACTTTGAATATATGATCTTATCCAATCCCTTTTGAGTGAAAAGGAAATATTCCTTTCAAATTCTATACAAAAATTGTGTCAATTATTAATATATCATTTTATTGAAAAACCATGATTTGTTTTTCATTTGCTTACATTAAATAAAGGAGGTCAAGATAACCATGTTTGAACAATTCAATCTATGTATGAAAACTTTATTTGACATTTTGTAATTGATTTGAATTGCTTGGTTGATTCTCAAGTAGGTGTGAATTTTAAAGTAGTATTTGCTACTATAAAAGCATTGTCATTAACTTGATTTAACGATTACATTGAAATGTATCTCCTTGTATCTTTTCACCTCATTGTGCAAACATAAGTAAATAATATTATTCACACAAGGCATTCCATCTCTAAAAAACAAAGGATGGCTCTCTTTTATCCCCACAAGTATTCCCTAGATTATTGACTAATTTTCTTTAATGAAAAAAGTAGATCAACCCCTCACATCCCCACTCCCGAAAAAAAAGAAAAGAAAAAAGAAGAAAAAAAAGGAAAAAAAAACGTGTTTATTTATTTATATTTAATCATATATATGTCTAGTAATGTTGTTTTAATTAGATGTATTTTTGTTCACATTTAGATTTAATTGTTGAACACCAAGATTATTCAAAGTTTTTTTTTTTTTTTTAACTATGTGCAAGATCTCAGTGATCACCACAGTGTTGATTACCTTCACTTTCTCCTCCTCCAATGTAATATACAATTATCAAATATCTTCATTAAAAATGATCCATTCATAATACTCATCCCCATACACTATTTATATTCTAAATATTTTTTTACTTTGAAAAAAAGCTAGCATAAGTTTTTCATTATATCTATCCTTTAACAATCCATTCTATTATTGTGAAGTTTTATATTCTTCCATCCAACTTGCATTATCTTTGCATATAAAAAAGACATATAATATGTAAATCCTATATATTACAAAGATATTTTTAAAACAAGAAAAATAATTAAATGCAAAATAGTTATAAACTTCAAATCATATCATTTTCAATTTTAATTAATTTTTTTAATAAATTAATCACTCCAAAAAAATTATTATATTTATAAAAATTAATAATAAAAATCTTAATTATATAAAAATAAATTTATAATAACATTGAAAATAACCATCTAATAGAATTGTGATGTAAATATACTTTCCATATAAGATTTAAGTATCATTTTCCAAACCTCCATAGCAATTCGCAAAATCGAAAATATACATACCTAATATCTTTTCTTTTACACACCAATCATAATTTCAATATTTGAAGCCCATTTATGAAATCTTTCTTTGTTATGGGAATAGAGTCAAGGAGTCATGTAAACCCTTTCATCTGAAATGTCATTCACTCATGTAAGTCATTTATTTTAATAATCATAGGAATATCATTCTCCTATTTTATAACAGGTGGTGTCTCACAAGTCCAATTCATATCCCTCTCGTTTCCTAAAAGTCCAATTCTTGTAGTCTAACATTAGTCTTTTGCTCTCGATAAATTATTTCATAAATATTATCATGCACAATTTTATCTTTTTCGAGTAACATTTTTTAAACTAGAAATATCAATTTTAACATTTTAGAAGTTTAAAGGTATTTTTATTGAATAATATATTTATTATTAAACTATATAAATGAGAATTATTATTAAGTGTTCCATTAAATCTCCTATAATTACAAAACTCTAAAGGTTGACATTATGTTTATAATGACCACGTGGACTATTTTTAACCATTATTCCACTATATTATTATCTAAATGATCTTTAACAAAGTGGGTATTCTATATGTCAAGTTTCCATGCACAATAAATGATTTGTCCATACATTGACTACTTTAGTGGCTTGATTTATAGCAGTTTATTACTCTATTTTTCAAAATTTCTATACCATAATATTAGTTATATCAATTAATTAAAAATATAATAAATGTAATTATTGATTATATCATTTATTTATTCTAGGGTTTAGTAAATTAGTGGTATGTTAAATTTTGATTATATTTTTAAAATTTATTGAAAATAACAAAATGATTTTAAAAATTACATATAAATAATAAAATATGTTTCATAATAAAAGAAAAGTTGAAATAAAACTATGTTAATTCTGAAAAGATAATTTTTTTAATGGGTGTTTAATGTTGATATGAAGATAGATGAACATTAGACAATCAATTCATAGGATTATAGTCAACAAGTTTGTGTCTTAGATGTCATATTCACCACTCTATATGGCAGCTCACATTAACTTCATTTAGGCTTTCCTAGTCTCTATATATTTAGGTATGAGTTTCATTGTCATGATCCTAGGTTAACGCGTTCATTACACTTGATCAACATCATTGTTGTTGTTTCCTCCACCTTCCATGGACTTTCCTTGTATTTCCCCTTTATTCCTGTCAAGGTCCACAGGTTTGCTTCGTCCTCTCCTCTTGTCCTTCATCAACTTTTATGATTGTTCTTTGAATCTTCTACCCAACGCATATGCCTTGTTAGACATTGTTGAAGGCTCCATCATCTTTTCTTGGTTACATGTAATTTGTTCTTTAAATTTGGTGTTATTAAACCCAATGAAATTCTTTCTCCTCACTATCGCCATGACTCATCAAGAGGCTCGCACTTGCAGAGGAGGTGAAAGTGGGCACATTGATGGTTCACAAGATTGATTTCATGCAGAGGCATTGGCTCACCACTTTCAGAACTATGTCCCTCTAGAAGTTTAGTCAAATCTTAACGAAATAGAGATGGATGTCAGGCATGACCAATGCAGATGTTTTGGATAGCATTGCAGCATGGATTCATTACCCAAGGAGTACCAAAAGAAGAATAAATCATTATCTATATATTGTGGATTTGTATTGGCATTTAAACACTCTACTACACAAGGTGTTGTTGGATTGTAGGGATGCAAGAAATCAAATTCTAAACAAGTTGGAGAATCTGAAGCTATTTCTCTTATATATTGAAGGTTGTGTCACTCATCTCGAGCTTGGTCTATCTCTAAGCCCGATAAAAGCTCCTCCTTGTAAGAATGGAGTTTAGTCCATTGAAACATATATATCTTTATCTTCTTGATGTTTTTGCTATAGTTACCTTTTTTTTCTAATTAAGAAGGACATGACTATGTTTTTATTGTGTTAATATATTGTAGATAGGAATGCAAAGCTAATTACTTATATTTTTTCTTGAATTTTTTGATATATATTAAAAAAAAAATCATCAAACCAACTTTATTTATTTTCTATCTTTCTTAAGTTTCTAAACCATAATAAAAATATAGCTATCTAATAAACATGTAATTGTATTTGAAATAATTTCATTAAGTGACTAATTAGCCAGGATTGATAAAGTATATATATATATATATATATATAGATATATATTTCTCTTATTATATTTATCTCATTGATTTAAATGAATTTATTTTTTTAATTTAGTATATTTTTAAAAAACTTATATCACATATTTAATTTAAATATTTTTTTTTTATCAAAATACTTAACTCTTATGATGTTAATGAAAAGAGTAATTAAAACTAACTTTATATCTCTTATAAATTTTCTTAACATGTGAATTTAAATATATATTTTTTATAATTATTCTTAACAGTTGTTATATAAAAATTATAACATTAGTTTTATATATATATAACAAGATTAATTAAAAAAACAATCATTATTAAAAAAAAATCATCTCAATATTTTAAGAAATCAAGATAATGAAATAAAAACATACTTTCTAAAAATAAAAATAATTTTTTATTATATCTTAAATGATCATGACCAAGATGAAGTAAAGCTATGATGAAGTAAAACTATCTTCGCATTTGGAAAAACTAATGCAATGAAATAAAAACAATCTTTATAAAGAAAAAAGTGAGATGAGAAATTGTTTCATATCTTAATCATAACTTAGATATAGTTACAGGTGTTTTTAATAAAATAAAGTTTATTTAATAAAAAAAAATTAATAAATATTTCAATTTTTTTATTAAAATAAAATATAAATTAGTTTAGATTTATTTTAATTTCAGATCTATCAAGTGTAGAGAGATCTGGAGTTAATATGGATTCATGTAATATTAATATGATTATTTTAAATATGCTAAATATGTCTCATATTAATTTGGTCATTTTAATTTTAAAAGTTTGTTGAGATGATAAATATTTTTAATAACTTTGATGATGAAAAATCATAAAATAAAAATTTGGAATGTAAAGTACAATGTAATAGACTTGTTGAATGATAGAAAATGTGAATACTAAGAATATAGTCAATTACAAATAGTCTTCATTGTGATTAATCTCAAACTATTTTTTCTACTATTCTTATTGTCACCCTTGTTACTTTTTTCATCTTTTCATATCGATTATATCAAAAAGAAAGGTTAAATTGTATACCATTTAAATCTTTAGCTTGAGTTATTGTAGTAAACATCATACCTTCTCTCTCTTTCTCTTGAGTTACCATAACACAAAAATCAATGTACACTGTTAATCCAATCACTATAAAATTAATGTACCATCATACATCCAATTACATCAAATCAGAAATCAACATCTACACTAAAATGAATGCATCTAATGCACAATGTTAATCCAGTCACTATAAAATTAATGGACCATCATGCATCCAATTACATCAAATCAAAAATCAAAATCTACACTAAAATGAATGCATCTAATGCAAGAAATCAAATAAGATTATAAAACAACATTTACATTAAAATCAATGATCAAATAGGATTAGAAATCAACATTTACACTCAAATCAATGCATCTAGTGTAAGTAAGAAAATAGGATTATAAAGCAACATCTACACTGAAATAAATGTATCTAGTGAAAGTAAGAAAATAGGATTATAGACCAACATCTACATTGAAATTAATGCATCTAGTGCAATCAATCGAATAGGATTAGAAATCACCATCTACACTGAAATTAATGCATTTAGTGTAAGCAATCAAATAGGATTAGAAATCATCTACATTGAAATCAATGCATCTTGTGCAAGCAATCAAATATGATTAGAAATCAACATCTACATTGAAATCAATGCATCTACTGCAAGCAATCAAATAGGATTAGAAATCACCATCTACACTAAAATCAATGCATTTAGTGCAAGCAATCAAATAAGATTAGAAATCATCTACATTGAAATCAATGCATCTAGTGCAAGCAATCAAATATCATTAGAAATCAACATCTACACTAAAATCAATGCATCTAGTGCAAGCAATCAAATAGGATTAGAAATCACCATCTACACTGAAATCAATGCATCTAGTGCAAGAAATGTTCTTCCCTCTCTCGCCCCTCCATTTATATCTATATCTCCCTCCATATCTCCTTTGTCTCTTTATCTCAACCCCCCAAACACACATGCCCTCTCACTCCATATCTATCAATCTCTATATCCCTCCCTCCCTCTCTCCATCTCTCTCTTCTTCCCTCTCTTCACTTTCCATCTATATCTCTATCTCCCTTTGTCTCTCTATATAACACCCAAAACATGCACTCTCTTTATCCAATCTCTCTCTCTCTCTCTCTCTCTCCCTCTCTCTCTCTCCCTCTCCCCCACTTTTATCTCTCTTTCCTCCCGTTGTCCTCTCTCCCTCTATCTCCATCTTCCTTATCACCCCCTCTCTCTCTCTACATTTCTCTTTCTATTTCTTTCTTCTTACCTCCCTCTCTTTTCCCCTCCAACTCCATATCTCTTTCCCTCCCTCTCTCCACTCTCTCACATCCTCTCTCTCTTCCTTCCTCTCTCTCCCTCTCTCTCTCCCTATCCACTGTCCTACTCTGTTAATATATCCATCCCTCTCTCCTCTCTCCTTCATCCCCCATTCCCTCCATATCTCATTCTTTGTCTATTTATCTCACCCCAAACATACACACACTATCTCCATCTCTCCCTTTTCACTCCCTCTCTCTCTCCACTTCTCACTCTCTATGTATTTCTTCTTCCCTCCCTCTCTCCCCTCCAACTCCATCTCTCTATCCTTCCCTCTCTCCTCATCTCTCTTAAGTCTGCCCTCCCGTACTTCCTCTCTCTCCCTTTCTCTGATACCTCCCTCTCTCTTCCCCCATCTCTCTCTCTCTCTCTCTCTCTCTCTCCATCCTTCAATCCTCTCTGTTCCCCCATCACTCTCCTCGTCTCTCTCAAGTTATGTCTCTCATTCTTCCTCTCTTTCCATTTCTCTCCTACCTCCCTCTCTCTTCCCCCATCTCTCTCTCTCTCATGTTTTGTCTATCATTCTTCCCCTCTCTCCATTTCTCTCCTACCTCCCTCTCTCTTCCCCAATCTGTGTGTGTGTGTGTGTGTGTTACTATATCCCTCCCTCCCTCCTTCTCTCTCCTTCTCTCCCCCTTCCCTCTATTTCTCCTTCTTTGTCTCTTTGTCTCACCCCTAAACATACACTCTATCTCTCCATCTCTCCCTTGTCACTCCCTCTCTCTCCACTTCTCACTCTCCATGTCTTTCTTCTTCTCTCCCCCTCCATCTTTATGTCTCCCTCTCCCTCCCTTACCCTTCTCTACCTCTCTCACTCCTCTTGCCCTCTCTCTCTTCATTCCTCCTATCCCCTCTCCTTCAGTTTATCTCAATCTCACCCTTGTCACTCCCCCTACCTCTCCACCTCTATCACTCTATGTCTTTGTTCTTCCCTCCCATATATATCTAGAGTTAATATATATTATGATATATTAATATAACAAAATTTAATATTGTATTAATTCAAATTTATTAAATTTAATTATATTAATATTATAATATATCAATATGAATATTATATTTAATAATAATAATCTTTTAATATTAATATTAGGGTTAATAATTTATTTTATTTTTGCATGGTATTAATAATAAATTGGCCCATGGTATTTGGTCCACAGGCTTTACCTAAATAAAACCTTTTTTTTATTGTTAGTAAGTATAAAGAGGTTTACGGAGTAAATATAAAAAGAGGTTTTATTTATTTACCATACCTCTAGTTTATTCATATTTATATTTGTTTATCATACCTCTTTTATTTACCATGGTATTTGGCCCTTAGGCTTGGCATATAATTAGATGTTGATTTCTAATCCTATTTGATATGTTTTTATTTATTTACCATACCTCTTTATACTTCTTTTCTATTTATTTATTTACCATAAGTCTTTTATAAATATGGTATTTAGCCCATGGTATTAATAATTATTTGTTCCATGGTATTTGGCCCATAGGCTTCACTTAAATATTTTTTTTTGAATTTTTGTAAATATAAAGGGATTTATGGAGTAAATATAAAAAGAGATTTCTTTATTTACCATGCCTCTAGTTTATTTATATTTTTATTTATTTACTATTCCTTTTTCTAGTGTTTATAAACCTTTTTATATTTTAAATTTATATTGTGTTTATACATAATAACAATTAGATTTATTTTTAAATAGAGACAACATTAAATTAAAAATCTTAAAGGTTAAACATTACATTTACATTTACATTTACGTTTAAGTTTACATATTTATGTGATTGAATTTTAAAAAATAATAATACTTTTTGTAAAATAGTAAAATTAACCATTTTCATATCACTTTTATAATATAAATAAATTTAAAATAAAAATAAAAATATATTATATTATATTATATTGACTAAAAGAAATATTACAAAAATATATATATATATATATATATATATATATATATACATTAATGTATTATATACTAAAAATATATACTATAATTATATTTATAAAAATACATATGTGACTATATATATATATATATATATCAAATTAAATTGTGAAATAAAAACATTATAAAAATATCTACATACCACATATTTGGTATCTATCAAATTATACTAATATGTTATTTAATATTATTAACAAATATTTTTTCTTTTCACTTGAATAATCATATTAAGAAAATATATATATATGTTTTTATGGAGTTTCAATATCAGTAATAAATATTATTCCTAGTTATTTCCATAATTATTTAATACTTGATGTACTCATAATATATATTATCTATATCGTTATTCTCTCATTTTTAATATTTAATTCTATATTTATTAATATATTTTACTTATTAAATAATCGAGATTTTAGTTTTTCTTTATCATAAAGTTTCAAAATAAAATGCAAAGTGAACACCATTATTTTAATTCTATGGAACAAAGATTGAGTTTAAATGCTTTCCACTGTGGGATATCGTGAAATATTTTTTTTTATATCAAATAATCTGAACCTTTCCAAACACTACGTCGGTGCAAATGGATTGTATTCAAATGATTTTTCAGTGAATTTATTTATTTATTTTAATGAAAGGAGAACAGAATAGACCAATCCTTAACCGGTCGCAAATGCTTTATTTATGGAGTAACTTCATCACAATGGGCTGCTTTACAAGTGGACGACCGAGAATCAAGGATGACCTAGAAGAGCACAAATTATAAAAGAAGTGTTCTTGCCTTGTCTTACGAAGTTGGCAGCTAACGGGACATTACAGTATAAACTTTGAATATTGAGTACTAGTACTTAGCAGAATAAATGAGAGAAAACTGGGATTCAGTGTTGAAGAATCCTCCTGCTTACTGGAAATTTATGAGTGATCAAAACGGCCTTTCTGCGGTGTTGATGTCTTCTGCATCTCCACCTTTCTGTCAGATGGTGATTTGCTTTTCTCTTCAGAGTTTCCATTCAGAGCTCCATTGGTTTTCAAGCCCACTTCTGGATCCAAACCAGTCCCAGTCTGTTGACATGTCTTTCTCTTTCTGTAACAGCAATATAATATCAATTGAGCCAATGTCAAGGGCACACCTATAATGTTGGGAATCTGCAACCAAGTCCAGAACACAAATATAAGATTTGCTAGTATGATAATAACAGATTCATATAAATTTGTTAGCGCAGCTACATAAATTAAATGATTAGTCAAAATTGATAAACATACTGCAATAAAGATATCTCTGCCCAGAGCACCGTAAGTCATCCAGAAAAAGCTGTTTAAGAAAGAAAAGAATGACAAGTAGAAAGGAATGGACTCGACGCTCTTTGTTTTGATCACCAATTTCTGCACAAAATTCCAGTTATGCCATTCCAGTTATTTTTGTATGTTAAAATTTGTACAGAGGATGGTGAATATTATCATAGAGTGAATATATACTCACCATTGCAAAGAGTGGAGAGCTATACAGGCCAATAGAGGAGGCTATTCCCACCATTCCAATCATGAACTTGCGGTGCTTATGATCATGAAGAGCAAAGGCTGATATAACTGCTAGTACAGCGAACAACACCAGGGCTCCCACAAGCATCCTACCAACTCTTAGCTGAGATCATGATTCAACAGAATGTTAATCAGGAACAAATATACACCAAGTTTCCCAAGTTTCCCACAAGCATCCTACCTACTCTGAGCTGAGATAATGAAAAAAATGTTAATCAAGAACAAATATATATGAATAAATCTTAGTGGACTGGTTTGGATCCAGAAGTGGGCTTGAAAACCAATGTAGCTCTGAATGGAAACTCTGAAGAGAAAAGCAAATCACCATCTGACAGAAAGGTGGAGATGCAGAAGACATCAACACCGCAGAAAGGCCGTTTTGATCACTCATAAATATCTTAGTTAAAAAAGAGTAAGATTATACCTTCATCTTAGGTGGAGCGAAAATGAGGTAAGTAATAATCGAAAAGCATAATGCCAAAATTCCAGCGCCATTAACAGTAACCACCAAGAAGTTCTCCCAACCATTACTGACCACAGGGAAGCCATACCATACATAGGCGAGGCAGTTGAAGAGAGCAATTACGTAGGGTATGCATGAGTATGCCCCTACATTCTTGTCTTTTATCACTTTAACAAATGTGAGACTGCATTGATCACAGAAATAATTTCGGTCATCCAAAACTTCATAGATTAATGAAATTCATTGCAAGCTTCTTGAACTGCAAGAATATAATGATTATACAAAGCAACTAACTGATCTATGTTTATGATTACTTACACAGGTGATCCATACAGAAGCAAAGAGGTAGCATTTCCTGTCATATAGGTTTGAGAAATATCACATTAATTCCATGCAAACAAACAATAAAGAACTGAGCATCATCTCTGTAAAGTGCCATTGCAGAATATGGGACAAAGCAAAGATTTCTTGTTTGTTTTCTTAATCTAAGAAAACGCATAGAGACAAGGGGAAGGGCGAGGGGGGCAAAAGAAGAGACAAACCTATAATTCCAACAGCCAGACGTAGATTCTTCTCCATCTTGTTCTTCCACAGAAATAATGTGATTCAGACAGAAATAAGGGGTACCCTTCTGGAAGTCCTCGCTGCTGTCTCTGTTTCTAAACAGAGCCATGGCTATAGATTTATAGCCTACTTAGCCGGTGGTTGGCGATTTGACAGCAAAAATAAAGTGACCCAAAAGAATCCAAAAAAGGAGGAGCCCACTCAATACTTTATCAATTACCATAGTTTTCGCTGAAACCAAACCGAAAGATAAAGAGAATATGAAATGTATAGCTGCACAAGTTGTGGAGATGGATCAATGTTTTCATGTATAAGACCAGGAATCAAATTGACGAGTAGAAAAAATTTATTTTCAAAGGCTGCAAAATCAAGTCCGCAAGAAGTCTATCGACTCAAATTCTAATGCTCAGCTGGTTTATCATTATAAAATAAGCTAATAGATACCACATTCATAAAAATATTAACAAACGAGCTGATTGTTGTTAATTAAATCCACACATCTGACAGACTTTTCATGAAACCAGTCCCGGTCCCATCTTTATAAAAAAGAAATGTATAGCTGCACAGGTTGTGGAGATGGATCAATGTTTTCATGTATAAGACCAGGAATCAAATTGACAAGTAGAATAAAGTTATTTTCAAACGCTACAGAATCAAGTCGGCAAGAATTCTATCGACTCAAATTCTAATGCTCAGCTGGTTTATCATTATAAAATAAGATAATAGATACCACATTCATGAAACCAGTCCCGATCCCATCTTTATAAAAAAGAAATGTAGACAGGAATCCATTAAAAATTCACATTTCAACGAACTAATTCATCATGTTAGTAGGAAGTTAGTTGGAGATCATATATGAGTTCGAATGGCCCAATGGCCCAATGAGATCATATAGAAATTAAAGAAAAAATCACAGAAGTAAAGAATATTGGATACTATTTTACTTATTATTAAATTAAGTATAATAAAAAATCTAGAAATTAAAAAAAAAATACTATTAAAATAAAGTAAAGTTATATCATTTTAATGTGAAGTTATATTATTTTAAAGTGAATTTAGACCCGTTCAAGTTTTTAAGTTGCAAATAAAAAATTAAGAAAGATTATTAATTTTATTACATAAATATAATAATAATTAAAAATATTTTAAAATATTTGTTTACGATTATTTATAGATTATGAAATTGGAAATGAAATTTAAAAACGAAATTATTTATACAACGAAATAAACTGAAAGTAGGGTTCCCATTATAGTTTAGAGAATATACCTTCGTACTGTACACATGGATTTAAAGTGGAACTAATAACAAATTAGTGGTGGCGTTGTGCGTTTTTTTCCGTCCATGCCCTTAAGTTTTCTCTTTATTCCGAGTCCCGACCTTCTATGCGTTGTTGACGTATAACTTCTTTTATCTGTCACGGCTTCTCCATCAACGCAAAAATGCAATCTGTTTTCCAGTTGGGTCCTACAGTGCACGTAAAAGAGGAACAATGGAATCAAAGAAGCCTCCTCTCCTGCACGTTTTTTGAAATCTAATGGAGGATGACAGATAAAAGTGGGAGCTCTGTAGCTCCGTATTCCAGGACGTGGGCTGCTTTTCAATCTTGTATTTCTTTCACTGATGTGACAGCTCCTGAAAAGGATGGGCTTGTTTGATTAGAGCAGAAGCCGCTGTCGGAGGGCACTGTGAATTTCATTTTGATTAGATCTAAAGGCGTACTAAGAAACAGTCTTACATAAGACCATAGAATATATCTAATAGTTTTTTAAGTCAGAGCGGAAGCCGCTGTCTAATAGAATATATCTAATATATCTAATAGGATGGGCTTGTTTGATTAGAGCAGAAGCCGCTGTCTTACACACGTTACTATGCATGATATCTTTTACATCCTGAATAACTTTGTATATGCAGGAATATTAGAGCACATTAATTCTAATGCTGTATGTAATCTAGCGAACCTAAAGGACTTGGGCCCCATTATTTTTTTATTTGAGTCGAGGGTCCCGTTTGTTTTGCACTAATGTCCCCATAAAAGTCGAGAATCTGATTTGTTTAGGATCAATATGCCATAGACAAGTTACTGTGCATGATATCTTTTACATCCTGAATAACTTTGTATATGCAGGAATATTAGAGCACATTAATTCTAATGCTGTATGTAATCTAGCGAACCTAAAGGACTTGGGCCCCATTATTTTTTTATTTGAGTCAAGGGTCCCGTTTGTTTTGCACTAATGTCCCCATAAAAGTCGAGAATCTGATTTGTTTAGGATCAATATGCCATAGACAAGTTACTGTGCATGATATCTTTTACATCCTGAATAACTTTGTATATGCAGGAATATTAGAGCACATTAATTCTAATGCTGTATGTAATCTAGCGAACCTAAAGGACTTGGGCCCCATTATTTTTTTATTTGAGTCAAGGGTCCCGTTTGTTTTGCACTAATGTCCCCATAAAAGTCGAGAATCTGATTTGTTTAGGATCAATATGCCATAGACAAGTTACTGTGCATGATATCTTTTACATCCTTAATAACTTTGTATATGCAGGAATATTAGAGCACATTAATTCTAATGCTGTATGTAATCTAGCGAACCTAAAGGACTTGGGCCCCATTATTTTTTCATTGGAGTCAAGGGTCTCGTTTGGTTAGCACTAATGTCCCCATAGAAGTCGAGAATCTGATCTTTTTAGGATCAATATGCCCCCATAAAAGTCAAGAATCTGGTTTATTTAGGACTAATATGCCCCCATAAAAGTCAATAATCTGATGTTTTGGGACTAACTCACTTTAACTCAACTTATATGCTATAAAAAGGCTATACCAACTTTAAGTGATCGAATAATTTATACATTATGATTTTTTCTTATTTAAATATTAAACAATAAGTTTATGAAGAAGATACTAACTAGTTTATAATCTCATGGAAAAAAAGTGATATTAATATAATTTAAGGTATAAAATTAATAATGATGCTTTATTTGGATTATCTCAGATTTATTTTAAGTTTATTTTCAAAAATTTTTAAAGGTAAATATTTCAATATTAATTTAAAATGAGTGTTTACCATGAGTGCTTAAAAAACCATTGGATTTAAAATCATAAAACAAATCAACATTCTCTAATTTGTACAAAGTGTGTAATGCATGTAAATCATTCTCTCACTTACCATGTTTTTTTCAAAATATGGGTTGAGTGTAAGGCATTCATATAATGAATTATTAATTTTATTTATGTTGATTGATGCTCTACAGAAATTAGTAATAATAGACTTTGTCAATGCGTTTGCAACATTCTTCCATGTATCAAGTTTCTCCAACAATTCTTTATTGTGTTGAACCATGTCACTAACAAAATGGTATTGCACATCAATATGCTTTTTTTTCTTGAAATGATAAGCAAGTTCTTTTTCAAAAAAAAATCACTTGAGTTGTCACAACGTAACAAAGCTAAAATCTAAACACAATCTTTGCAACCATACAATGTCCTTACTTCCATGAGTAAAATCATGTACCTCTTGCTCATCCAATTTGTTGTTCCACCAAATAGGTTAAATACATAACCACTTATACATTTTATATGATCAAGATCCCTAGCCTAGTATATATAAACAAACCATTTGTATCTATTTCTTTGTGGAGTCCAAGTCTTCCTCGGTAACAAATTGCATAATCCAAAGTGCCACTCAATTATCTAAAATCCCTCTTTACAATTGTCAAATGTTCATTCCTTGGTTTGGACATATACCTTGGTCTAATAATAGACCACAACATCCATTAGACTTCCAATAACACTTGCATAAGGAACACAAACATGTCTTTTACTTCATTTTGCACTTTAGAACATTGATTTTCCGATAAGCTTACATCTATTGTAATAGAAATATATATTGATATATATTCTTTCACATTAAAGATTTTCAATATTGTCTCAACAAATTTCCTCTATTTAAACCATAGTTTTATGTTTTCTTGACCGCTTTTAATTTCCAATGCCAAGTTTTTGCATATCCACTTTAGAAGACAAGTAAGAATTTCCATCATTGATAATTTTATTATTGTTTCTAATCAACAACATATCATCAATTTATATAATCTAAGCATAGAAATAAAATGATCACCAACTTGTTAAGAGTACATATAGTGATCAACTTTATTTCTTGATAAACCAAGTCCTAGTATGTAAGTATCAAACTTTTGATACCACATTCTTGAGATTTTCTTAATCTATACAAACACTTCTTCAGTTTGCAAACCTACTTCTTATTTCATTCCACTACAAAACCTTTTGGTTATTTCATGTGGATTTTTTCTTCATGATTTCCATGTAGGAATGTTAGTTTGCAAGAAATAAGGCTTAAGCATGCAATGTGTTATATATATGCATGGTGTTGATTTTTACGGATCTTCTTATATGATAATTACCTCTAATGATATTCATTTAAATTCACTTGCATTCACATTAATAATTAAGAAATTACACAGAAGATCATCAAAAATATAAAAGGAATGATAGCAGAATCATAAAGAGACAACCACATAAGAAACATAAAACATTTTACCTTGGGAAATCCCACATGGGCGAAAAACCTAGCAACCTTTTCCTTAGAGAAATTGATTTGTTCAACATGAGATGCATCTAAGTCAAACCGTGTTGGACATGTTTTCTCAAGGTGTTGACATTGATGTCAACCTAGTAGTGTTGGTCTCATGATCTTGTTGGTTTACTTAGGTGTTTGGAAATCTAGGCTTTATGATGATGTCTTGTCAACCTAGTATGTCTTCTTGAGGAGTCAACTAAAGAGTCAATTGTGGTGGAATTAATGCCAACAATGTTGGAGGCTTTGACATGATGATTATTTGAACAAGTTTGGATGTCTTAACATGATGTTCAAAGGCTTGACATGAGCTTGTAGAGGATCTACAAACTTGGGAGATGCTTAGAGAGGCAGATGGTTAGTTTCAGGAAGAGCTAGAGCCATTTTCTTGGGTTTTTGGGCTAAAATCATAGTGGCGTAGGTCTCATGTGCACAAACTATGTTATAATGCTAGTGCTAATTTCATTAGGGTGTGTTATAATGCACTTCTCAAAGGGACAACCAATGTTACCCTTTCTAGAGTCAGTTTTCAGGATTCTATGTGCATTCCAGCAAATTCCAGTGGCATAAACGAGGGTATTTGCACATGGTTTTTGGAAAATAGGTTAGATTTAAGTTAATCACCATTATAGAAGGTGATCAAGTAAAGAGAATGTGGATTAGTATTGTGTATTTATTGCATCCTCCATCAATCATAAAATGTCGAAGTGTGAAGTAGAAGGGGTTATATAGAGTAAGAGTGTATGAGATAGTTAGCTACAGTTTTGCAGAGCTAGTGTGTAGACCAGAGCTCAAATTTGGAGCATATTTCAGAGGTTGATGGAGTTGCAGTAGATATATATGTCTGATATTTTGGAGAGGAGAGATATTGTTGTAGTTTTTTTTGTAGAGAATTTGGATTACAGTTTAGATTGTTGATTTGTTGGTGTTGTAGGGGATTTTTTGGACAACTTATAGTTGTAGCCTTCATGTATTGTTATGCATAATATGACCAATATATGTTGTAGTAGTTTTAGTGATGGTTGAGTGTGATGTTGAGTATGCTGCTGGCTTTATTGTATGAGGGCAGATTTAATGTGTTGCAAAGTTTTGTACGTAGATTTTTTATTGTGTTCCAAGTGTTGATTTAGTTATTGAAGTGCTTATTGTATGTTGTGATTCTGATATGAAAATGAATGAAATGAGGCTCACAGTGTTTGATTGCAGATATCATGAATCCAATGTGAAATATTCTGAAACGTGGTCCACAAAAGAGCTTGAAGGTTGGGGCCTTCAGTGAGGCAAGTAGTGGCTTGGTATGACAGGGTGTAGTGGCATCCTTCAGTTAGTAGCTTGAGAACTTGGGAGTGGTGGCTAGATAGTCTAGTGGTGGTTGCGCAAGACTTATTGGGAGTGGTGGCTTCCAGCAGGTAGTGGCCTGCAAAGTTGAGGGAGTGGTGAATTCTTGTAGGTGGTGGCCTGCAAAGTTCATTCAAGTTGTGGCCTGAAGTGAGTAGCAGCTCGCATGATTGGAAAGTTGTGGCTTGCACACTAATGGTGGCCATTGACTATGTAAAAGAAAATTTTATAATGATAGAAGAAGAGAGAAGCAAACATTCAATGGTGGTTTTCTCCCTTTGGGTTTCCACCTTACATCTAGTGTCTCTATGTGTGCATGTTGTATTGTTTATGTTAATGCTCATGGTTATTTTATTTGATGGTTATGTGCTTTGATATGTTGATTATGGTTCATGTTTATTCATAGATCTACTTATGTGTTATGTTGCTAATGGATGAATGAATCAGGGTCTGAAATAAAAAAGGAAAAAATTGGTAAAATTGGGTCATAAGGAAAAATACTAATTCGCCCCTCTCTCAGTATTGTTCAAGGTTTCTAACAAGAGGTATCAAAGCAAGGGCTCTTGGTTGTAGCTTAATTGCTAGAGAGGAGACCTGGGAAGATTTGGTGAAAATTTTGCAAATTTTTTAGAAGGAATCCTCCAATAGTATTTGTCTTAACTACTGTAAATTTCAAGGTATGGAATGAGAGAATGAAATAAAATTATTGTATTATGGATCTAAAATTTGGAGATTGATTTGTGAAGGATGTGGCTAAGATCCACTTTCACCTAAATTAATTTAATAAAATGCTTGAGTAAGACGAATCTTTTTTTAGGATCTCCATAATGCATACTTGGAGGAAATAGGAGATTTGAAATATGCTAAGGAGATTTGGGATATGCAGCAACTGTTGTTTGGAGGAAATAGAAGCAACAATGGAGAGTTCAAGAAGAGTTGTAAGAAGGAGAAAAATAAGAAGGCTTTAGAAAATATTGGTCCCCCTAGTATGAATGGTGCAGCCAAAAAATCAGAAAATGAAGATTCAGCAGAACCAAATGTGCTTCCATGTAGTAGATATCAAGGTATAACTATGGATGAATTGTTTTTAAGTTATGTTTTAGACAAATCTGATATTATTCTTTTTTATTTAGACATTTATGTTGATGAATGTGATAAACTAATGCTTCTACAAGTGGAATATGAGTCAACTTTAGTGGTTATTGAAAAATAATCTGCTAAGATTAGTAGACTAATAGTTGCATGCAAGGATCAAGAAAAAACCTTGCAAATCTGTGAAGATAAGGAGGCCAAGCTCAAGGAGGAGATCATCATTTTGAAAACCCAGCTTCAAGAGGCCAAAATAATTTAAGAGGTATTAACCATCGAGCAAAAGGAAAAGGAGGGCCAAGTTGAACAATTAGAAGTTGAAGTTGTCTCCGTGAGAAAGCAACTTGAAGAAAAAGATAAGCAATTGAAGATGGAGAAGAGAACCATAGCCTTAAATAGTTTTCTTGAGAACCAAATATCTCCATTGAATAGATCTGGTCTTGGTTTTCAAAAGGGAGAGTCCACCTCGCATGAAGGCAAGAATAACATTGTAGAACCAAAAATTCCTGTAGCAAACACTAACAACAGAAATAGTAGCAGTAACCAAGGAAACAAGCAACAAATCCAGCAACAACAGAGAAGAAGACCTCAAGGATCCTCTACCACTAGAATATATTTTGTTCCTAGGTTTAGATATTGTGGAAAATTTGTCAAATTTCAAAGGAATCAAAACCCCTTTGTTCCTTTGATGGATGAGGTAGAGTGTTACATCTATCACAAGTTTGGACATGTTGTAGCCAACTGTAGCAGTGGAGTATATAGATTTAGTCAGTAGATCCTGCAACATTATGAGCAACCAAGGAGATCAGCCATCAGGTATAATTATGGTTTTAATGGATTTTTTTATTATGTAACATGTTTGGCCACAAGGCAGTTAATTGCATATCTAGCCCTTGGAGGAGAGGCATATTTTATATGAGGCATATATCTAGCATAAGAAGTAGGATATTTGATTCTCTTGCTTCAAATATTGGCCATGTTGAGTTTTATACATGTAACAATTTTTTCCATATGGTGAGAGACTATATTTTTCCTAGTTCTTCAAAGCAAATCTAGGAAAAGTGATGGAGGTCTAGTGTACAGGCAAGAGTGTTAATCTCCCAAACTATGAGATTATATCTTCTACCACAGTTAATGGATGTAATTGATGGTTCAATGGGCTCTCTGTCATCCACAGATAACCATAGAGCTTCAACTAAATTAGAAAACTCCTCTAAAACCACAGAGTTCTGCTAAACCTCCATTAGTCCGGACCTGACGGTAACACAAGCCATAGTTTAATAGGATTTGAAGTCTACCTTCTACAAACTTGTCGGAAGCGTATTTGAGGCCTTAAGCCTTTAAACCGGGACCATACGACTTAGTCGATTTTTCTTTATAAATTGGGACCACAACACTTTATCAGAAATACACAGGATTACGCAGAAAACCCCGTTGTTGAAAGCATAAGGTCGGATCTCAAATATTATACACCCACCACTATAACTCCATCGACACTTCTTCACTGTTGATCTGTTCAAGATCCAACGGTCACCTCACTTCCTGACTTCGAACTTGCTCCTCACCTGTCAACCGTTGATCTTGCTCCACCAGATCTAATGGCTCAAACGAATATCGGTCGGCTAACCTGCGCACTTTAAACCCACTCGATAAGAGGTTTCTCTCTCTCTCTCTCTTCTCTGCTATGTGTCACAATATGTATGGAATCGCAGCCAATTGGAAAATACCACTTACGGTCTTTCTTCCACCCAAAATCCACTTGTGGTTTCTCCAACCTGCTTTGGCTTGTTAACTGTCGGTTAACTTCTGCACCCGAACACCATTGATCTGTCTCGACGAAGATCTAACAGTCCAAAACAAATCTTCATATGTTGTGTCCTTGGGTTTTCTTCCGCTGATCTCGACTGTCTGCTCCACTGATCTCGACCGTCTACTCCACACACTTAGATTTCTCGAGAAACACAGTTAAAAAGCACAAAATGTAACATAGTCAACACCATTTCATTCATCTCACAGAATACCAATTAAACTTAAAATTTCATAATAAACACAGAGATTTAGAAGAAGATTATCCTTCGGGATTTGATAGGAATTTCTCATTCACATGCACATAGACTAATTTTCCCCAATTCACTAGATTTGCTCCTGGAAAGCCAAATTACTTTAACAGTCAAAATCCTTTACAATAGTGTGAAAATTATATAAGTACTGGTTCATCCTAACAACCAGATCCTAATTCAAAGGCTAAAATTTATTAATCCTATCTGTCCTGTGAGGCATTCTCCTTGAGAATCTCCACTACAACTAACTAACTAAAACTTATTACGTCATGATCAAATCCTATATTCTAGCTCTATGCTTAACTAGAAAAACATGGAAATTGATGGCTAAAGGATCCCACTCCTTTTCTTGTAAATTTTTTTGTATTTTTGGAATAATTCTTTGAATTTGTCTTCAAGCCTTATGCTCTTGCATTAGACTCCTGAGGAAAAAATTCTTCATGGGCTCCTGTCCATGAGTTCTTCTTCAAAACTGCCCAATTTCTGTAGCATGTTTTCTGTTACCCAAGTAGCTTCAGTAGTTGGCTGATCCTTCCATTTGACCAAATACTGAAAGTACTCATGTCCTCTGGTTTTCTTGAACACTTTCTTGTCTAGAATCCTTTATGGCTGTAATTCCTTTGCTGTAGGTAACTGTTTTACCCAGTCAATTTCCTGTGTCTCTTGGTCTTCTTCTGTATCATTTGCAATTTCACCTTCATACTTGTACAAATCAACAACATTGAAAATTGGAGATATTCCAACATCAGGGGGTAATTCAATTTCATATGCATTTGCAGAAAATTTCCTTAATACTCTGCGTGGTCCAATTTTCTTGAACTTCAATTTGTTATACTCCCTCTTTTGAAATCTTTCCTTCCTCAGGTGTGCTAAAACCAAATCCCCAACTTCAAAGTTCACTTCTCTTCTTCTCATGTCTACTCTGTTTTTGTACTTGATGTTGCTATCTTGTAGCTGTTGTTTCACTTGTTCATGTATTTCTTGTATTTCTGAAGAAAAATCTTCTCCCTATGCACTTCTCTTCTCATATTTTCCCAGGTTTCTTAACTCAGACACTCCTCTGGGATGCATTCCATAAACTATATGGAATGGACTCTGTCCTGTACTCCTGTTAGGTGAGTCATTATATGCATATTTAGCCTGTGCCAATACTTGATCTCACTGCTTTGGATTTTCTGCAATAAGACTCCTTAAAAGATTACCCAAACTCCTGTTCACAACTTCAGTCTGTCCATCAGTCTGTGGATGATAGGCATAACTAACTCAGTTTAGTTCCTAACTTCTTCCATAGTGTCCTCCAGGAATGTACAACAAATTTGGAATCCCTGTCTGAGACAATACTCTTAGGCAACCCATGCAATCTTAAAATCTCCTTGAAAAACAAATTAGCAATGTGAGTAGCTTCACTAGTTTTATAACATGGAATAAAATGTGCCATTTTTGAAAATCTATCCACTACAACAAAAATTGAATCATTTCCTCTTTGAGTCTTTGGTAAAACCAAAACAAAATCCATACTCACCATATCCCAAGGCCTTTCTGGAATTGGTAATGGAACATACAAACCTGTGTTTTGGCTTTTTCCCTTTTCATATTGACAGACTTTACAAGTTTTCACATAATTTTCCACTTCAGATCTCATTTTAGGCCAGAAATAAAATATGTTCAACTGCTCATAAGTCTTATCTACACCAAAATGTCCTGCAAGTCCACCACTATGTTTCTCTTTGATTAAGTTCTCTCTCATAGAAAATTTGGTATGCACAACTGATTTCTCTTAAACAACAATCCATCTTGTAAGAAATAATCCAACCATTTATTCCTATCCATCAAAACAAGATTCTTACAAGCTTCAAATGCCTCCTTAAAATCTAAATCTATCTCATACAATTCTTTAAGAAAATCAAAACCCAACACTTGAATTTGACTCTCTTGAAATAATGTATTTCTCCTACTTAAAGCATTTGCAACTTTGTTTGATTGGTCATTTATGTGCTTCAAGACAAAATGGAAACCCTGAAGATACTCTACCCATTTGGCATGTTTCTGGTTAAGCTTTGGCTGTTGCATAATATACTGCAATGCATGGTTATCTGAATAAAGTATGAACTCTTTTGACATTAGATAATGTCTCCACTTCTTCAATGACTGCATAAAACCCTTTATCATAAGAGGAATACTTCTTCTTTGAATCATTCAGCTTTTCACTAAAGTAAGATATAGGTCTGCCTTCCTGACTTAAAACACCTCCAATAGCTTCTCCACTAGCATCACATTTCACTTGGAAAGGTTTATTAAAATCAGGTAGAACCAAAATAGGTTTTTCAGTGATGTTCTTCTTCAACAGCTAAAAATTCTTTTCTGCTTCAGCAGTCCATCTAAATGGTTGTTTATCCTTCTTTGTAGTCTCAACAATACGAGCATTGATCTTACTAAAATTCGTTATGAATTTCCTATAAAAACTAGCAAGACCATGAAAACTTCTTACCTCAAAAGTACTTTTAGGTGAAGGCCACTCCATGATTGCTTTGATCTTCTCTGGACCCATCTTCAATCCTTCAACGGAAATAACAAAACCCAAATACACTAATTCCTCTTTCATGAATGATCATTTCTTCAAATTCAGCAATAATTTCTCTTGTTGTAACCTTTGTAAGACATAATTCAATTGTCTCATATGCTCCTCCTTAGACCTACTGTAAACTAATATATCGTCTAGATATACTATTACAAATTTACCAATAAACTCCTTAATAACTTCATTCATGAGTCTCATAAATGTACTTGGTGCATTTGACAACCCAAAATGCATTACTCTCCATTAATACAATCCTTCATTTGTCTTAAAAGCAGTTTTCCACTCATCCCCTTCTCTTATCCTTATCTAATGATACCCACTCTTAAGATCTAGTTTTGTAAAATACTTTGCTCCACTCAAACAATCCATCAAATCTTCAATTCTTGGTAAAGGAAATCTGTACCTGATTGTGATTTTATTGATGGCTCTTGAATCAGTACACATTCTCCAGCCTCCATCTTTCTTTGGACTCAACACTGTTGGTACTGCACAAGGACTCAAACTTTCTCTGATCAGTCCTTTGTCAAGCAGTTCCTGAACCTGCTTTCTAACCTCTTCATTTTCTGTGGGAGTCATTCTGTAAGCTGCTTTGTTTGGTAGATTTGCTCCAGGAATCAAATCTATATGATGGCTAATTCTTCTAATGGGTGGTAACTCATTAGGCAAATCATCAACAATGATATCACAATAGTTGTCCAACATTTCTTGAATTTCAATGGGTAAATCAGAAACTTTAGTAGAAGTCATTATTACCTTGGGCTTGCAAATTACAGCAAAATTTACCTCATTCTCTTCAATCTACTGTAAGTATTCCTTTCCTCCTAGTAATAGAGTTTTTGGATTAGTCTTCTTTCTTGATGCATCCTCTTCTTCCATACGCAGCAATGTATTAATAACACCATCTTTACCAAACTTGTAGGCGTTTCTTTTCCCATCATGCATAGCTCCTTTTTCATATTGCCAAGGTCTCCCAAGCAATATGTGACACACACCCATAGGCATCACATCACATACAATTTTATTATTTGCCCCATTGCAACTCCACTTCACACTATTCATTCACTAACAACTGATGTCCCTTTTGTAACCATGCCACCTTGTAAGGTGTTGGATGTCTCATTGTCTTCGACTTTAATTTCTCTACCACTTCTGTAGAGACCAAATTATCAGTGCTGCCACTATCAATAATCATCTGACAACATTTCCCTTGAACCTTACACATTGTTTTGAACAAAATCTTTCTTTGTGATGGTTTAACTATCTCCTTTGTTGGCTTGAGCAAAACTTTATTGACTACCAAAGATTCTCCTCTCTTTGGTACATTTTCTTCTTCTGTCACTACTGCTGCTTCTTCCTCAACTTGAGCAACAATTGTATTCCTCTGATTTGTTCCTGCATTTTCTGGGCATTGAAAAGCTCCGTGTCCCAGTTTGTTACATTTGTAACATCTTACTTCTCTTCCTCTTCCTCTGCCTCCTCTTCCTCTGGAAAAAATCCCTCTGCCACCTGCATCACCTTCTGTGGTTGCATGCTGGGTTGAGTTGCTGCTAGCTCCATCTCTAGGTGTTGTAGATCTTCCTCTACCACCTTGACTTCCTTTTCCTCGGAAAGTACCTCTTCCTCTAGCAGACTTCTTCCTCATGAGTTTTTTTTCAGCTTTCAGTACCACCTGATAAGCTTCTTCTACTATTTTAGGAGACAATATACTTATCTCATCTTGAAGGTCCATCCTAAGACCATTCACATATCTAGCCACCTTCTCATATGTATCTTGAGTTTGTCCAGCTCTTATCCTTACCTTATACAATTCCTCTGTATATTCTCTCACTATCATAGACCTTTGTCTAAGATTTTGCATCTGTCTGAGCAAGGTTTGCTGATAATTACTTGGAAGAAGCTTACCTCTTAGCTTTGCTACCATCCTATTCCAATTTCTGATTGCTTGCTTGCCAAGACTCTTTCTTTTTGCCTGCACTCCATCCCACCAAAGTGATGCATGTCCTTTTAGCTTGGTGATAGAAAACTTTACTTTCTTCTAATCTTTTGTTTCTTCATAATCAAAGAATTTCTCCATGCCATTAATCCAGTCTATCAATTCTTCTGGATTCAATCCTCCTGCATATATTGAAACCTCAGTTTTCGGCCTAGTTGTAGATCTCAACACTGATTGGAAGAATCTCATCTCATGAGTAACTGCTATAGTTTACTCCCCTTCTTCAAGTTCAACCTCAGGCTCACTAACATCTCCATCGTCTATATTTCTCCCTGTTGTTAATGCTTCTAATCTAGCCTACATCTATTGCATAGCTTCCATCACCTCAGTATTTGCAACTGGTCATCCTCTTCTACCATGTCCTCATCCTCTTCCAACTCTAAAAGCCATATTGGAGTTCTTTCTCTTGCTTCTGAGATTCAATTCAGTGTCAACAGGTTGCTCTGATACCACTAATGATGGAGGTCTAGTGTACAGGCAGGAGTGTTAATCTCCCAAACTGTGAGATTATATCTTCTACCACTATTAATGGATGTAATTGCTGGTTCAATGGGCTCTTTGTCATCCATAGATAACCTTAGAGCTTCCACTGAATTAGCAAACTCCTCTAAAACCACAGATTTATGCTAAACCTCCATTAGTCCGGACCCCACAGTAACACAAGCCATAGTTTAATAAGATTTGAAGTCTGACTTCTACAAACTTATCAGAAGCGTATTTGAGGCCTTAAGCCTTTAAACTGGGATCATACAACTTAGTCGATTCTCTTTATAAATCAGGACCACAACACTTTATCGGAAATACACAGGATTACACGGAAAACCCCGTTGCCGAAAGCATAAGGTCGAATCTCAAATATTATACACCCACCACTATAACTTCGTTGACACTTCTTCATCATTGATCTGTTCAAGATCCAACGGTCACCTCACTTCCGGACTTCGAACTTGCTCCTCACCTGTCAACAGTTAATCTTGCTCCACCAGATCTAACGGCTCAAAAGAATATCGGCCGGCTAACCTGCGCACTATAAACCCACCCGATAAGCGATTTATCTCTCTCTTTTCTTTGCTACATGTCAAAATATGTATGGAATCGGAGCCAATCGGAAAATACCACTTACGGTCTTTCTTCCACCCGAAATCCACTTGTGGTTTCTCCAACCCGCTTCAGCTTGTTAACTGTCGGTTAACTTCTGCGCCTAAACACTGTTGATCTGTCTCGACCAAGATCTAATAGTCCAAAACAAACCTTCATATGATGTGTCCTTGGGTTTTCCTCCACTGATCTTGACCGTCCGCTCCATTGATCTCGACCGTCCGCTCCACACACTCAGAGTTCACAAGAAACATAGTTAAAAAACACAGTCAACATCATTTCATTCATCTCATAGAATACCAATTAAACTTCAAATTTCACAATAAACACAGAGATTTCGAAGGAGATTATCCTTTGGGATTTGACAGGAATTTCTCATTCACATGCACAGAGACTAATTTTCCCCAATTCATTGGATTTGCTCTTGGAAAGCCAAATTTCTTTAACGGTCAAAATCCCTTTACAATAGTGTGAAAATTACATAAGTATTGGTTCATCCTAACAACCAGATCCTAATTCAAAGGCTAAAATTTATTAATCCTATCTGTCCTACGAGGCATTCTCCTCGAGAATCTCCACTACAGCTAACTAACTAAAACTTATTACATCATGATCAAATCCTATATTCTAGCTCTATGCTTAACTAGAAAAACATGGAAATTGATGGCTAAAGGATCCCACTCCTTTGCTTGTATTTCTTTTTGTATTTTTGGAATAATTCTTTGAATTTGTCTTCAAGCCTTATGCTCCTACATCAAAAAGCAGCAACATATCTAAAGGAGACCTAGCAGAGAGTTAGAGAAGAACGAAAATAAGAAGCCTAAGACCATGTGGAGGAAGAAAGAGCAGCAACCCATGAAGTAGTGATATCATTTCCCTCTATAGTCCATGGTTAGCTCATGCATATTCATCGAAGATTGCAAAATTTGTGAGAGGTGCATAGTCTTAGGGGGGCGTATGGTACCAGCGTATGGAAACATGATTAGTTGATGGAAATGAGTAGCAACAACATGGTATGTGTATGAGTTATAGTAGAAGAATCTTGATGTGTTCACGATCCTCATTCACATTTAGGTCCACAGGATTGGCCTGCCTATTGGAGGTATATTGAGCTCAGGGGGAATTATGCATGGTTTCTCTTGTTATTTTCTTCATTTCATTCTCTCACTTATTTGTATAAGATTTACACATGCTTTCATGAGTTAAAGGGTATGTTTTCAGCCATACATATGTATTTTTTCTCATTGACATTTGGTTGAAAAAGGCATGTGTACCAACCATGCAGATGGATATCATTGATTTAGCCATGTGTAGAGAAAATGATGCTTTCAACCATATGTTTTTACATATTCTGATTGATATTATGGCTAAAAGGGCCCATGAACATGCATTCTATTTGATCCATTATTTCAACAACATTTGATGTTGGAATGCACTAGGAGGATACATTATTTTTTCCATGTAAACACCTTGAGTGCAACTATGCATAGAGAGAGAGAGAGAGTATGTGTTGGCTTGCATTGTAATGTGTCCATTATTTTAGACATGTATGCACTCATGTGTGCAAATATCAACCTTGTAATCACTTATATATTGGTACATTGGTTGAGTAGTCCATGCTTGGAGAGAGTTATGAGTCTTGGTCATGCATTGGAGAGAGTTTTGAGCATGATATAATAGCCATATGCTTAACATTGTATATCATCATTTTCATCCATGTACTCTCATATTAATCCCTATAATATGTTGTTTCATCATTTGGTTATTGGTGGATTTGTGCTAGAGTCAAGAGAGACAATCACGGGTCATGTCAAGCATGTGTTGATGTGAGTTTTGTTTGAGAGATGAGAGTTGTTAAAGCTATTTTTTGGGCTTATGGATGTCATTTGTTTCAGTAATGTATGGTTCTTTGATGTCATTGTAACCATGTGCTATCATGATCTTCTTATGGGAGATTGGTTGAGTCATGTGAGTAATGATCATGGATGAGAGAGGATCCATGATTAGCCATATGTTAGTTATTTGTATGCATTGTACAACTATGTTATATCATTCATATTGCCATATATTAGGCCTATTAGGCCCTTGTTGGGTGTAGTATATGGTAAATTAATGGACCAACATTTAGTGTCAATATGGGGTTTGTAGACTTCAAGATGTAGCACTGGAAATATTGGAGAAAGACTTTAGGGACTTGCAAAAACAAACCCTAATCTGTCATTGGGAACTATCTTCTCACACCTTCAAGTGTTTCCAAGCACTAGTCAATCCCTTGCTCTAATCCTACAATCAAAGGAATTCATTTGAAATGAAACCCTAACTACTGCAAACACTAATCCTACAGTTCTATCAACAATTGAAAGCAAACCCCAACTATTGACTATTGAAAAAAAAACCCTAACTATTGACAATTAAAAATAAAACCCTAAATATTTGTAATATGAACTCTAGCTCCTTGAAAAGTATCAAAAGGACCATAATCAACTCTCTTCTCCACACGCAATGCAGAATAAAAATCAAATTCTATAATAAATCTGCACTTAATCCTATTAATAATTACTTCTGAGTGAAATGCAAAAAAAGTTTTAAATCTACTTAAGTCAATCTAGTACAAAGTGCTAATTGTGTAAAGTAGACATCATATGCATAAATCAAAATGTTGACAATACCTTCTTCAAACCTGCATTCAAGCTTGAAACTTTCACTCCATCAACTATGAATTGTGAAATGACTAGTTATTAGCATGGATCATTAAAGAGAATACCTGTACCCTTAAAAACACAATTCACTATTTTGTTTACAGAGAAGCTATAAGATTATGTTAAATGATCAAAATATTTTCAATCATGAACTTGAATTCAAATACAATTGAAAATATGGAAAATACGTAACCTACAACAACAAAACTTAATCCATGAAAGGACTTGTGACAACGTTCTTTTTTATCTATTAAATATATGCATGAGACACGAGTTCCTTTTAAATCGAATCTGCATAAAAATAAGGTGGTTTAAAATATAATATATTACAAATACAAAATTCAATACGCAGATAAGTACGCACTTTGTCCCTTCAATTTTCAAAGTGAATATGAATTGCATCAAATGATACATGAACTTTAATCATGCATATCAGAAATTTTAGGGTGATGTAATACAAACGTTAAACACCATATATACTATATTTTAATGTACAGGGAAGAATAGATCTGAGAATAATGTTACAGGAGTCCAAAATATTCTTAAGTTTAGTGCAAATTATGTTGCAATTCATCCAAAAAGACCCCAGGTCATGATGGACCTATTACAACTCGGATTGCAATTCACAACCGACCCCAGATTTCGATGGTTCAAATGCAATTCAAGGTACAAATCAACCAATTTTTTTAGATCGCGATGGATTAAATGCAATTCATGTTACAAATCAACAAAGACTCAAGATCACACTCTGTAAAGGTATAAAAACTAAAAATATAGAGTACTCAATTTCTATTGCTATTGACATGTAATGATTTCCAAATCTGAAACTAAAATCATAAACTAAAATCATAAATTATCACACCAGACTTTTAAAATATCAAATGATGTTAGCATATCTAAAACCTATGTTTCCAAATAAGCATAAAGGAGGGAAACGAGCTGGGTTGGGATCTTACCAACCACCTCTTGCACATGGAAAATTTTATGGGTTAATATTTATAGGTGCGCTAATTTTCCATGATTTTTCCAAAAAAATGATTTGTCAATTTCCATTACATAATTATTTCATTAGCCATTCATTATGTAGTAACCATGAGCATTGAAGAGTAGATAAATCATAACACATCAACACATATGGACATTGATATTTTAGGTGGAAACCCAATGTGGGAGTAAAGCATTGTTGTTATCATCTTTGTCTTCTTTCTTATTATAAAGAAAAAAATACATCTTGTACTAGCACAGAATCTTACCAACACACACGATCCTACCTGCAAGAGCCTACAACCTCCACTCTTTCTCTAGTCCTATTGGAAGGGAGTTACTACCCCCTGATCAAGTTTACCGGCTCCTACCCGAAGGAAGCTCAGACTCCCTTACTAAAGGCTCCAACGCTCAGCACCTTTTTGGACCATGTTTTAGAATTTCATATTTGATCCAACTATCTTAATCAACTATCAAAACATGCATACCCCCTTTCATCAAATTTTCAAACTAGACCCACACCCAATAATAAGATTAATCAGCAAATATGAATTACACCTTTGCATACATACACTAATAAAAAAAATGAAATCTCCTTTGCAACCAAATCAGTGATATACCATGCCAATTCAAAGTCAATTTCTTTGATCATCAAATGTCAAACCAAACATCATAATCATATTCATCAAGCACATAACAAGATGCCACATCGATCTCAAAACCTCTCTAATAGATTGTTGGCATACAAAAATTTGTCCATAATCAATTCATAATATGTATGTGGTTGTAACTAAACAGATCCACTAATATATGTGCTTCCCATGCATAAAAATAGCATACGAATTTCAATATATTGAATACCATAGCTTCTCTATTAATTCATTATGTATGTTCAAGGCAAACCTCGTCACATACATCAATCCGTAGAAAAATAATTGTTAGCAACCGAGATCAAGCAAGAACCGAAAAGAGTATTATCTAGGAATATATATGTAGCTCTTATTCAATGGATATGCATATATATATGTGTGTGTGTGTGTGTGTGTTACCTGGGCATCAGACCTATGTACAGATGTTAGTACACTAAATATCAAATCTTCTCTACCAAATCATTCTTTCTGTCATACTTTCTCAACAGCAAACATAATATTTGAATACAATACTTGTAACAAATACAATTCAAGCCTTCCTTTCAACAAGTTTATCAAGAGGCCAAATTCCAATCCAACAAGTTCTCATCAACCATCAATATATTCATCAATTAGCAACAAAACAACTATAATTTAAACACTCTCATACATCACAGTGACAACAATCAATCATAACCAACAACAAGTAGCAAATTTAAGCAACCAGCATTAATTCAGATAGTATAAGAGACTATTCTGAAACAGATCTACATATGTACACGACATTCAGGACTACAACCCACATATAGATCTCAATACATTTATCATTAAACACATCAAACTAGATCTTTGCATTTGCATACTCACTGAAATCATATCTCTACATATAATATCTAGATCATAGCTCTACTTAATCAATGATCCTGCATTTGTTAATAACTTAAACATTTTCCCATAACTACACTTGCAACAAGAAAATTAATCAAGAATATCCATTAGGTTTCCAATACACTTTGATATCTTTCAAATGTGAGCCTTCTCCTTTCTCTCTGGTGCACACCTGTTCCAAATCAGATCACACATAAATAATCCATCAAATTCACGCCCAATCCCTTGATCTCCTTTTCTTTTTATAGTCATTTATCTTGTCAATACCATAGGAAAATCCCTTGGATTTGTTGGTAGTGATTGTTTAACGGGATCAAATAACCATTTTCGACACAAAATTGTGGGATATTACCATGGGAAAACCTCATGGCTTTTTATTTTCTATGGGTAGGGTCGTGTATATGACTCTTGTTTATTAAACTTGCGTATGTACTCATCTTTTCTTCACATAGGTCGTGTATACTTTTCCAACTTCACATTTTAGTATTTTCTAAAATTATAACTATGACAAGGTTGCAAATACACTTCCTCATTTATGCAATACATGTACCAATATTCATGTCATTTGCAACAGTTCTATAATCATAAAGGAAAATACATCATATTACAACCAATTGACATCATGGTCATATTTGACATGCAGGTTGCCATCAAGGATAACATATTAATCATAATGCTAACATTACATTATCATGCTCTAATTTTAAGATAATATAGCCCATAAATGTGCAAAATGACAATAATAATGATAGGAATTAGATAAAATCATGAGTAATAAAATAGGGAAAAAAGGTGTATTAAATATGACAATTATGGGGCCTTGCACAACCTTGTACCTTCATTGTATATATTTTGGTCTAAGTGGAGCAACCTCTTGTATGTGACAATGAGGCATTGGCAACACCATATATCATGTACAATAGCATGGAGAGATGTTTTGTAGCCCCATTACATGTTCAGGGGGAGCATGTTCAACCTAACAACAGAAGGAAGCACATGGTATTGACATAGAGGCATGGTTTGTTGGCATGATGTTGGAATTTTTGGCATGAGGATATGATTACTATTCATATGCATATAAGTAGATATAATCATGTGTCAACCATACTTATCCACCCTTTTCCATTGTTGTTAAAGGGGGGAGAGCGACATCCACAAGCAGAGAATGAGATCAGTTTTGGTGTTCTGGTTGTAGGTTGACATCAATGCCAAAGGGGGAGAATTTTGGACATGTTGTCTCATGGTGTTGGAATTGATGTCAACCTAGTAGTGGTGGTCCTCATGGTCATGTTGGTTTATAGATTTGTTTGGAAAACTAGGCTTTATGATGGTGTCTTGTCAACCTGCCTTCCTGAGGAGTTAGCTGAGGAGTCGATTGTGTTGGCATTAATGTCAACATGGTTGAAGGTTTTGAAATGAGGATTAGTTGAACAGGTTTGTATTCCTTGACTTAATGTTTAGAGTCTTAACATAAGCTTTTAGAGGATCAACATACTTGGGAGATGCTTAGAGAGACATATGATCAGTTTCAAGAAGAGTTGGAGCAATTTTCTTGAGTTTTTGGGTTGAAATCAAAGTAACGCGAGTCTCATTTGCACAACCTGAATTATAAGGCTAGTGCTCAATGTATTAGGGTACATTAAAATGCACTTCCAGAAGGGACAACCAATGTTACTCTTTCTAGAGTCATTTTTCTAGATTTCATGTGCATTCGAGTGACATAAACCATGGTATTTGAACATGGTTTTTGGTGGATAGGTTCAACTTGAGTTAATCATCATTCTAGAAGATGATAAAGCCAAGAGAATTAGGATTAGTGTTGTGTATTTATTTCATATTCCATCAATTATTAAATGTTAGAGTGTGAAGTAGAAGGGGTTATATAGAGTGAGAGTGTTTGAGTTAGCTACAATTTTGCAGGGTTAGTGTGCATATTAGAGCTTAGATTTGGAGCATATTTTAGAGTTTGATGGAGTTGTAGTAAATATATATGTGTGACATGTTTTTGTTGTAGATTGTGTTGCTCTTACTTGTTGCTAATATGGGGAGGAGAGATATTTTTGTATTTGTTTCTATATATACTTTGGATCATAGTTTAGATTGATGATTTGTTTGCGTTGCATGGGTTTCATTGAAGATATTATTGTTGTAGTCTTCATGTATTGTTATGCATAATATGATCAATGCATTCTAAAATATTTTTAGTGATGGATGATTTTTATGTTGAGTATTTTGTTGAGCTGGTTGTGTGAGGGAAGATTCAGTGTGTTGCAAATTCTTGTATGCAGATTGTTGATTGTGTTCCAAGTGTTTATTCAGTTGTTGATGTGCTTATTTTATGTTATCATTCTAGTATAAAAATGGATGAAAAGAGGCTCACAAGTTTTTTATTGTAGATATCATGGATTCAATGTGAAATATTTTGGAACATGGTCTAGAAAGGAGCTTGAAGGTTGGGGCCTTCAGTGAGGCAAGTAGTGGCTTGTTGTGACAGGGTGTAGCGACATCTGTCAAGTAGTGGCCTGAGAACTTGGGAGTGGTGGCTTCCATCCAGTGGTGGTTGGGTGAGACTTATTAGGAGTGGTGGCTTCTAGTAGGTAGTGACCTAGAAAGTCGAGGGAGTGGTGGCTTCCTACAGGTGGTGGCCTGCAAAGTTCTTATAGGTTGTGGCATGGAGTGAGTAGCAACTCGCATGATTGGAAAGTTGTGGCTTGAAAACTGGTGGCGACCAGTGACTATGTAAAATAATACTTTATAATAATAGAATAAGAGTGAAGTGGAACATTCGATGGCGGTTTTCTCCCTTTAGTTTTCCACCTTACATCTGGTGTCTATATGTGTGCATGTTGTATTGTTTATGTTGTTATTCATGGTTATTTTCTTTGATGGCTATGTGCTTTGATATGTTGCTTATGGTTCATGGTTATTCATATATTTTCTTATGTGTTATGCTATTAATGGATGAATGAATTAGGGTTTGAAATAAGAAAGAAAAAATTTAGTAAAATTGGCCATAAGGCACAATACCGATTCACCCCCACCCACCCCCCCGCTCGCCTCTTAGTATTGTTCAAGGTTTCTAAAAAAACCCTAAGTGAAACTTACCATTAACATAATTCTAGTGAAACTTTTTCTATTATCCATTTTGACAAGTAATTATTTTTTCCATAGAACTCATCCTGTTTTGTTCTTCTAAGGTTGAACTTGAGTCACTTCTTCATCACATAGTGACTCGATTTTCCTAGAGAATATGCCCATAGGAATTTGATTCTCTTCAGCATGTGCAAGCTTGGAAATTTTGGCTCATCCTTCATCAAATTCGTCATATCCTTTATCAAATATCTCCTTCTTAACTTCATCTAGAGGAATAGAGATAATATTTTGTGATGAATTTGAGTTACTTGATCAAGCTACCTTATTAGAAGAGGACAAGGCCTTTATTTATACTTTTCTAGGAGGTTTAATGTGTGCCTTTGTAGGTTGGGCCAACTTGAACTATTGGAGGACTAAATTGACTTTCTTGGAGCCAAAATATTCAAAATTCAAAATTCAAATTTTATCTTTTGCAAAGCACATGAAGAACATGCCTTTAATATTTTTCTTTTGACTCTAGCATGAAGAACATGCTTTAAATTTATAATTATAAATACATCAAGGGATAAAAATATAAATTATGAAGACCGACCATAGCTACAAAAATTCAACAGTCCATCTTAGCAAGGGAGGTATTCATAATGACTATCTAGATGTTCTCATGTTGATCAATTTCTCTAAGAAAAGGTTATAAAAAATAATGACCATAATCGTGTCAACAATTGTGACACATGGTAAAATAAGTTACCATAATGTGGTCAACAATTGTGAAACATGGTAAACCAATAGCATCAATTAATTACCATAATATTGTTAAACACATTTGACACATGGTAAGTCAACAACATCAACAGGCTACCATAATTTTGGTCGGTACCTCTGACACATGGTGTATCCTCACCATAATTATGGTCGGTACTCTTGACACATGGTATGTCATTAGCATCAACTAGTCACCATAATTCTGGTCTATCTGACACATGGTATACATACTAGTCTTGGTTCACCATCATTTTGGTCAGTACCTACCACATGGTGAACCCCCAAAAGCCACACTCTACCTGAGTAATTTTGGGTCTGATACTAAATTATCTTAATGTTGAAAGGTCACACTCTATTTGGCTAATTATGTGCCTCTAGGACCATTCTTCCTAATTCTGGTCAATATACTTGAAACAGGAAGAATGATTGTCCCCTAATAGACCATTATCCCTAATTTTAGTCATATATGATAGAGGGAGAATTTAATTCCACAATGTTATCTCATCAACACTCCCTATCAATGAGAGGGGCATTCTTAGCAAGTTCAAGCTTGTCCCTGAAGTATATAGACTTCATTCTAGGATAGAGGCTTTTCTAGCAATTTGTTATACTATAGAATAATATTGAAGCCACACTACTTCCTTCTATACCATGTCTCAATATTGGATCTCATTGTGCTTCGACCTATCATCATGGTCATTACCTGCACCTGATCAAGATAGTCCTGCAAGTATCCTATTAATCCATATCGCTTCTCAAATTTCTAATAAAGTTGCAATATACTCAACCTATGTAATACTGAGTATGACAGATGTCTACTTCATGCTCATCCAAGAAATTATTACAGAGCCCAAACTGAAGTGGTATCCTTAAAAACTATTTATGTCTTCAACACTCTCTTCCAAATCTTAAATCTACAACTGTACTTTACTATTTGAGACAAATTTTAGATCATAACTAACTTTTCCATGACCAACGATACCATGTTGGTACTCCAACCCATTTTTAAAAACATGCCTTGGATCATAAAATAGATCAACTTCCCTTCAATGGGTCCATCATCACAATTTCTTTCCTATCACCCTGACTAGGTGCTCCCTCTCACACTGAAACCTTTGCCACTCCTTGTCTTTCATCATATAAGTTGTCTATTCTAACAATGTCAATGATAGTTCATCATCTTGAACTTAGAGGTCAATTCCATTTGAAGCTAAAAGAGGGCTCTCTGACTACTCCCTCCATTACAGAAGCAATCTTTTCTACCACAACTACTTCCTTTTACAATTGGAGAAAACATTTTGTTATGATCCTCTCTCTCTTACCCGGAGAACCTTCTATTCTCAACTTTCACAACTATTTCATGTTGGATCTCATAGATTCCATTGGCATAATCAAGGCATACTTCAATCTTGTTGATCTACTAGCTCCCTTTGAGCACAAATTTCATCTAGTACAATATCTCTCGTCACAACTCACTATTATGGGAAAGTTCTATTATCACACACTTTTCTTCATTCTTCCATTTCTTCCATCTATTGGAAAATACCTAGAAACCTTCACTATGTAAATTCAATCCTCACTAAGAGGTCATGTAAGAACAATTGCAACCCAGCTAAAGAAACAAAGACAAGAGATTAATAAGTAAAAAAAAACACTAATAATCAAGGAAGAAATATAAAGTACTTATCTTTTGAGGATTATAGGGAATGTTAGCTCCCTCTTGATATTAGCTTCCTTGCATCCAACTTGCAAAGTTTATTAGCCTCATCCTCATCATCAACATGATGTATTCTATTCATGCATAGGCTAGGGTTTCTTCTTTTAGTAGAAACGTTAATCTAGGTCCAATATTACAGTTTTGTCCATATACCCTAGGCCTTCCTTATCCAAGCCATTTTTTCCTACTAGGGTTTGTAAACCCTTTTCAACACAAGATCTTATTCTTCAACATCATAACACTTCTAGATTTGCAAATGACTCATTTTTCTTAAGATGACTTTAGCCTTCAACCTTGAAGAGGAACTCAACCTATTTTTCATTATAATCTTGTCATGTATATTGAACTTGTTCCATCAAGGCATGCTTTCCTCAAGTATATATTAGTGACAATAACATTTTTCCTTATTTGGAACTTTGACTACCTAGAGAAAAATACTCCAAGACTAGGAAGCCATACCTTGCCATCATTGTAACACAAGGTCCATGCAATATTTGTAGCTTTAACATCTTGCGTTTTGTAACGTCTCAATATTGTGTGTATTATTGTTTTTCTTTGATCAAAATTATGATTTAAGATATTTCCATTGCTTCATATCTTACAATAGGGAAATACAGGACATACAAAACCTTGCGTCTTCAACTATGCACAATCCATACCCCGTATCATATCAAGATGGCTTCATATTTTTTCTTAATATCTTCATATAATGCAGATGATTGTAGGGTGACACTGTCTTATTAAGCAGAAATAATTCATTTTTCTAAATAGTTCCAAAGAATATTTTGATGCAAGTTTTTAGATGCATACTAGGTATTCACTGATAGAGCTAATTTATGATGACAATATATCTTTAAACAAAAATTATAGTGAAGATACATATCTCACATTCCAAATTTTTTAGGAGGCATCAACCTTCAAACTTGTCTTTCAAAAATCTCACATTGTAGTATGCTTTGCATGGAAACTTTTTTTTAAGCTAGGAGCCACATAATGTGACTTGAAGAAATGATTCAATCTTAACAACTACAAGATGTCAATGCTACTTCAAGTACTTTGATAGATTCTTCTTTCTGAGATACAAAATTACTCTTGTGCAAACAAACTTCAATGGGATTTAAACACATAAGACATATTTCAGAATCCTCCTAAGATTTGGCACTTTTAGAGCTTTGACTAACATTGAGCTTAAATGTCCTACTTTTGAACATTTGATACATTAGCTTCAACCACAGGTTTGCTATGTCATACTTCAAACATGTATATAAATCAAATATTTCTCTTGACTTTCATTATCATACTTGGGGCCACAATTTGAACCGAGGTGTTGCCATTACAAGATGAATTTCATACTTCATGAGTTCCTTTATTATAGCTATAGTTTTCCAAGAATAACAGTTGTAGGGAAATGGATCATACTTTTTCCATAGAATTATGATCTAATTTATATTCTAGTCATCAAATAATACTCTTTTAGTTTTATTGGTCTTTTTTTCAAAGTCTAATGCCATGATGTTAGTTCTAGAATAGTTCTTCAGAGACAACTAATCATGAGAAACACTTCAACCTTTCCATAGATACTAAAGAACCAACCCTTTTTTATGAATAGTGTCTTCCACAAAATTCTTTACTAGAGGCATAATATTCTTGCTTTTATTTGAGGTTGAGGGAGATACACTTGAAATTCCAACCTCAAAATAATTTTGATCTCAAAAAAATTTATGAAAGTAATAACGCATACCTTTCAATATAAGAATCCTTTAGTAGATTACCTTCACTGCCTTTTGATATTATTTAGTCTTAATATATTTTCTCTGAAGTCTTTTTGACCTTGTAGCAGACCAAAATAAACTCGGAGTCTAAGAATATTTTTCTCTTTGCAAAGGTCATTAGAAACTTCTAATTATATTTGTTTGACAAATAACAGAATTAGATCAGTCTCTCTATCTCTAAGATCTTCAAGATTTAGGTTTTTATCTTTGATCACAAAGCATAACACGGTGGAGTATTTTCATAATTCAATGGGCATGGCACAATGATGTTAAAATGTATCCAATGTTCATTACAGACAATCTTTAAAAAAAAATTCAAGGTTCTTAAGGTCTCCTTTGGAAAATTCTTCGTCACCTTTTTAACATAGTCTAGACCTTAGACTCTGTCTTCTTTAGCCTTCACAAGCCCTTGGTTTATTCCTTAAATATTTTTTCCATTCTTCTTGATGGAATTCATGATTTAAATTAGGAATTGATGCTTTCTAATACTTTCACCCCCCCTGCAACTAGCTCCTGAGGCCCTTGATGGGCCTCCCAAATAGGTATAATTTAAGGCCGATATGACCATTCTTTGGCATGCTTTAACCTCTCCTTCTGCATTTAATAATATCTTTTTCAAGTTATAATGTGTTCTTAGGAAGTGTTGAACCTCTTAATTGTCCTACTTTTGACAGTCCATCTTCTCTTTTTCCAACCATTTTGTTATACATTTTCAATTCATCCTATCTCTTTCATAAATTAAAAGTCATCTAGGTCATGCAAATTATATTGAAAAGGTAATAATCCATCATTAGATCAAAATATATGTTTTCTTTATGAATTTGGTTAAACTATACTATAGCTACCGAAATGTTCACTTTTTGCAGCTAACCTAAATTTCCACACCCAAATCCAAAGTTCTACAGGTTTGCATGTACTAGAGTACAATCAAAGCACATGATAAGTGCTCAAATGTCATCAACATGGAGGTCTGCCTATTGGTTACAAATGGAAGCTCACAAGATAAGTTTATCTCATTGGTCAAACTCGTGGTTAATGTGGTTATGGCAAACCTATTTTGCATAGATTATCAAGTGATCGGTTCTACAATCAAGCGAGTGGGGATAATTAGCAAGCGAGAAAGATCTAAATACATGTTGACCTAATGATGTTTCAAGAAATCTCTTCTCATGATTTTCTCCTTCAGTAGTGAATCATGAGAAGCAAAACTTCTATTAAGAATCAAAGACTTAAATGTCTATTTTATTTCTAGTTTCTAGGATATAATTCCTCAAGTTGTTTACTTTTGAAAACATTATAAAAATGCTTCATTTCTAAGTGAAGAAGTAAGTTAAGATAAAAAATCATTATTATTATTGCTTAAATATCATATTGTGAAGTCTCAGTTTCATAAAATACGAGTAATATAAATTTTGTTCATGGATTCCTTGTAAATGTTGTTGGCACTTTTCTTTGTGTGATTTGAGTTCCCAATAACTCGCACTCATGAGGAGGGCCCACTAAAGATGTGTGAGAATAGTATATATGTATTTCGTTTCTTTGATTTAATTTATTTACGCTTTGCATTTAGATTAAACTATGTTTCGTTTAGATATTCAGTTCATTTAGATGCTCTATTTCATTTTATTGTTCTATTATTAAATTCAAATTTCACTTATTTGCCTTTGATTTTCTATAGGTCAAGCACTTCATAAGAAACCTAAAACAACCAAAAATATTTACTTTGATGATCTTCTTTTTAGCTTAGTCTCAAATTTATGTTGGAACAATTATGATCACTTTTTCTTTAGTATGTGCCCACTAGTAATCTCTTAGGCTTCTTGCATTTTGATTCTTGTCATTTAATTTATAATTGTAGCATAATCTTGTTGCTTTCACTAGTCATAGTTCACGTCTCATAGATCAAATTTTCTTTAATTGACATATCAGAACATGAATTATTTTTGAATTTACTAGAGTAAATTCTTAGAATATATTTGATTTAGAGTTTCGTAGAATAAATTTCATTTCCAAGTCAAATAGCTTAAGTTTTCCTTTGAAAGTACAATAGAGTAAATTTATCTTTCAAAGTTAAATAGAATAATATTTCATTTCTTTTTTCAATAGAATAGAGTTTTGAAGCTTTCATATTAGTATAGTTTTCTTTGAATTCATTTAAATTTTCAGGTATTGAATTTCGTAATTTATTTAATTTTGGTCTTTGAGAAAGAACATGTGTGAGTGCCTACTAAGATCTTGTCATAAGTAGATTTAAATTTCATCTTGCAAATTGAGTAGTTTTATTTTAAAGTTAAAGTTTATAGCCTAGATGATCTGAACTTAAACAAGAAAGCAACAACTTACAGATATAATCATAAACACAAAGATGTAGCAGAAAAACACTTCATTTCATTAATAAAAAAATACTATGCTTATAAACAGAGTGAAAAGAAGATAGCTCTGGCGATGGTAGTTTATCTCTGAGAAGAGATGTTGCAGCTACATGCCTATGAAATAAGTTACAATGAGGCTCAAGGGCCTTTTTATTATTGAACAATAAGAGAAAACTCTAAACAACCAAAACCCTAACCCGAGGAGATGTAACAACAAGAGTTTTTGGGTAGCCAAATTCCTGGGGTCGTAACTTGGTCATATTATCTTCGTTTGATGTGTATGATACCTCGTTGGAAAGATCTCTCTAAGGACTACTATTTTTGATGTGATTGCTATAGCAATCACCAACTGAAATTTTTCCAAAAAAACATCGTTTAGGGCCTCAAAACGGCTCCGAAAATTTAGGACCCAAAAAATTGCAAAAAATAGTAAATTGTGCTACAATTAAGGAAACAAATGAAACTAACTAGGGGGTCTAGGTGGAATAGGTGGGTGGCCACCAATATCCACTTGGATCATTCCTCCCCCCTTATAAAGCAATGGTCCCCATTGCATGCAGAGCCTTAATGAGGTGAGGAAACTTTTGTTGAACCTGGTCCCTGGTGAAGGAGTTGGCCTACTTTGACCACTCGATATCGTTGTATCCTCTGTTTCCGAGTGTTCTTGATCTGTCTGTCCTTGATCTGATCAGTTGTGGCCTGTTCCATGCAGTCTGGGTTGAGCTCTATTGGTGTGAGTTGTTCTGCAATATGAGATGTGTCCAACAATGGTGGAAAGTATGGCTGAAGGCAATCTACATTGAACACTGGTTGCAGACCAAGGAATGGTGGGATGTTGAGCGTGAAGGCATTGTCACCAATGGCCTTGGTGATAGTGTATGGCCCATATCGAAGTGGGTGAAGCTTTCGGTGGGGTATAGCAAGGTGCTCCTTCTGCAAATGAAGCCAAACTTTGTCGCCCACCTGGAACTTATGTGGCACTCGATGCTGATCATGGCACTTTTTGTACTTAGCATTGGCTTTGTCCAATATATCCTAGACCTAATGGCGGATTTGTTGAATGTGCTCAATGAAGATTTTAGCCCTTTCATCTTTGGACTGCAAGTGATTTGAATCTACCTGTGGTTGTAAATAGTATGGCCACATCAATGAGACATAATGGTTGAAATCCCATCCCTACCTGAAAGGGGTTGTGACCTGTTGAGATGTGGAGAGCTCTGTTGTAGCTATGTTGGACATAGGGGATACATTCATCCCATTTTTGTGGATGCTTCAATTTGTACATGCGCATAAAGTGTACGATCATCATGTTGAAAACCTCTGTTTGGCCATCAGTTTGGGGACGGAAAGCCACGGATTTAGTAAGTTTTATATCCAGCATCGACCAGAGACTTGACCAAAATGAACTCAGGAATCTACTATCCCGATCTGAGATAATGGATTGTGGGATACCAAAGTGTACCCAGACTCACTCAAAGAGGAGCTTAGAAGTGGCATCTGCTATGATACTCTTCTTGCAGGATGCCATGATGGCCATCGTAGAGAATATGTCGACGACCATGAAAACATAGTTGTTGTGCTTAGTAGAAGGAAGGCCCAACATATAATCCATGGAGACAGATTGCCAAGGTCAACGAGGAGTAGGTAGAGGAGTATACATGCCTTACTTCTTGATGGTTGGTTTTGTAATGGTTTAGGCAATGTGGGATCTAATGTACTTCCCAACATCATGACGAAGTTTTGGCCAATAAAAATACTTCTGCAATACCACCACTATTTTCTCTACTTCGAAATGTCTAGTGACTTGTCTATAGTGCACCTCCCAAATCATCTTGGCATGCTCACTTGAAGGAACACATATGTGCCCCAAGTTGCATAATAGTGCATCATGAAGGTGAAAATTTGGAACTTTCTTCCCTTCCAGGAGTGTTTGGTATATGCTGCCGAATTCTAGATCACTCCTGTAAAGATGCGGCCACCCCGATGTCTCGTGCCCACAGGAGTTGAGCACAGTGATTAGCGCCATGACCGATGGATGACTGAGGCAATTGGTGACATTATTGGTGTTTCCATTCTTATACTTAATGTTCAAATGGAACTGTTGCATATAGGTGGAACATTTTTAATGGAGATCATTCTGCAACTTCCCTTGTGTCTATATGAACTGTAGAGGATGGTGGTCTATGTGGATGACCGTTTACTTCCCCAGAATGTAATGCTTTCATTGACAGTAGGCTTGCACAATGGAATACATTTCTTTGTCACAGGCCTGCCGCTGGATGCCCATGTTGAGTAAGAACCGCACCAATAGCATAGTCAGAGGCATTTGTCTCAATCTCAAATGGTTGTTGCAGATATGGTAATGTGAGCACTAGTGCAGAACAGAGGAGATTCTTCATCTAAGAGAACTCTTGTTGTTGATTTTCCTACCAAAAGAACTTTTCTTTCACTCCGCCCTTAGTGACTTGACTTAAAGGCCAAGTGATATGAGAGAACCCCAACATGAACCTACGGTAGAAATTGGTAAGACCCAAAAAGTTGTGGAGCTCTGTTAGAGTGGTTGGTGTTGGCCAATATCGAATGACTTGTATCTTGGATGGGTCCAAATGTACACCCTGCTCATCAATTATGTACCGTAGATATTGAGCCTCAGTCAAGCCAAAGGTGCATTTTTCCAATTTAGCACACAACTAGTGTTGTTGAATGGTTTGAAGGACCTGTCGAATATGGTGGAGGTTCTCTTCCAAAATCTGGATGAAGATCAAGATGTCATCTAAATACACCACCACGAATGCATTGGTGAAGTTCCACAAGATGTCGCCCATCAGTCTCATGAATATTTCAGGGGTGTTTTTCAATCCGAATGGCATGGCCAACCATTCAAAAAGGGCCTCCTTGGATTTGAAGGTAGTCTTCCACACATTAGATGGTTCAATATGCATTTGGTGATACCATGATTTCAAGTCAATCTTGCTAAAATATTTCACCCCCTTGAGTTGGTCCAAAAGGTCATCAATACGCGGGATTGGGTACCTATTCCGAAAAGTGATCTTGGTTAGCATCCGATAGTCAATACAGAGCCTCTAGGTCCCATCCTTCTTTTGCAACAATATAATTGGGCTCCCACAGGGTGATGAGCTTGGCCTAATGTGCCCTTTCTATAGTAGTTCCTGAATCTGCCTCTTGATCTCATCATTCTCCAAAATAGAGCATCGATAGATCGGTCCATTGGGCGGCGGTGCACCCGGGGTCAGATCGATGAAGTGCTTGACCTGACGGTGCAGAGGTACCCCTATGGTTGAGGTGAAAATATCCCCGTACTCCTCCATGAACTTGTCCATCTGTTGCTTCTGTGAAGAGAAGCCCTGCCTGGAAGTCATGGCCACAACCTTATTCTTGCCTTGGGGGTGAATCACAAGGAAAACAAATTTCCTGGTCTGGGAAATGATCTTACTGCATTTCTTTGCAGTGATCAAAGAGATGGTGGTAGGCGAGGCTACCTCTAGTATCCTGTACAACTTATTAGCCAAAGTAATAATCACAGAGCGAGGTCTAGACTCATATACAACATGTCGCTTCCACAAGTATGGTTTTCCTAACAATACATCAAAAACTTCAAGAGGAGCAATGCCACACAATACCTCATCTATGAAGGGCTTGATGTTATAGGGAAGGTGGCACTGCTAGCTGACACAAAGCTTGTCCTTGGTGAAGCCGCCTGACAGTGTATGACTGTGGATGTGTTTTAGTCTTTAGGCCAAACTGCTTCATGACTTCTACTGAAATGAGGTTCTTTTGGCTCCCGCTGTCGACAATGAACCGCAGCAGAGAACCCTTCACCCCTATCTGAGTGGAAGAGAAATTCCCCCTCTTCTGGATCTTTAGGCTCAATTTTCTGGATCTTTGTGGTGGCCATGATGGCACTAAGCTCTGCATCAATGATCTTGTTCCCTTTGTCAGTCCCCGCATCGGGTTCTAATTTAGAGTCGAAACCTGCATCTAATTTAGAAGCCTTCAATTCGGCCACCAGTGACTGCTTGGCCCGACACTCACTTGTATTGTGAGTGGATATCTTATGGAACTCACACCATTTTCCCATGTCCTTCATCTTCGTGGTGTTGTTCTTTGCTTGCGGCTTCAGCAGGCTATCCTGGGTAGCCCTGCCTTGGCTTGGCCCCTTTTTTTGTGGTTTGGGGGTCCCTTTTCCTTTCTTTGAATTCGCATATCCAATGTCTCGCTTCTTCAGTTTAAACTTCTGCTCAATCTTTAAAGTGTATCGATATGCTATGTCGAGCGAGGAAATGTCTAGGAACTCCATCTCATCCTAGATGTGCTTATGTAGACAGCCACAGTACCTGAGCACCAAATGAAGCTCAGTATCCTTGATTCCCAGCTTCATGCAAAGGGTATGGAAAGTATTTGTGAACTCTGGCACATATTGGTCCCTTCCCTGCCATAGCATGGTCCACTTTATGTATTTATCTTTATAGCTCCTAACAAGGTAATATTATTCCTTGATGGTGTCTCAGAAAGAATTCCAAGTGGGTGCAGTTGAAAACAGCGAGGGTCCACTCTCGTCCTTTTGTTCATAGTAGGTTTCCCACCAATCCTTGATGTGTGGGGCGGCTGTGAGAATTGAAAACGTAATCTTTTCCCGATTGGAAAAGTCATGAATTAAAAAATATCCTTCTAATAGATTTAATCATTTATCTATGGCATCTGCATCTATCAAGCCTTTGAATATGGGAATATCAAAGTTAACTTATACCTTAAAATAAGTGGCACCTCCAGAGTGGCTGTTGGATGAAGATGCATCACCTATGGGTAGTCATCGAAGGATCCGGGAAAAGTTATCCATCATCGCGTCCCTCTATCACTCAAGGGCTTTCTTGAGCAACATTTTGAAAGGATCTCATGCCCCCTCATCTTTCTTTTCTTCTGCCATGGGAGGTCATCAGGTTTTGTGACTGCAATGGTTCAACTAGATTGAGCCCTAACTCCTTATACCCTAACCTCGTTGGGCACATGCAAAGAAAAAAGAGAGAAAGAGTAGACCGCTCTGATACCACTGATCTGAACTTAAACAGGAATGCAAAAACTTACATATATAATCATAAACACATAGATGCAATAGAAAAACACTTCATTTCATTAATAGAAAAATATTGAACTATGCTTACAAACAGAATGGAAATAAGATAACTCAGGCAATAGTAGCTTATCTCTGAGAAGAGATGTGGTGGCTACATGCCTCTGAACTAAGTTACAATGAGGCTCAAGGGCCTTTTTATTATTGAACAATAAGAGAAAACCCTAAACAACCTAAACCCTAGCTCGAGGAGATGTAACACCAAGAGTTTATGGGCCCTATTGGGGTTAGTTGGGCAACTAACTTCCTGGGGCTATAACTTGTTCATATTATCATCGTCTTACGTGTATGATACCTTGTTGGAAAGATCTCTCCGAGGACTACAACTGCTGATGTGATTGTCATAGCAATCACTATCTTTTATCTTGCCAAAAAGAAGTCGTTTAGGGCCTCAAAACGGCTCCAGAAGTTCATGAGCCGTAAAACTACCAAAAATAGTAAATTGTGCTACAATTAAGGAAATCGATGAAACTGACTAGGGGGTCTAGGTGCAATAGATGGGTGGCCACCAATATCCACCTAGATCAATAGCATATATAGTGAATGTATACTTCACAATTTCACAAACCTTGGATTGATAATTCAATGCAAAGTAATTTAACCAAAAATTAAATTACCCAAAATTTTTGGAGCTATTGTCAGGGAAGTATACATAGGTTAAATTTTTTATCTAGGATGCATGGTTAAAATTAATATTAAAATCATTTAGGATGCATGTATAGAGGATCTGATTCTAGGGGTAGATTTTTATGTAGACATAGTTTGATTCCAGCATCACCAACCGCCCTCGCTAGATGATGTAATTACATACCACCTTCTGATACACACATTCCATCATTTTCAGATAGATCAATACTTATTGAATTTCTGTTGTAGTGTCTACAACCACACTCCATAATTTTTCTTTAGCCTCATTTTGGAGCCTCCCTACCAACCTTTCACAGCACCTTGTCTTGCTTCATCATGCACATAAGATTCAGTGTTTTGCTTGCTCAAATGCATCCTGTCGGTCACAGCTTGATGCATTTCCCTCACAGGTTATTCACCTGGACTTGGTCTAGTTGCAGGCTAAGCAACTTCCCCAAGAAATTGCGCATTTCTGGAGGGTGGCCAACCTTCCCTCTAGGAATTGCGCAATCCTGTCTGACAGCATGCTGGGCTCTAGAATTGCGCAATCCTTCCAGTCAACACTCCTAGTGAAAATTGCGCAATTTTCCCCTGTAGGGTTGCTCAACCCATAATTTGCACAAATCTGGGCAGCAGTCAGCTGTTCTGCTCAGAAATTGCACAAATCTCCTGGGCAGCCAGCCTCATCTCCTAGCCAGAAATGCCCATTTTTCTCAAGCAATTGAGCAGCTTCATGCATGAGCAGTCTGGTTGACCAGTTCCACCCTGGACCAAGGAAACTTGACTTGCATGCATGGCTTGCTTTTTCCTAGATTAGAAAAATGCAACATGAAAAAGGAATCCCATGATTCAAGGAGATATTTTTAGCAGCTAGAGGTTACATACAAAGTTGTTTTAGAAACTTTTCTCCAAGTGTCGCTTTTTCCAAGATTTGTGGCATGCGCCTCATGAGCCCAAACTTATTTATCCGATGCATCAGAGCTCATTCTTTCACATCGATCTTGGAGCTCTAACATCCCATAATACATCCAGGACTCTTTGACAAATCTGGCTCAGCTATTCACGGGTAAGTGGCCTCAACTTGTCTTTTTCATCATTTCTATCATTTTTTGTGTATTCTCTTTTTTGAGAGTTTTTTGCTTGATTTATTTCAATCCTTGCTGTTGTTTACATGTATACTAGCTTGTCCTAGTTCTGTTTTAGTTTTCGTTGCTATCTCACTGCTGCCCCATGCATGAAACTGTTTTGCACAAACGTTTGCCAAATCAGCAAATCGCTTCACCCACATACATGTTGATTTTCTTGCTGAGGCTTTCATTCATGTTTGCATGCACTATTAATCACTTCTACTTTCACTTAGTGTCACCATGCATTAGTTGTATTATTTAATTTCAATTTCTCGTCAGCGAGTTAGGCCAACCTTGGCCCGGACTCTGCCTTCATTAAGAAAGCATTGCACAATATGGGGAAGGAAGGCTCTACTTTCCTCTCCAAAAATGTGCATTTCTACCTAGTATTGTCGTCTAGGAATGTTTTGCACATTTCTGAGGGACAGTGACTGCTGGCCCAGAAAATTGCACAATGCAGTCCCTGAGCTTATAGTCACTCCCAGCTAAAATTGCGCATTGCGCAATCCCAGAAGCCAGCAGCGAGTCTGGATTCCGCATTGTGAAAATCTAGCAGCCATTCTTGCCTCCCAAACATCCCAGACTGCCTTTTGCGTAGTTCTGGAAACTTGTCCCAGCCTCCCAAAAGAAATTGTGAAATCTTGCCCATTAGTTTCCCAGGTATGTGTTGTGTCATTCCCCGAATTTTCTTTGGTTTTCACTAACAGATTTCTTGCCATGCCTGTTTCTTGTCTCTAGATATTTTAGGTGTTCATCCATATCAATGGCTTCCAAGAGAACTCATAGGACACTGATGGAAATGTAGTTGGAGCAGCAGTTGAGCAAGTGTGCTCTAGTCTGCCGATCTATGAAGATACAAACATGTATCTAGACAAGGACATCAAACTTAAGTGGCAAGAGGTCAATGAAACATTTGTAGGCACTTTTGGGGAACACCTCGAAGATCTTAAGGTGTATGTGAACATTCACAAGTCCAGCTTGTACCGGATTGCATGCAAATATCCCACGTTCCCATGCATGGACATGATACACTGGATCATCTCTCACACTAATCCTGAGACAATGACCTTGAGCAGTGTTAGTGGGACGAAGCTTGCGACTTTCTGGGAATGAGATTATGATGAGATGTATCATATATCAGAGCCCGTGACTATCATGAAGACTCCATTCAGCTTACCCAACAACAGTGTTAACTCCAGAGACATTATGAAGAATTGGATAAAGGAGCCAGCTTGATTCAGGTTGACACCCAACCAAATCTACAAGACAAATGTATTGATGAAGGAATACCAATACTTGGACATATTTTCTTGTCGAATGTATGGCCAAGCAAGCACAAAAACCTTCCGGCAGAGTTGGGTGGTTGCACTGGATCAATTGGCTAGAGAAGGAAAACCATGTAACTAGTTTGGCATACTGGCTCATCAGCTGAAGGAACAAGTAACGAAGGCTCAACAATCTCCCGGAGGTATGCATGTAGAGATTTACATGTACGCCTACATATTAGATGCAGTTTGTACCCGACAAGAGTTCCCGGGTTTGGAGTGGGCATGGTCACCAACGGAGACTGCTATGAACACGTATTTCAAGTTGTTGTCCAAATGCAGCTTCAAAGGAGTAATCACATGGCTATCTGATCATTTTGTAACCTGAGTGTAAAAGATGATATGTGAATAGGATCCACCCTGCATGTTAAAGGAGGTAATGGAGGCATTGATAGGCATTGCAGATTGGTATGCCTCACCGTCCAACACTTTCATCTGAATGTTCAGTGCGGAGAAACCTCCGCATGTTCTTCTGAAGTTTTCCTTGGGCGTACTTGTCATGCAGGAAGTAGCATATCACATCTCGGCAGGATTGACAACTAGACTGCATCGGAAGAAGAAGTCACCTTGGCCCGCTCTTCCGTTGTGAATTGGGTTATATGAGATCCTGAGTATCAAGCAAGCAGATGTTGAAGCAGAACTGATGAAGAAGTACCCATTCGACCTCCAAAGTTACAATCTGTATGACCCACATTGCATTGTGAAAGATCACTGCACGAGAGTTCAGTTCAATTGGATCCACGGTGCATGTCATTGGGCCGAGGAGGATCCATGGAGATATTTCTACAGTTTCTCCAGAACCAATGAACCGGTCGGATTCGCTGTGGAATGGTTAGCGAAGCAACATGAAGCAGCATCACGAAGAGCACCAGTAGCAGCAGTGGCATTAGAGGCAAGCATACCAGTGCACGACAAAGGTAAGAGGAAGATTGTCGATTGCACGGAGGATGACAAAATCTACAAGTTTCGAGTAGTTCCACTTGTAGAGAAAGAAGCTATGGCTATAGAGGCAAATAGACAGTAGTGCAACAGGCGAATCGCATGAAGGCAGAGGGATAAGAAGAGAATGGAAGAAGCAGATAAGGATTTTCATGAGATGAGGGAGAAACTCCAAAAGGAACAAGAGTTGCACAAACAGGAGAGATAAGCGCAGCAACAACAAATACAACAGGGGTGCAACATGTGTAAATAGATGAAGCAGCACCCGTACAAGTAGTTGATTCATTGGAACAACTGGTATCAGGTGAACAGGGTGAACCATCGTAGGGGCCAGAGTTCACTCATGAGATAGAACAAGCACTTCAACACTTGGATACAGACATGGAGTAGCAAGAGTTGGAACAGGACACCGACGTCTTTCCTCACCACAAAGAGGTTGACTCACCCACTTCAATGCATCCAGATGATGAGTCAATGTATCCAGATGATGAGCAAATCTCAAATGACCAAGGAGGCACTGAGATCCTTGGTGATCAGACGGAAGAAGAGATGTACAACATCTCATTTGATGAATCCCAACATAGAGTTGTGCAGTCTCGCAGAGTGTCAACTCCGGAGGATCATACATCTCCTGCACAAGTTGAGGAACGAGTGATCATGAATGATGTGTGCAAACATCTAGCTGCCTTGGCCGATGTAACCAGAGTGTATGCTAAAGCCACTAGCTCAAGTGTTCACTTCCTAATAGTTGAGAATGAGCGAATGGAAAAGGAACTACAAACGGCCAAGCAAGGAGGAGACTTGGTGACAATGTCCGCCTGAGTTGAACTGAAGAAGGCAATACTAGATGAAGTATTGTCCCTTGACACAGTTATGTGAGCATTGTACTCCAAGGTTGGTACTGTGCACAAGACAGTCGTCCATCTCAATGGATGGCAGTAGCGATGTGCTAGAAGAGCATGTATCTTAATGAACTTGTATGCTGTTGTTGATGACATGCAAACATGGATGATGAAGTACAAGGGAGCCCTACTTCACTTGCGTAAGATGATGAGGGCCAATGCAGTTGAGAAAAGGTACGTATCCAGAGTTAAATCTAGAATTATGAAGAACTCCCACAGTTTATCACTAGTAGATAGGCTTCCCATGCACGAGTATTCAAGAGTATGGATGTTGTGGTGCACACACATGCAATCCCATCACTTGGGACTCTCACCTAGGCAAAGACAAAGAAATAGGTCTGACTAGAACTTGACTCGTACTTCGATGAGTTGATGTGCATCACCACTAGCCCAAACTTCCCCATCAATGTAAACATCATGCACAAGTATGTTGTTGGTTCGGCCACATCGAAGACAATGATGCACATGCTTTCAAATGAGTTGGATAGAGGAGCCCGAGTAGTGTACTTGGATGCTATGGAGGCAAGAGTCATGTTTCAGATGGATGTCACCACGGAACACACGGACACCATCAAGGACTACAGATCTTGGGACACCATCAAGGACTACAGATCTTGGCATCAGTATGTTATTGTCGATCATCATGAAGATGTTGAGGAGTTGGACTTCCATGGTTGTCTAAGTCAGAGTGATGTCTAGTTTGGCTTTGTCAAGCCAGTTGTGTTCACATGGGTACATGTGCATTGTAATGTTAAGTCATGTCAAGTGTAAGTCAAGTGTCAATAGTGGATGTAACAGTCATAGAGTAGGTGAAGAGTCATGAGTGTAGTTGAACAGTCACAAAGGGGAATGTCAAGGGCCACCCCACCCTTTGCTAAAAATAGTCCCTCATAACTCAATGTATAGGCTTTTGCTCAACCAAGCTTCTGATAAGACTATCTTGGAGAGAGCTTGGACAATATTGTAACATGCCTTGGCTTCTCCACTGCACAAAGCTAGTTCATCTCTTTGGAGGAGTAGGTGGATGTGGCTGTAACGTTCCACTGTTGGGGCTAGTGGGTTTACATGGATGTATTGTATGATTGGAACTTACACTTCTTTATATAATAAGAGCCAACAAGTTTTCATGCATATGTTCTTATTGTAGTTGGACTGTTCCAATTGATGTAGCAATGTATGTTGTTTAACTTACATAGTTGTGTATGAAATTTTATGAATCTTGTTGCAGATGTGTTATTGGTTTAACCATCAGTTTAGATTGCCGGCTGACTTGCTTTCGATCTTGTGATGAATTTTTTCTCGTGTGTTCCCTTCCCATCCGATTACTGTTACAGGTTTCCAAGGGGCGCACTCATCTCAACCCACATGTGTTAGAACCTCTCATGCACATTCCTTGACTCACTACAGTGATCACACCCTTTCTACCAACAGAGTTATCTTACTTGCCTCTGTGCGAAATCACAGTCAAGGCATTACCATACGACCCACTACTGGGACTCCTACACCAAATGGTCTGAGGTCTAATTGGGACTTCTTACTGGGGAGATCCCCTTGACATGTTGGCGGGTCCAACACCGTCAACATTTTTGGTGCTAGAAGGAGGGCTAGATGATAAGTTGTGTCCTATCATCCAATTTTGAACCTCTACATACCTTTCATGGATTCTTGCACTCTTCTCCCTCTGCGATGTTTTTCGAATCGTGAAGATGTCTCCATCACGAGGGAGTTTTTCGATCTCTTGTCCACTTACACGTATGATGGTGAAGGTGAAGTGGCCTAGCCTGAGTACTTACATGACTTTCTTTCCATGCTTCATGAGGAAGATGGGTATTCTAATGAATAGGTCAACTTATTGCTTGCACACACACTTCACGAATCTCCACGTCAATGGTTGCTCAACCTACTGGCTGACAGTGTGCACTCACTTAAGCACTTCTGTAATCTCACTGAAAACACTTTCTATCATTTTGATCTAGAGTATCTTGATCAAAAATTGTTACAACAACGGAATGCTCCACATGAATTGGTTATTAATTTTTGGCGGCGCTTCTGTGACTTGCAGTTTCAAGCTCCGAGGAGCTAGATGAAATTTTCCTATATTTGGGACCAGTTTGAGTATTTCCTTAAGAATTCTGCCCATCTCAAGAAGAAGCTTGCAATCAAGCCTCGCTCAACATTCTTTAGTGAGGGAGTTGTGCAATCTCATCTGGATGTGGTCACTGTCTCGACTGACTTTCCACCTTCTCCTCATTTAACAACTCCACCACTGTAGAGTTATGTTGAGTATCATGCTCACACACTTGTTCAGCTTTCACATGCTCCCAACATCACTTCACTCAATTTTCTTGCAGATTTGGTTGTGAGTCCTTCGAGTTCTCATATGAATTCTATTCTACGACCTCCATCTTCGCACTCGGGTATTCCTCCAGATGATACTGTCTTGTGTTCATCCATTCTGGAATCTTCACATGTTGTGAATGAGGAAAAACCCATCGACGGAGTTGGTGTTGAACAACCAACATGTGATGTAATTCATGAAGAGTATGAGTGGGAGCTTGAGCATCAACACTCGGTGAAGGAGGACTCCCTTCCATCCGAGCCCCCTCCGCTCTTTCCTAACATCTTTGTTGAACTTTCCATCCATGATTTTGCATGTGTGTCTTCATCCATAGATGCACCCATTGTTGACCACTCGCAGGACTCACCGGATGTTGGCCCATCATTCGACAATAGAGACGATAATTTATTCATTGAAAATCAACTTGATCTTTCATATGTATTTTCTGGAAACACGTAGGATGAGTATGTTCGCTTTTAATCTACCCCTCCGTTTGTTTCATCTGATCATGAGGATGCCGATGAAATCATTGATTTTTCTGATCGTGTTGGTCGTGATCCATTTTTTTCCATATGTGATCACGATCATGACTCTATCTCAATTGATCTTTCGAAGCCACTGCTTTATGATGATCTATCTGATGATGAAGTTGAAACAACCAAGACTGTTGAGGTACTTCAACCCAAGCTGATGGTTGTCTCAACCCCTCACTCTCTTAGGGTTAGTCTCAATTCGGATCATGAAAATGTTCAATTACCCAAGGTTCCTCATCACTCATCTGTATGCATTGAAGATCCATTTCACACACAGATCACACTTCCTCCACTCAAACTGCACGATCCCATCGCTCATGCATTGGAGGAATCTTACATTGCAAGCACTCGTTCACGATGCAAGTTATCTTTGTTTCTTTCATTTGCTTGCATGTCACAGTCAAGAGTGTGCTTATGCTTCAAAGTTTCTTGTAGTGTAATAGAGCACTATGATAAGTCCACAGACTACTTGTCATGCACTTGTACTCACTTATGTCACGTGGGAACTTTGAAACATGAAGTGTGGTTGTCTTCATTGTTATGTCTTTCTTGCTTGCTAGTTTGCACAACTAGGTTGCTCACAGACCAAGCTTTCACCAACATGGGTCAACCAATGCACTGGTCGCTACATTCGAAATATCACTTCACATGATTAGGCCCATGCACCATTAGTGTAGGAGTAGGAGTAGTGTTTGCTTTCAGTCAGTTTGCTTGCATGCTTGTTTGCTTGTTTCTTTGCTTTATTGTTTGCTTACTTGCTTTAATTTCACTTTCACTTCTCCTTTTGCTTTCCTTTGTTGTTTGTTAGTTTGTTTGTTTCATTCCTATAGTTCGCTTATTTCGTTTGTAGGTTAGTTTTGCATGAAACCATGTATGACTCTTGAAACGAGCTGGGTGAAGTACAAGAGGGCTCGTACAAATATCACTACCTGGTTATTTATCATCTTGCCTCTGTATGAAGAGCTTGTTACTTTTAGTCTACGATACGTTGAAGGAAAATGTGGACTGTTCGAAGTGAACCTTGGTGAAAACACAATGCTTGCACGCTAACTAATGTCACCTTCTCTAGTCGGTTGTTTTTGGGTTAACCCTTGTTAGCTTAGTCAAGTAGAGTAAGGTGAGGTGGAAAACCTTAATAGGCACATCAAAGATACAATAAACTATTTCTTTACTAGAACAACCTCTTCTGCTCTCAATAAGTTGGGATCCCTCTTCCGCCTTTGAAATGAACAAGTGATATGCACAGTGAAAAATGAAAAAAAAAAATGAAAATTCAAAAAATTTCAAAATTTCAAAATGAATAAGGCGAAAGAAGAGAGAGGCTTCCTGTGCAGGGAGGTGATGCAAGTAACTCCGCCAGGGTACTAACCAGGCTCGCTAGCAGCAAAGCCATTCTTGTGTTCCTATGTGACTCCATTGGGGTACTGTCCAGGATTGCTGGCAGCCCAGGATTGCTGGCAGCGGAGCAACACCAGAGATGAAACTAAGACTCTGACAACTATACTACTTGTGCACCAATATGTCCCTCAACCCGAATCGAAATAACTGTGTTGCCTTGGCTTGGAATGTGTGTCAATCAACCAAGATTTTGGCAAATGCTACATCTTACAATCAAGCTAGTGTGAAACTAGGATGACTGAGAATTGAACAATACTTCCGAAGGTGTTAGACGTTCCTTTCACGAACAAGGTCCATTCAAAGAGATGGAGTTCTACCAGTGTGTCGCCAAGTGTTGTAGCGGCTACAACCACCCTCCAAAATTTTTCTTTAGCCTTGTTCTGGAGCCTCCCTACCAACCTTTCACAACACCTTATCTTGCTTCGTCAAGTACACAAGCTTTAGTGTTTTGCTTGCGCAAACGTAGCCTGTCGATCATAGCTTGATGCATTCCCCTCACAGGATGTTCACCCAGACTTGGTCCAGCTGTAGGCTGAGCAGCTTCCCCAAGAAATTGCGCATTTCTAGAGGGCAACCAGCCTTTCCTCTAGGAATTGTACAATCCTATTTGGTAGCCTGTTGGGCTCCAGAATTGCGCAATCTTGCCAGTCAGCACTCCTAGCAAAAATTGTGCAATTTTCCCCAATAGGGCTTCTCAGCCTAGAATTTGCGCAAATCTCAGCAGCAGTTAGCTTCTCTGCCCATAAATTACCCAAATCTCTTAGGCATCCAACCTTAACTCCCAACCAGAAATGCGCATTTTTCTCACGCAGTTGAGCAGCTTCATGCATGAGCAATCTGATTGACCAGTTCCACCCAGGACCAAGGAAAATTGACTTGCATGCATGGCTTGCTTTTTCTCGGAATAGAAAAAGGAATCATGCAAAAGACGTCCCATGATTCAGGGAGCTATTTTTAGCAGCTGGAGGTTACATGCAAAGATGTTTTAGAAACTTTCCTCCAAGTGTCGCTTTTTCCTAGATTTGTGGCATGCGCGTCATGAGCCCAAACTTATTTAATAGACGCATCAGAGCTCATTCTTTCACATCGATCTTGGATCTTTGACATCACACATAACGTACAGGCCTCTTCGACACATCTGGCTCATATATTCACGAGTAAGTGGCCTCAACTTGTCTTTTTCAGCATTTCTATCGCTTTTTGTGTATTCGCGTGTGTGAATGTTGTTTACTTGATTTCTTTGAATGCTTGTTGTCGTTTACATGTATAGTAGCTTGTCCTAGCTATGTTTCAGTTTTCATTGCTAGCTCACTGATGTCGGATGCATGAAAATGTTTTGCACAAACGTTCATGGAATCGGTGAATCGCTTCACCCACATGTGCATTGATCTATTTGTTGAGTCTTTCATTCATGTTTGCATGCACTGCCAATCACTTCTAATTTCACTTAGTGTCAACATGCATTCACTATCTTATTTTCTTTCAGTTGCGCATCGGCGAGTCGGGCCAACCTCGACCCATAATGTGCCTTCATTAAGACAACATTGCGCAATCTGGGGAAGGAAGGCTCTACCTTCCTCTCCAAAAATGCGTATTTCTTCCCAGCACTCTCCTCCAGGACTATTTTGTACATTTCTGAGGGACAGTGGCTGCTGGTCCAGAAAATTGTGCAATGCAATCCCTGATCCTGCATTCACTTAGAGCTAAAATTGTGCATTGTGCAATCCCAGCAGCCAACATCCAGTCTGGATTGTGCAATGCATAAATCTAGCAGCCAGTCTTGCCTCCCAGACAAGCCAAACTTCCTTTTGCCTAGTTATGGCAACCAGTCACCCAGCCTGCCAGACAGCCCAAACTTCCTTTTGTGCAGTTATGGTAGCTAGTCACCAAGCCTCCCAGAAAAAATTGTGAAATCTTGCCCATCAGTTTCCCAGGTATGTGTTGTGTCATTCCCTGAATTTTCTTTGGTTTTTGCTAACAAATTTCTTGACATGCATGTTGCTTGTCTCCAGATATTTTAGGTGTTCATCCATCTCAATGGCTTCCAAGAGAATAGGATCACAGGACACTGATGGAAATGTAACTAGAGCAACTATTGAGCAAGTGTCCTCTAGTCTACCGATCTATGAAGATACAAAGTTGTATCTATACAAGGACATCAAACTGAAGTGGCAAGAGGTCAATGAAACATTTGGAGGCACTTTCAGGGAAGATCCCGAAGACCTTTAGGTGTACGTGAACATTCACAAGTCCATATTGTAACGGATTTCATGCAGATATCCCGCGTTCCCATGTGCGGACATGATACACATGATTTTCTCTCACACTGATCCCGAGATGATGACCTTGAGCAGTGTCAGTGGGACGAAGCTTGCAACCTTCTGGGAATGATATTATGATGAGATGTATGAGATGCTAGAGCCCATGATTGTCATGAAGACTCCATTCATCTTACCCAACAACAGTGCTAACTCCAGAGACATTCTGAAGAATTGGGTAAAGGAGCTAGCTTGATTCAGGTTGACACCCAACTAGATCTACAAGACAAAGATACTAAGGAAGGCATACCAATACTTGGTCATATTTTCCTATCGAATGTATGTCCAAACAAGCATGGAAACCTTCCCATAGAGTTGGGTGGTTGCACTGGACCAACTGGATAGAGAAGGAAAACCATGTAACTGGTCTGACATACTAGCTCATCAGATGAAGGAACAAGTAATCAAGGCTCGACAGTCACCCAGAGGTATGGATGCAAAGATTTACATGTCTGCCTACGTCGTAGATGCAGTCTATTCCCGACAGGAATTCCCAGGTCTAGATTGGGCATGGTCACTGGCGGAGACTATTGTGAACACGTATTTCAAGTTGTTTTCTGAATGTAGCTTCAAAGGAGTAATCATAAGGTTGTTCAATCATTTTGTCACCCTAGTGTAAAAGATGATATTTGAACAGGATCCACCTTGCATTTCAAAGGAAGAAATGGATGCACTGATAGGCATTGCAGATTGGTATGCCTCACCGTCTGGCACTTTCATATGAATGTTCAGTGCGGAGAAACCTCTGCATGTTCTTCTAAAGTTTTCCTTGGACGTACTTGTCATGCAGGAAGTAGCATATCACATCTTGATAGGATTGACAGCTAGACTGCATCAGAAGAAGAAGGCACCTTGGCCCGCTCTTCCATTGCAGATTGGGTTATATGAGATCTGGAGTATCAAGCAAGAGGATGTTGAAGTAGAACTGATGAAGAAGTACTCATTCGACCTCTGAAGTTACAATCCATATGACCCACACTGCATTGTGAAAGATCATTGCACGAGAGCTTAGTTCAACTGGATCCACGGGGCATGTCATTGGGCTGAGGAGGAGCCATGGAGATATTGCTACAGTTTCTCTAGACCCAATGAACTGGTCGGCTTCGTTGTTGAATGGTTAGTGAAGTAACATGAAGCAGCATCACGAAGAGCACCAGTAGCAGTAGTGGCAGCAGAGGCAAGCATACTAGTGCGTGACAAAGGTAAGAGGAAGATTGTCGATTGCATGGAGGAGGAGCAAAGCTGCAAGTTTTGAGCAGATCCACTTGTAGAGAAAGTAGCTATGGCTATAGAGGCAAAGAGGTAGCAATGCAACAGGTGAATCACATGAAGGCAGAGGGATAAGAAGAGAATGGAAGAAGTAGAGAAGGAGTTTCATGAGCTGAGGGAGCAACTACGAAAGGAACAAGAGATGTTCAAATAGAAGAGAGAAGCGTAGCAGTAGCAGATACAACAGGGGGTGCAACATGTGCAAACAGATGAAGCAACGCCCATACAAGTAGATGATTCATCAGAATAGCTGGCATTAGGTGAATAGGGTGAACCATCGCAAGGGCCAGATTTTGCTCATGAGATAGAACAAGCACTTCAACAGTTGGATGTAGACATGGAGTAGTAGGAGTTGGAACAGGACACCGACCTCATGCCTCACCATAAAGAGGTCGACTCACCCGCTTCAATGCATCCAGATGATGAAAAAGTATCGAATGACCAAGGAGGCACTGAGGTCCTTTGTGGTCAACCGAAAGAAGAGATGCACAATATCTCGTTTGATGAATCCCAACATAGATTTGCGTAGTCTCGCGGAGTGTCAACTTCGGAGGATCATATGTCTCCTGCACAAGTTGAGGAACGAGTGATCATGACTGATGTGCGCAAACATCCAATTGCCTTGGCCGATGCAACCATAGTGTATGTCAAAGCCGTTAGCTCAAGTGTTCACTTCCTAATAGCTGAGAATGAGCGAATGGCAAAGGAACTACAAACGACCAAGTAAGGAGGAGACTTGGTGATAATGTCCACCCGAGCTGAACTAAAGAACACAATACTAGATGAACTATTGTCCCTTGACACAATTATGCGAGCATTGTACTCCAAGTTTGGGACTATACATAAGGCAGTCATCCATCTCAATGAATGGCAGCAACGATGTGCTAGAAGAGCACATATCTTAATGAACTTGCATGTTGTTGTTGATGACATGCAAACATGGACAATGAAGTACAAGGGAGCCCCACTTCACTTGCCTAAGATGATGAGGGCCAATGTGGTTGAGCTGAAGGCATGTATCCAGAGTCAAATCAAGAATTATGAAGAGCTTCCATAGTTCATCACTAGAATACATGCTTCCCATTCACGAGTATTCAAGAGTATAAATGTTGTGGTGCGCACACATGTGATCTCATCACTCAGGACTCTCACCCAGGTGAAGACAAAGAAACAAGTCTGACTAGAGCTTGAATCATACTTTGATGAGTTGATGTGCATCGCCACCAGCCCAGACTTGCCAATCAGTGTAGACATCATGCACAAGTATGTTGTTGTTCTGACCAAATTGAAGACAATGATGTGCATGCTTTCAGATGAGTTGGACAGAGGAGCCCGAGCAGTGTACCCGGATGCTATGGATGCAAGATTCAGGTTTCAAACAGATGTCACCATGGAACACATGAACACCATCAAGGACTACAGATCTTGGCATCAGTATGTTACTGTCGATCAACATGAAGATGTTGAGGAGTTGGATTTCCATGGTTGTCTAAGTTAGAGTGATGTCTAGTTTGGCTTTCTCAAGCCAGTTGTGTTCACATGGGTACATGTGCATTGTAATGTTAAGTCATGTCAAGTGTAAGTCAAGTGTCAATAGTGGATGTAACAGTCATAGAGTAGGTGAAGAGTCATGAGGGTAGTTGAATGGTCACAAAGGGGAATGTCAAGGGCCACCCCACCATTTGCTGTAAATAGTCCCTCATAACTCATTGTAAGGCTTTTGGTCATCCAAGCTTCCGATAAGACTAACTTGGAGAGAGCTTGGACAGTATTGTAACATGCCTTGGCTTCTCCACTACACTGAGCTAGTTCATCTCTTTGGAGGAGCAGGCGGATGTAGCTATAACGTTTCATTGTTGGGGCTAGCGGGTTTACATGGATGTATTGTATGATTGGAACTTACATTTCTTTATATAATAAGAGCCAACACATTTTCATGCATATGTTGTTATTATAGTTTGATTGTTCCGTTTGCTGTAGGAATGTATGCTTTTTAACTTATGTAATTGTGTATGAACTATTTTGTATGTAATTGTATGAATATTGTTGTAGATGTGCTACTGGTTTAATGATCACTTTGGATTGCTGGTTGACTTGCTTTCTAGATTGTGATGCATTTTCGCTCGTGTGTTCCCTTTCCATCAGAGTACAGTTACATGTTTCCAAGGGGTGCACTCATCTCAACCCACATGTGTTAGAACCTCTCATGCACATTCCTTGACTCACAGCAGCAGTCACACCCTTGCTACCAATAGAGTTATCTTACTTGCCTCTATGTAAAATCGCAATCAAGGCATTACCATACGACCCACTACTCGTACTCCTACACCAAATGGTCTAACGTGTAATTGGGACTTCTTACCAGGGAGATCCCCTTGACATGTTGGTGGATCTAGCACTGTCAACAAGTTCATAGGTCATAAATTCAACCTAGGGAATAAACAACTTCATCTACAGAAGTTGTAGTAGAAAAAGGTTACATCCCTAACTAAAGGAGTAATATTTCTTTCTTCAACAGGTGAACAGCTAGGTGGCTAAGAGTTAGAGGTATGATCCATATTTATGAAGGAACGAAATGAAATATATATTTAATGATCTAGATTTATGAAGGAATGAAATGAAACATATATATAAATAGAAACACAGAGGTACAACGAAAACATAACCTTAATTCATTAATAACAAAGTAGTTAAAATTGTTTACATGTAGAATGGAAATAAACTAGCTCAGATGATGGTAACTTATCTCTCAGAAGAGATGTGGTGGCTACATGCCTTATGAACATTACAATGAGGCTCAAAGGCCTAATTATTATTGAGAAACAAAGGAAAACCCTAAACATCCAAAAACCTAACCCTAGGAGATGAAGCACCAAAATTTTGTCGGCCCCGTTGGGGTAACTTTGTTACATCAACTTCCCGGGGTCGTAACTTTGGCATACGATCTTTGTTTGACATGTACGATACCACGTTATAAATGTCTATATGAGGAATACAAATTTCTATTATAAATCCTTGCTACAAAATATGGGTTTTTCTATTTTCCCAAAAAATGTCATTTAGGGCCTCAAAATGGCTTTGGAAGTTCAGGACTTGAAAAGATACCAAAAATAGTAAATTGTGCTACAATTAAGGAAACTGAAAGGAACAATGGTGAGGGTCAAAGTAGAATAGGTGAGTGGAAACCAATATCCACCTGGATTAGTCCTCCCCCCTTAGGAAGCAATGGTTCTCATTTTATTGAGTGCCTCAATGAGATGGGGAAACTTCTCCTGAAATTGGTCCCTGGTGAAACACTTTCCTTGGTGCAAGAGTTGCCCAGCTTTCATAAGCTGATATAGTTGTATATTTTACTTGTGAGTCTTCTTTATCTTCATGTCCATGATCTGATTAGTAGTGGCATGTTCCATGCAGTATGGCTTAGCTCTATTGGTGTTATTTGTTGTACAATGTCTAATGTGTCAGGTAATGGTGGAAAGTATGGTCGAAGGAAGTCCACATTGAACCTTAGGTGCATACTAAGGAATGGGGGAATGTTGATCTCAAAATAATTGTCTCCCATAGCCTTGGTGATGGTGTAAGGCCCATATCAGAGTGGTTTGAGCTTCTGATGGGCTCTGGTAAGGTGTTATTTCTGCAAATGCAACCAAACTTTGTCACCCACATGAAACTTATGTTGCACCTGATATTGATCATGTCTTTACTTGTTCTTGGCATTGGAATTATCCAATATATCATGCACTTGCTGGAAGATGTGGCTAATGCGTTCAATAAATCGAGTTGCTTTATTAGCCTCGAGCTATACATGTGACAATTCTATATGTGTAGTCGCATGAGGCATGGCAACATCAATCAGACACAATGGCTGAAAATCCAGACCCACTCAAAAAGGACTACAGCCAATCGAGCTATGGAGAGCTCTGCTATAATTTTTTTTCACATAAGGAAGGCTCTCATCATTGGTTTGTGGATGCTTGGATTTTTACATACATAGTATGTGCACTATCATCCTGTTGACGACCTCTGTTTGGACATCAGTCTGGGGATGGAATGCAATCGACTTGGTGAGCTTAGCATCGAATAATGTCAGAGGCTCAGCTATAATGTGCCCAGAAACCTGCTATCTTGATTTGATATAATGGTTTGCAAGATTCCAAAATGTACCCATACTTGTTCAAAGAAGAGTTTGGCAATGTTCTTTGTTGTGATACTCTTCTTACAAGTAGCCAATATAGCCATTTTAGAAAATTTGTCCATGAACACAAATACATAGTCAATACCATGATTGGTATAAGGGAGGCCCAAGGGATAGTCCATGGAGATGGATTCCTAGGGTTGGCTAGGAGTAGGCAGAGGATTGTTGGCTTGGAGATGGCACAGGCAGTGTAGGATCTAACATATTTTCTAGAGTCTGGTTGGAATTTTTTCCAATAAAAATAATTTTGCAGTATGGCCACAGTTTTCTCCACACCAAAGTGTCATACAACCTCACTGTAGTGTGCCTCCTAAATCAACTTGGCACGCTCGCTTGAAGGAACACAAAGGTGGCCTAGGTAGCATAATAATTCATCTTGGAGGTGGAAATCTAGAACTTTCTTGCCATCCACTATCATCTTGTATATGGGGGCAAACTATGGATCCTTTTTGTACAATTTTGGCCATCGGAGGTCTTGTGGCCATAAGAGTTTAGAAAAGTAGTCAGTGCTACAATAGGGGGCTGACTGAGGCAATTTGCAACACGATTGGTGTTCTCATTCTTGTATTTAATGTTCAAGTGGAATTTTTGCATATATGTAGACCACTTTTGATAGCGATCATTCTGTGACTTCCCTTATGTATGGATAAACTAAAGAGTTTGGTGATTTGTGTGGCTGATTATCTCCTTCCCCAGAATGTAATGTTTCCATTATCGGCCTGCCTACACAATGGAATACATATCTTTATCATAGGTGGGGTATTCCAGATTGTATTGGAAAGTGTCTCACTGTGATAGGCCACCAGATGCCCCTATTAGGTGAGAATTGCACCAATAGCATAATCAGAGGTGTATGTCTCACTTTCAAATGGTTGTTGCATGTCTGGAAATGTGAGTACAAGTGAAGAGAAGAGGTAATTCTTAACCTCAATGAATGCCTTATGTTGGGACTTGAACCAAAAAAAAATTATTTCGGTATGCCCTTGGTAGCTTGACTTAGAGGCCAAGTGATATGATTGAATCCCAACACAAACCTCCGATAAAAATTGGCAAAGGCCCAAAATGTTGCAAAGCTCTGTTAGAGTGTTCAGGGCTAGATAATCTTGAATGACTTGGATCTTAATTGGATCCACATGCATGCCTTATTCATTAATGATGTAACCCAAATATTGGACCTGGCTCATGCCAAATGTGCATTTCTCCATGTTAGCACATAGTTTTTGCTGCTGCAGGGTTTGAAGGACCTATCGAATGTGTTGTAGGTGCTCTTCCAAACTCTCTCTGAAGATGAGGATGTCATCCAAATATACAACCACAAAAAATTCAGTGAAGGGCTGCAAAGATGTAATCCATCAGCCTCATAAAAGTTGTAGGGGAATTTTTCAACCTGAAAGGCATGACCAACCACTCAAAAGGGCCCTCCTTGGATTTGAAGGTAGTCTTCCATAATCTTTTGGGTTCTATTGGCACATGGTGATATCCATAATTCAAGTCGATCTTGTTGAAAGACTTAGACCCCTTGAGATGGTCAAGAAGATCATTAATCTGTGGTATTGGATACCTAATCCTAACAGTGATTTTTTAGTGCCCGATAATTAATGCAAAGCCTCCAAGTTCCATCTTTATTCTTTATAAGTACAATCGGGCTCCCACAATGTGAGGAACTTGATCAGATGTGCCCTTTTTACATAAACTCCTAGATCTGTCACTTGATTTCTTCATTTTCCAAAATGGAGCAGTAGTATATCGGCCCATTGGCTAGAGTTGCTTTGGTTGTCAAATCGATCAAATCCTTAAGAAGACAGTGCAAGGGTACCTCCATGGGTGAGGATAATATGTCCACGTATTCTTCCACGACCATATCTGCATGCTTCTGCTGTGTGGGGGAACCCTTCTTGGGGGCCATGGATGTGGCCACTATATTCCCCTTGCTTTGAGAGTGAATTAGAAATCAAACAAATTTTTTGGTCTGGGAAATGATCTTATTGCATGTCTTAGTAGAGACCAAAGAAATGGTGGTAGGCAGGGCTACCTCCGGTATCCTGTATAACTTATTGCCCAAAGTAATAATAATAGTGCAAGGCCTAGACTCATTCACAACATGTCGCTTCCACAATTATGGTTGGCCTAATAAAACATCACAAATTTCAAGAGGAGAAACATAACACAGTACCTCATCCATGAAGGGCTTGATGCTATTGTTGAAAATGCAGCAAATAAATCTAGTTTTGACTTTTCCTTGGTCATACTAATTTAAAATTCAAATTTCTATTTCAACAGAGCACTTGAAGGTAGTTAACTAAGGTGACATGGTTCTTGTCACTTAGTTAACTTAGTAAATTCAAGTTGGAGACACTTAGTTCAGTTATACATGATTGATTGCTAATTTGTAGTAATATATTTCAGTTAATTTGAGTTTTTGTCAATTTAACTAGTTCTAACTCTCAGAAGGACTAGTTGAGGTAAAGTTGTGAAAGTGGAACTTCAACCAAAATCAGTGATCAACCAGTTAACTGATCTATCAACCCAAAATAATTGTTGCATGCAGATAATTCAAGTTACCCAGTTGAGATGGAGATTCCAAGGCAGTGTTCTATTAGTTGTAGCATATTCCCATGTGTACATGTGGTGCATGCAATCATAGATTGACCTAAAGCTATTGTCCAATTTCTTGGTGTGAAATTCCTAAAACATAGGGGAAATTTCCTAAGGGAACATCACAAGGAAATAGGATCTTGGGAAGGCTCGAAATTGGCCAAGTGTTTTGCCAAGTTTAGTCACTCGGGAATAGGGATAGACTATACACTTACAGGTTGCGCTCAAGATTGGGCAAGCAATGTATTACTTATTTATTCTCTGATTAATGCAATATAGATAGTAAGGGGTTTTGATTAGTCGCTTTCCCCTAGATAAATCTTTGTGCATGTGTGATGTTTCCTTTTGCATGTTTATGATTCTTGCTTTTGATGGTGAATTAACTTCCGTAAATCAGTAGAGTAGCTTCAAGTCATGTGATTTAGCAAATTTCATGAGCATAATTGAATCTACACATTAATTTCTATATGGTATCAAAGCTAGAATCACTGTAGAATAGAGATTTCGAAGTTGTCATTACAGGAGATTCGAATTTGAAGATCAGTGTTGCAGGTTTTCTTTGGGACTTAGAAGATGGATTTCAATGGACTTAGGCTCGAGTATGGATTGGAAGGCACCTGAAACTTTGTTGCATCTAAGGACTGCATGGAGTTAATATTGGATGATAATGGAAGTGTAAATGACACATTTGGGGCAGTGTGGAAAGGAAAACCTTCTGAGGAAAACTGATGTTCCTCGGTTGACCCAAGGCTTTCTTGACTGCTAATAGGATTTGACTCATCCATGTCGAAAGTGGCCATCAGAATCGAAGCACCAGGAGGAGTAGACGGGAGATCCGCGTCTAAAAAGTCCCAAATGTTGGGAGGAGTCCAATCAAAAGGATCCTCACATGGAGCTCGAGAATCAAGAGGCTGAACACTTGGGACAATGGGAAGAGTACCAGTAACATATGATACCTCAGAAGAGACAGGAGAAAGTGGCTTTTCGTCACTTGGCAGGGACGATGGAGTCGGTGAGTCCGCCAGGATGGCCTAGCTCAAAAGTCTGGGAGAAAAGATATAATCAATAGGGTTGCAAAAGATCTATCAAGATGCCAAGATTAATAGGTAAAATGTTATCGCAGACAAATAAATTTTATGACGCTAGAACGAAACAATGCCTTTTCATGTTTAAAGAGTCAAGATAAAGGGCTAAACATGACTCTAGTCGCCTTTGAATCTTAATGAGCCTGAAAGGACAAGTGCTCAGATGATCCTTTTACTTTTAAAGAGTTGAAAAGGAGCGAAAGTGACTGTTATGGAATTCTAGGCAAGAGGTTTACTAGACAAATCGTAAAACTGCATATACACCTTGGTAATAAAATGAAAGAGAAATGACCAAGGACTTTCCATACGGCAGTCAATCTTCCTGAATGTTGTGGTGCATTATGATTCATAAGGTGGTAGAATTGGCTTCTTATGGATAATAGGATGATAACCTAGTGGGGTCTCCCAATATATACTCGATGGTACAGGGAGCACAAATCCGTACTAGCATCTATTGCATCATAAAAGGAGGAATCACCCAACCTTAGTGAGAACAATAGGAACTAGGTTTAATGACGCCGGAATGACGCCGGAACACGTCTCTAGCCCAGATCTCTAGATATGTGAGCATTAAGTTCCAATGCATTTTTAAGTTCATTCAATATATTTTAACATTTAATCTTGAATTAAGTCTTGATTTCAAGGCCCTATCGAATATATCTTTAACACTCTCAGAATGCAACTAGATGAGAAAAAAAACCATTTTCGTTGGATGAATAACTAGCTAAGGAAGAGTGAGAGGTTCAATGCATAATAGCTGAATGGCAAACAAGTAAACCAATCAAAGAAAAAGGAACACTTCTACCATCTACTCAAACGTGAAAGCAATCCAAGAAAGAATGAGAAACACACATTTTTGCTTTTCAATATCTTAATTGCAAGAATCTACTAATTCAAAAAATTCATTTTTCAAACCTTAATACAAGATGAATGCACCTTTTGATTTTCTTGAATAAATGATAAGCAACTACATGCACAAATGAATCAAAGACTCAAAAATAAAGAAATAATCCTTTCTCACAAAACTGGAAAACTATCTCATTGACTGGGAAGCAAAGCGATCATGCCAAGCAAAAGAAGGAGACCGAACAAACTAGACAAGGAAGTTTGGTGACCAAACACATACACCAATCAAAAGGATGAAAAATAGCAAAATAGAAGAAGCCTAAAACTACAAGAGAGATTCTACCAAGTAGAGTCTAAATATCTCAATGAAGGAGTGACCAAGCAAACCAAGAAGTGGAGAAACCCTAGGGCATTTAGGTCACACGGTTCAAGAGAGAGGATTTGAAAAGACTTGAAAACTGAAATCAAAAATCTTAACAACCAACACTTTTGACACAACAAAGAGAAGCAAAACAAGCTCTGAGGACCAAACACACTGGCCAATCAAGCAAACAAACCTCAAAATTTGAAACTCATAGGAATCGTCGCAAGTAAAACACTAGCAACATGCACCGACAACAAATCGTCGCACTTCCCTAACTAAGCACTTTGTGACGTCATCGCGAAAGTACATCAGTTAGCTGCGCTGAGCCGATTTCAAGCCTTGATACGACTGTTAGACAAATTATCCACGTTGTACAGTAAAAGTTGCAACCCAGCAGTCAACGTAGATGCGAGTGCGTGGACTCCTGCAGCTGAGTGTGCAGGGAAGTCTTGAGTCTATAAGAAGAACTAAAGTATTAAAAAAGAGATTATTCCAGAAAATCCTGTGTTTTGTCTATTTATTTCTATTATGAATGAATGTGATTTTATGCTGTGATGAATGATGGGTTTATGAAATAACACTGTATTGATGCGCAAATTTACATGATTTATATTGTTATATGAACGCAAGTAATAATAACTATCTATGCGAAGGATATCTTGTTGCATGTTAAAGTTATCAAACACTTAAACTGCTCTGGGTAAATACAGAAGTAGGAGTAATCACAGAGGCACGTAAATGGTTGATTCACCTGTTTAGGGTCCATGAAAGACATTTGTAGACATTTGCAAAGGTCTAGATGTTAGTTAAAGGAAGTTATATCAATAAGCCTTAAATGCTTATCAATCTACACGAAGATAGATTTAGGGCATAAAATGACATTACACTAATATCTGGGTGTGGAAACTTGGTTCCAGCATCCCCCCATACTACTCTGGGTGAGACTTCAGTTGCGCTCCATAGGTTGATGTTGGAAGGGCCAGTAGTGTAGGGATTTGTTTGGAAAACTTAACTTTGAACCTGGGTCAGGACCCACTAAGCCAACAAATGGTTCTGTTGCCGGGACCAGGATCTGCATAAAGAGATGTGTGATGTCACATCACTGGAATCCAACAAAGAAAGAAATTGAAGATTGGTTGGATAGAAATATCCACGAATTCACAGCACAATAAAATAGAAATTTGCGACTAACGAAATAACAGTGGTTGGACAGGTACCTGTACATAGAGATACATGAAATTTTATTCTATCCCTTCTCGATTGAACTATAAGAGTGGGTCACTAAATTGGCAGACGACCAAGGAAGGTGGAGGCTTGACGGTCCAATAGTGTGGACCCCAGAGTTAGTGCAAAGATTGGAATCCTCTGAAGATAAGATCGCGTGCACTGTCAATCACTGGCTTGATCATGTCATATGGGGATTTGTGACAGAATTCATGGTCGATACCTCAGTTAGCTACAGCAAAGTAGAGTGATGCTTCTTCAAGGGACTGCGGGGTAAGTATTTAAGATATTTGAATGCTTGGATTAAAATTCTCTTGTGTGAAAAAGGGTTATGCCATTACCTTGATTTTTGGAGCTACGCGAAGTGGAAAACTATTTAGGGATAGAGGAAGAACAGGCCCTGAATATAGCCCGCTGATTGAGCCTCCTTTGAGCGATGACGAAGGAGCAGCATAGGATTTGCGCAGAGCGCTGTCCAGTTAATAAGGCAAGGGTTTATGCTAATACCTCACCCACCCACACCACCTCCACCTTCACCTCCAAAACATATACCTTCACCCACACTGCCACCACCTCCGCCACCGTCCGATATGTCGAATACGATGAAGTTGCTTGTTTTCAAGGGCCTAGTAAATGAGGACCCGAACCAATTTTGGTTCGTTGTGAAGGTTGTATGGACAACATAGAATATTATGGATGATCAGATGAAGAAAGCAATGTTGGTTACTGCTTTACAGGATCGTGCGCTAACATGGTACATTAAGTACTATACCAATAACCCGATAGCTTTGTTAGAAGACATTCATACAACGTTGAATAAGGAATTCAGTAGGCCCAAGTCTAAATCACAATCAGTCGTTGGATTCAAGGAAATCATGATGAGGCCTGGTGAAACACCCTAGGAGCTGGATCAAAGATTGAAATGCCAGATCCGTGAAGCTAACATGAATCTTACGGATGGGCAGCATTGTGAATGGTTTGTAGCTTTGCTCTTGCCTCACCTAAGGGTTGCCTTATCACAGCAAAAGATTGGGACCCAGGTGGAAGCCCTGGAAATTGTGATGGGATTACATGAAATGTCGATTCAAGACACTGCTTTAGGAGTATAGCAGATCCACGCAGAGTTGCAGAATATTTTCCTGGAGTTTCAAAGTTTGAATAAGGATAGAGCGGCTTGGCCAGAGGTGCGTGATGAAGTTTGGTGCCTGAAGTGTAAAATCCAGGGGCATGATAAAGATCACTGCCCTGTCTTCAAGAATTATGTTGCAGGACGAGGGCCAATGCCTCCTAGGTCGGAAGCTCAAGTAGGGCCAAGTACAGGGTCCGCACTGTGGTGTGCTAGCTGTTAGGTAGTTGGAAAACACGTAACCGACAACTATCACTTATAGTCGAAATTTGTGCAGACACCGCAATAACTCTTCTGCAACTTCTATAAATCAGTGGGCCACGATGAGCGTAAATGCCATAGCTATGAGCTGACGATGGAAAGAACATATATGTATCAAATACAGACATAAAATTGGCCTCCAGATCAAGGCACTGGGGGAGCATGCAGAGGATATCAAGGACACGGACGAGGCTGAGGAGGAGGAGGAGGAGGAGGACCTGCGAGAGGTCGTGGGGAAGTTATTTGCTACAATTGTGGAGTACCAAGACACTACACATGATATTTTATGAGCCCAACGTGCCTATCGTTCCGATAATGTACTCAGTTTGATCACATGATAGAGGATTACCCTGTATTGATAGATAAGATGTAAGAGAAGAGGGCGTAGCCTCAACAACCTACCCAAAACTTGCAGATGATGAGGGTTGAACCTCACGAAGAGGATCCTCATGTGAATATCATGTTGTGGAGAGGAATGATGACTGACAAAGACAAAGGAAAGCAACCTGAAGAAAGTGAGTGGGTCCACAAAGCTCCAGAAAAGGAGGTCGGGTTTGATCTGGAGCATGTGAAAGAAATGTTCATGGAAGCAAATAAAAGCTTTACTGAGGTCTCTACCTCAAAAAGTTAGGATAAGCTATCTAAAGAAATGGACCTCTCCATGCTTACTACCTTTTTGGAAATTTGCATGAAGTTGTTGCGTAATAGCAAGGCTATGAAAGGATTACAGGAGTTGATAAACAAGTGTGTCAGAAAAGAAAATGCTCCTGAAGCACCTCACATAGTTAGAAAAACTGGTAAGCATAAGGTAAGAACGGGGCGTGAGATGAGGCTCACTACACAGATATGAGAGTATGAGATGGATCAAGTTATTTTGGATTTGGGGTCGGATGCGAATGTATTGCCTAAACAGACATGGGAAAGAATGGGGAGTCTTGCGCTACAGTGGTCTCTAATTCAATTGAGGATAGAAAATCAACAAAAGATTATCCCCATGGGAAGATTGCAGGGAGTGATAGTCGATATTGAAGGTGCAAGTGCGTTGGTTGATTTTGAAGTGATAGAGATCGTTGATGACAACAATAGATACCCTGTGCTCCTTGGGATCGACTGGGCTATTGACATGAATGGGGTAATCAATTTGAAGAAGCAGACAATGTCATTTGAAAGAAAATCACTTCGCGTAGTAGTACCTTTGGACCTTGCAGAAGGACCGCGCTATACTAAACTGGTCTGCGATTACGAAAGTGACAATGATCTGGACCAGATCTACAAAATAACAACGCGAGACCAGGATTGGGTAAATCCAATAGCAGATGGATGCATTTAATGGGACTGCAAAAGCTCCTGTACTTCATATTTAGATGAGGAGTTGGAACACTAGTAGAATAGGTTGCTTGAAGTATCTACACTGTGTAGTAACATGATGACTAAATCGTTGCGTTGTGTATCATTGGAGGTAAGAATTTTGCCTTATTATGATGGTTTAACTGGCGTAGATAAATTTTTGGATGCATTTGAAAGGGAAGTGCCAGAAAAGCATCGCTTTCAAGCCTTGGATTTGGCGCTGCGTGCTATGCCCAGAAGGTGGTGGGGTACACATAAAGATAGTTTTTATGGGTGGCACAAGTACAGAAAGATGAGGCGATTGCGGTTTGGTCGACAAAAAGTTTGGTTAACAGAGAAATATGATGGAAGGAATGATCCACGTTATAATTTGGCAAAATGGACTAAGGTTTATGGGATGGAGCTGCAACTTGAGTAGGTACATTTATTCTGTCATATTTTGGATGTAATACCAATGAATTGGTACCTAGAAATAGAGCTCCACCATGGCACTCACGAGTGAGATATTTTGAGATAGGGATTTTTTTTGACATTCAGCTTTGAGGATGGATTTGAATGCACTGATGAAGCATTATAGGAGGTCAAGGCAACAATCTTCAGAATACCACAAGATCCCCTGGATTTGATTCAACCAGATTGGACCACCCAGCTGCTCCATGCACTGGAGTGTTATAATGTGACTGCTGAAGAAGAAGACGAGGATCCAAGGACCATTAATATTCTAGAGGTAGAAGGCCACTATGAAGTGGAGGGACCACAAATAGAGATTCCAAATATCATTGTGCCATTGAAGACTAGACAAGTAAATATTGGCACAAAAGCGGAACCAAAGTTTACAAATATTGGGGACTATTTGGATGATGCCACGGTGGACAAGGTCATTGAGTTGCTCCATGAATATTAGGATTTGTCTCCCACAAAGTTTTCAGACTTAAAAGGCATCATAGGTGACTTGGCAGTGATGAAAATAAATTTGAAACCAGACGCGAAGCCTGTTAAGCAGAGGCCATATTGCCTTAATCCCAAGTACAAGGAAAAGGTCCACTTAGAGTTGGACAAGATGCTGGCAGTAGGTATTATTGAACCAATGGAGAAATTTGATTGGGTGAGTCTAATGGTAGTTCAGGAAAAGAAGCATAAGGATAAAATAAGGATTTTCGTAGATCTTAGGAAGCTGACTGATGCTTATGTTCATGATCCTTTTCCAACTCTGTTCACAGATGAAGTGCTGGACAATGTTAGTGGGTAGGAGGCCTATTCATTCACTGATGGGTTCTTTGGATACCATTAGATAAATATCACGCCATAAGACAAGAGTAAGACTACCTTCACGACTGAGTGGGGATGCTTTTAGTATACGGTAATGCCTTTTGGACTGAAGAATGTGCTGACAGTATTTTCGCGTGTAGTCATTGCAATGTTCAAAGAGTTCATTCACAAGTTTTTGGAGGTATAGTTTGATGATTGGACAATGTTTGGATTGGTAAAATGACATGTAGCTATTTTGCACTTGATGCAGAATACGTGTTGGAGGTATCAGATTGTGCTAAACTTGAAGAAGTGCTTATTTTACGTTCCCTTTAGAATCTTTCTAGGTCATGCAGTGTGCAGACAAGGCTTAATGGTGGACCCTGCTAAGATCACGGTTATCATTAATTTGGAGGCACCAAGGAGTGTTAAATAGTTGCATGAAACGCTAGGTCATACTGAATACTATCGAAAGTTCATCAAGAGTTATGCCCAAATTACCACGCCGATGGAAAAGCTATTGAAGAACGACGCTACCTTCTGTTGGGATGAAGAATGTTAGCACAGTCTGGATGTATTAAAGGATAAAATGGTCACTGCGTCGATCCTAGTCTTCCCGGATTAGAAGAAGTAGTTTCATGTGCATGTGGATGCTTCATGCGTTGTGCTGGGAGTAGTGCTAATGCAGGTCGGTGAAGGAGAATTGGATCACCCTATAGTGTTTTCAAACAGGAAGTTGTGCAAGGCTGAAAAGAATTATTCGACGATAGAGCACTAAGGGTTGGCTATGGTGTATGTGCTCCATAAGTTCAGACATTACTTGCTAGGTAGACACTTTAAGGTGTATACAGACCATTTTGCATTAAAGTACCTAGTCAACAAGCCTACATTGGGGGGGGGAAATGTAGATGGTTATTGTTGTTTCAGGAGTATGATTTCAAAGTAATTGTGAAGCCAGGGAGATTGAATGTAGGGCCAGATCATCTGTCGTGCATTGAAATAGGAGAGGAGCCTACCAATTTAGAGGAGGGGCTTCCTGATGCGCAACTCTTTGCAGTGCACGTAGCAGACAATCACTTTGTAGACATTATCCACTTCTTGACTACAAGAATGGCTCCAGAAGGCTACACTAATCAAAAGAAGAAGGAATTGGTGGCACGCAGGGAAGACTTTTCTGTTATAGCAGGCCATTTGTATAATATGGGCTCAGACAAGATACTGCGACCCTATGTGCCTGATTTTGAATGAAACAATGTCCTCATCGAAGCTCATGGAGGAAATTTGGGAGGCCATTATGCATTAAAAGAAATAGCTCAGAAGATTTTACGCGATGGGTTGTGGTGGGCAACATTGCATAAGGATTCCAAAGCATATTGTAGGTCATGTGATGCATGTCATAGAACAGGCATGCCATCGTGAAGGGATGAGCTGCCTTTAAATCCGCAAGTATCATTGCAACGATTTGAGAAATGGGCAATTGATTTTGTAGGACCGATTCAGCCTCCAGGAAAGAAGACTAGTGCGTGATATATCATCATTGCAACTGAGTATTTGACCAGATGGGCAGAGGCACAACCCATGAAGGATTGTATAGGGGTAACAACGGTGAAGTTCTTATTTGAATATGTGTTGAGTAGGTTCAGTTTCCCGAAGATTTTAATGAGCGATCATGGTATGCATTTCCTCAATGAAATGATTAGCGTGCTAATAGAAGAATTCCATGTTTATCATCAAAAGAGTGCACCATATCATCCTCGGGCCAATGGGATAGTTGAGACGTTTAATAATATATTGGAGAATGCACTAACAAAGGTTTGCAATGTGCAGAGGAATGATTGGGATGTGCGCGTACCAACTGTGTTATGGGCTTATAGAACTACCTGTAAGAATCTTACTGGCCAGATGCCTTTTAGGTTGGTCTATGGCGTAGAGGCTGTGATGCCTATGGAGTATATCATGCCTAGTCTATGCATAGCAGCATTCACATGAATGGTGGACCACGGAGCCTTGGAAGAGCATCTCGCACAACTGACAAAGCTCGAGGAAGATCGATTTTTGGCTGGATTCCATCAGCAAGTTCAGAAGGAACGTGAAAAGGAATGGCATGATTGACACATCAAACTGTGCACCTTCAAGGTAAACCATTTGGTTTTGTTATATGATAGTAAGTTTGATAAGTTTCCTAGAAATTTTCAGATGCACTAGCTGGGGCCATACGTTATCAGAGAGATTACCGATGGTGGAGCAGTTCAGCTTGTGAAATTGAATGGACATCCATTTCTAGGAAAGGTAAATGGAAGCCGATTGAAGCCATCCACCAAGGATTCAGCCCGATGACTATCTGACGGTAGCACAGTCTTAGCACTCCAGGCAACTACAAGGAGGGGTAGGACTATAAAATACACTGCCTAGGCTGTAGGGTTGTGCAAAAAAGGCTCTGCACGAGATAGGAGGGTACCGAGCAATTCATGGAGCATATCAAATAGGCAGCCACACAAAGCACGGCTGAGGTAGCAGTGGCACAAGTAGAGTTGGGAGGTCTCCGCAGTAATATCTTTGTGCCAGTAGAGTGACTCGAAGGCAAGTCACGATATTTGTGTTGGGGGCCCATTGGGACAGGGTCCCTTAGGATCAATTTTGGGGCAAAATCCCAAGTTTTGGGGAAAAAAACCCAAGTTTTTTTGCAGAAAAGGTAAAGTCTCTGCAAGTTGTGGTCACAGAGCGCATAGATAGTTAAGTGTCATAAATGGTTTTACCCTTCTTTTATGTAAAGTTGTGTTGGCTTTAGAAGATCTACCCATGGTCTGTGGACCATGGGATTTTATAAAAAGGAGAGTCTTAGAGAGTCTAAGGGAAGATAACAAAGATGAAGATGAATGTAATGGGTCAGTAAGAGTAAGAGTGAAGAAGTCTTAGAGTAGAAGAGAGGCTTTGCAGCTAATTGCGTAGGGAAGTCTTGAGTCTGTAAGAAGAAATGAAGTATTAATATATGAATGCGCTTTTATGTTGTGTTGAATGATGGGTTTATGAAATACTACTGTATTGATGCATGACTTTACATTATTTATATTGCTATATGAACGCAAGTAATAATAATTGTTTACATGAAGGATATCTTGTTTCATGTTAAAGTTATCAAACACTTAAGCTGCTCTGGGTAAATACGGAAGTAGGAGGAATCACAGAGGCACCTAAATGGTTTATTCACTTGTTTAGGGTTCGCGAAAGACAGTCATAGAACTTCGCGAAGGTCTAGAGGTCGGTTAATGGAAGTTATATCGATAAGCCTTAAAGGCTTATCGATCTATGCGAAGGTAGATTTAGGGCATGAAATGACATTACACTAATTTCTGGGTGCGGAAACTTGGTTCTAGCATCCCCCCATACTGCTTCGGGTGAGACTTCAGTCCATGCTTCGTGGGTTGATGTTGAAAGCGCCAGTAGTGGAGGGATTTGTTTGGAGAACTTAACTCTAAGCCTCGGTCAGGACCCACTAAGCCAACAACCAATAATAAATAATTAACCACAAGCAGATCCCAATGTAATAATTTTCCCTTTCATTCAGCTTGGAATACATGTCCCATGACCTTGGTCTTATTTTTTCTTTCATAATGTCCTTTTATTTTCATGGAATTTAACTTGAGGCTATTACAAACCCCTCCCCCTTGGGGGAACACCATCCTCAGTGTTCTTATGACACTTATGACAAAACAAAATTGATAAACATATTACTTATTGGAGTTTTATAAACACAACTCGTTGCAACATTTACAATGACACACACACACACATATAGACCTAATAAATTTGCTTCAAACAACAAATAAAGAAGGATATAATGCCCACATCTGATCAACCATCTCCCATGTAGCTTCATTGGGCCCAAAGTGCTTTCATTGCACTTTAACTTTCTCTACTTCTAAGTTCTGGAGCATGAGATTCTTACATTGTAGGATGCATTGAGGCTCTGGCAGGAACTCTCCTTCTGGTTGCTCCTACAATAAAAACCAATCAATCATATGTTCAATGTAACAACCTTGGTAAAAAATCTGTGTAATAAAGTTAATAAAGGAAAAAATAATAACCATGGTCATGGGACATGTAATGCAAGCTGAATTTTGGGAAAAACCATAGTGATGGAGATCATTTGTGATTAATTAACGGCTATGGAAATTGGAAATGGAAATGGAAAAGGATTTGGAAAGGAAAAGTGGCATTAATTGGCATTTTATTTATGAAAATAAGGGAAATTAAGAGAAAAGGGAGGTGAAAGGTCAAAGGTTGCATGTGAGGAGGAAAATGAAGGAAAATTGATGGAAATAGAAGAAAATAGAGGCTTCAATGATAACAAGGATTTTGAGGATCATTTCATGGATTTTTCAGTTGAGATGTTTGTTAGTTCAGTTTTGGAGCTCTCATTTTCTACTCTCTCTCTCACATACTCTTATACATTTAGAGTTTTCTTGGAACACTCTTGCTGGAGTGTGGCATACTTTGGATTTGGAGAAAAAAGGTAAAGGAAGAGTAGGAAAGTGCAAGAGGACATCAAGATCAGCATCTTCAATGGTTTTTCATGTAGGTATGGAGTTACGTGTATGATTTCCTTGCTAGTTTTGGTATACATAGCATATGCATGTGGTTTCTTGGTCACGTTCTATCATTGGCATGGAAAATTTCCTAGATTGATGGTGAATTTTCCTAGAATTTCCATTTGCTAGATAACCATGGTTTTTTGGGTGTCTTTCCTTTTATTTTCTAGTTGGTTCTCATGTTCCTTATGGATGTGGGTTGAGTTACTAGCTCCTAGAAGCCTTGGTTTGAAAAACGCTCTGGAATCCCTGTAACAACTTGGATTGAGTTAATATTACCGGAAGCCTTGGTTGGAAGAAAACTCTAGAAGCCCTTGGTGGGTTGAGTTACTAGTCCTGGAAGCCCTGATTGGAAAAACGCTCTGGAAGCTCGACAACAGCTATGGGTTGAGTTACTACTCCTCAAAGCCCTAGTTGGAACAAACGCTTTGGAGCCATGGAAAACTTGGGTTGAGACCAATCTGGTGATGGTTAGTGATGTCCAACCATGAGGTGGAATCATTGGTTGAGGGTTGAGGTGGCTTGGCCTCTGGAATCCCTGGTTTTCTTTTGTTTTATTTGTTCCATGAGATCCCACATTCATGCTTGGAATATGGCACGAGGGTGATTGGTTGAAAGAATGGTTCAGTCAATTTATGGTCGGGTGGTATGTAGAAGTGCCAGACCTAGTTTCATTTTGCATATGTTAATAAGAGATCATTTCCTCTTGTATTTAATGGGTAAATATACTGTTCATGTGTGGTTTTTATGACTATGATATCTTTATTACTTTTGTTGAATATATGTTGGTTAAGAGGATGTTTTATGACAGTATTGATGTATGGATCCCATCATGTTTTTATTAGCATACAAATGAAAAATGAATATGTGACCTAATATATGATAACTAAGCTATTGTGATAAGGCATCAATGATTCCTTATGAATCTTAGATAAGTACGAGACCCCTATGCTCAGATCTATTGTTGAGACTTGTAGATTTCAAATTTGTGACATGTTTGATGAAATTCCTATTATGGATAGTAGGGGTAAGATCAAGTACTTATACCAATGATTGCATTAGTAGACTTATTCCATTATTATTTATTATTTCTAAAATTTTCATGAAGTTCTGGGAAGTGGCTTGAGCCCTGGCCCTGAAAATATGGCACAAAATTTAGGGTCATTGGCTCAAAACTGACTAGTAGGCCTCAGTGACATGCATGGCTTGTCATGGGTGTGGCTAAGGGTCCATATCAATGAAATGTCAAGTTTTCTCAAGGGTTGGTCACCTGGAAGGGTTGGTTGGCTCTTGAAGGTTCTGTAGCATGTGTGGAAGGTCAGAATGGTTTTGTTTTGTCAGTTCCACTTCCTTAACTATACATGGGGAGTTGAATCACATCATAGTAGCCTCTCATCACATGTTTACCCTAACAGAATGGTTAACTTGGGTAAATGTGAGAGGAGGGTATTACAATCAACATGTCGTATATATCTTTTAAGTAGATCAGAAACATGAAAAACATCATGGATTTTCACTGATGGAGAAAATGAAATTCTGTAGGCCACTGGTACAATCCTCTAAAAGAACTCAAAAGGCCCACAATACTGAGGTTCCAACTTGGAACATGATCCAATCTTCAAGGATCTCTTCTTGAGCTTGATATGCAAGTACATATGCTCTCCAAATTGAAACTTGAATATTATGTTACACCCTCCTCCCACATTTACTGAACCAAAATGGATCCAAGAACTCTCTAAGTCTTCAAAATCCTTTAAAGGATAAAAACTATCGCATGAGGAAAAACCCTTAGAACGGGTGGAAATCACTATCGGCAGCCAAAACCATGAAGAAATGATCAAAAATAGGCTTATCGACGGAGAAAGGAGCAATGCATAGGAGCCGTTGGATCTGGACAATCAACAGTCCAGATTCGATCGGCAAGTCGCAAATAGGTGGAGGTGATTGGAGGCCATCGGTGCTGACTGTTATCACTCAGGTTGTTCCCAAAAAGATTTGAGAAAAGGGATTACGACCGAGGTAACCACTAACCAATCTTTTAGATGCAAATTCTAGCCAATCTGCAGCCAGAGAGGGCTCTCTCTTTATGATTTAGCTTTGTTTTGCTATATGTTAGGCTAGTTATGAAGTGCAGATAGTTGTTTGATGTTTGGATGGTGACATTCAATAGAACAGGGATGCAAAGTATGAGAAGTTCAGACCATTGGGTTAATGGAGTCAATGAAAATAAACTTCTGGGTATGGTTTCTTTGACAGAAGGAGGAACTACAGAGCAAGATAATTAAACATGGAACAATTTTCAAGCTGGAATAAGATGAAATGGAGTCAGGGAATGAAAGGCAATTAAGGATCTTTCATTATGCTAACAGAGGGAAAGTGAGTAAATATTACCAAGGAGCAGCTAAGAATTCCTTAATTATATTCAGAGTGTAAGAACCAGGGAGACAGGAGCAGTCAAGAATTCCTGCCTATGCTAGTCCTGAAGAAAACATAAAAATTTACAGGAATTGAACACAGAGTACAACAAAGTAAATTCTGGGCTATTCTTTTTTCCTGCAATTTAGAACATGATACTTAGATGATATATAAAACACAGAGATAGTAAAACAAGAGTTTAAAAGACTTATTGATCCATGAGATAATCTGAGAATTCTGCAACATGGGCTTCTACCATCAATTCCATAACCAGAGAGTTCATCCGCATAGCATTCCGGCAATATTTATTCAGAAGAGTTCTTAAATTTACAGCGCAGGTCCAGAATGATATTCACCAACCAACCCCGAATACATCTCATGGGGAGGTATTTATACAAAAAGAGTTACAAAATATCTCATAGAGAAAATATCAAGCAATAACTCCATCCATCTACTTTTACAAGGGAAATAAATGCTGTTGGAAACAGGTAGAAATGAATGCGGAAGTAATTGCTGCTGTACTGGCCGCCTTAGGTGGTCTGATATATTTGACTTTTTGACTCAACAAGTCGGCTGGTAGCTGTCTCTTTAATTTTCATTGCTGAGTTGCTGCCCCGGATCTTTCATCTGTGCGTGTTTCTGCTTTAATGAGCTATAGCTCTAGCTTGATTTCCCCTTCTGCTATTTTCATTTCTATGGTATGTGCCACATGTTTTGACATTTGATTAAATGCAGATGATCAAAAAAGAGAACAAAAACTACATTGGAAAAACCTCTAACATGCTCTGCCACCATTGGTCTGTTGGCAATTGATGTCTCTACAGTTTTATTAGTGTTTCATCAGCTTCAGTATACCTGTAGAAGTTGGGCTCGACTGCAAAAAGATGTCTTATTTCATGTTCGATATAGAACAGATTTTCGAATTTGTCATATAAGCTCTATCCAAAAGGGGGTGCTGTGTCTTGTGAAGTGCTTGATGATGTTGTGATTTGATTTGCAGCAAATGTGTTTACCCTGTGAGCATATTGCTCATGTGTCAACAGTCTCTGACTGCTGGTTAATAAACTGGGTAGACCCTTTTGCTGCAAGACTATAAACTTCTCTGTAAAGGCATTTATTTCTATCTGCATTTCTTGGCACCTCCTTTCCAGATTCTGTATAAAATTCCTCATGGTCAGCACCTTTTTCACTATCAAAATGGTGCCTATTCTATCCCTGATATTCAGAGCTGCTAGTTGTTCCCTGGTGTGCGTGTTCAAAAATTGAATTAGTCTATTGGCCTGTTCGGGCATGTTTCCCAATAATGCTCTGGCCTTTTGAATCTCTACTCGGGCCATTTCTATCAAATCAATTTGCTCATGGATTGTTTGAATTGATTGCCATTGATCAGTGATAGATTTGCCAATGTTAGTCCACAAAATTGTTCTGATCTCTGACAAAGGCTTATGAAGAGTAAGATCTTTTTCTAAGGATTTTATCTTATTTTCTAAGGCCTTTACCTCTCTTTTTTTTTCAGCCACAGTTATTTTGGATTTATCATAGCTTACCTCTAACTTGGCCAGTTTTTCTTTGGCTTCCTTCAGTTCTGCCATTTGGAGTTCTAATTCTTTTATTTCCTTCATCATCTTTTCCATGCTCATGCTGGCATCTGTTACTGTTGTTGTTGCTGCTGAAGTATCTGGTGTTGTTGATGTACCTATTGTTGATGCCAGGATAGTGGAAGGGATTGCTGCTGCAACTGTGGGAGGGGCAGTGGTAACTGTTGGAGTTGTTTCAGATGGTTGGAGGTCGACTCTCCCTGCTTGGCTTGCAATGCTCTTTCTAACTCCTGCTCTGTCTCACTGAGCCTTTGATTCATCTTCATCAGCGAATCCATCATGTCTTCTTCTGCTTGTTCTTGTGCCAGTTCTGTAGTTTGTGGGTGCATGGTAACAGGCAACTTCAATTGCTTCCTAAGCGCAACAATATCTTCTTCCTTTTTCTTTATTAGTGCTTTGATGCCTTTGGGATCCTTGGGATTATGTCCCAGCTCAATAATTATATCTTCTAAGGTCTTTATTCTATTGTCTTTGGCCAAGGAGGAAACCTTCTCCAAGTCTAATTGAGCAGATGTGTTATTCAATGAGTCTTGCAAATTATGGGCCAACATTGCCTTATCTGCCAATGTAGAGGAAACCATTTCTCCTGTTTGCTTGTGCAGCTCAATATGGTCCATAGGGTGGATGTCTTTAGCAAGGACTTCCAGATTTGTCCTTATGTAATCAGCAGCTGTCTGGGGCTGCTGCACTTTAGACTTAAAGTGGCTCAAGATCATCTTTCCCTCCTTGATATCATATGCAGACATGAACCTTTGCTGTTTGGTGGGAGTCATATTGAGAAACCGATCATACAGTTGTAGTCTCAATGGCTCATTCTGGGCCTTAATGTCCATGAATGTTCTTTTAATATCAGAACGTTGCTTACTTTGCAGCCTTGAGGAGGAAACTTCAATACTCTGCTGCCTCTCCCCTTCTTGCCTGTGAGAGCTGGTGGATGTCTGTTGGCTGGTTGCCCTCTCCTCTCTTGGGCTTTCTGTGATTTCTTCAACAATTTCCTCTTCAGGGAGAGGATTTACTCTTTTCCTTTTGGTCTCTGGCTGCTCCGCTGATCCACTTACAGGTGTAGTTTCTTCTCTGTCCCTTTTTCTGCCCTTTTCCTCATTGAGAGGAGTCTGTAATGCTGGTACCTCTGGTGCTTGGGTCTGGACAGGAGGATTTTGTCCTTGGCCTTGCTACTCTGATGATGATGGCTGATCTGTCATTATGTGCTGCTTTGAATCCAGCACCTCTTTGCCCTTTGATATGCTAGCAGTCGGTGTAGTGCTTTCTTGGGCCGGTTGCTGTGAAGTTTCAGCAGTTGATGTGCCTTCTCTAGTTTGCTGTGGCACTTTGAATGACACCTGTCCAAAAGAGTCCAGGTCAAGAGTCTTTTCGAGATTTTTCATTGCTTGTTCCATCTTTTCTTCCTCAGTTATCTGTTCTACCAATGTGCCTTCTACCCACTCATTTTGATTGGCAAATTGTTCTATTTCAGGGATCTTGCAATGTTCATAGGCTGACAGCCTATATTTTATTTTTCTTTCGGTGATAAAGCCATTTGGGTCATAGGGTACCCACCAAAAGCTTCTTTTTAATCTGAGTTTTTCACCCAATATCTTATCAGCATCTTGCCATCCTTCTTTTTTGTTCATGATGTAGGGGCCTAACTGGTCTCTCAATTTCAGTTGAGCCTTTTTCTTGGTACTATGAAAATGAGTCAAATCTGAATTGATAAATTGCCTGTAATATTCCAAGGCAAACAGTCTCATTGGCACATATTTTGGCAGCTTGTAGGGGCACAGCTCACAGCCATATATCCTGATCTCAGTGTGATTCTGGTAAAAGTACCAGTCACCTATTTTGTAGCTTTTGGAGAGCTGTAGAATTTTCTGCATATCATAAGATAATCTTGGAGGAGGAGTCCTCATCAGTAGAGAAGAGGCTGGATATATAAACATGTCAATAAACTCACAGTAAGAGTAAGGAGAGTTGTGGACTTCATGAAAGACTGGGGTCCAAAAAATCACAGATCTCTTTTCTCCTTTGGAATCCAAATTTCTAATGGGAAATTGGAAACTGTCTGGCTGATAATACAGGAGCAGATGGTAGATATAGGATGAGTACTTGAAGACTCCCTCCCTGTCTAGATTTAAGAGCTGGTCATGGATCTTGTTGGCAATGAATTTAGCATAGTTGTATTTGACAGCAGGGGGCTGCCCTGGAGTGAATATGGACAATAAAACTAACACAGTCTCATCAACAAATTCACTTGTCTTGAACCCCAGAATATAAGATATCATATCAACAAGTAATCTACCCACTTCATTGAACCATGCATGGTGAAAAGGAGGTGGCCCAGTGGGCTGGCAGTCTGGTCTCATAAATGTTTGAGCAATGCGGGCTACCTCTGAACTGGGCAATTTGGGGCCTTCATCAAGCAAGAATTTCATAGAAAGAGGAGTCAAAGACTGAGTTGGTTTGAAATTTAGCATTTGATTTATGGAGTCAGAGGTTATGTGGAAGAGGATAGCTCCAGATGGAGTTTTGACTGCCCTTTGTGTTGGCTCATAGTTGTCACAACAGAGGCGAATTATATTAGGGAAGACATTAACAGAGGGGAGGTAGTACATGGGTAAATTTGATTCCCATATCCCATAGAAATTATTATTGTTTAGATAACTGTTCCTGAGTTTACAAAATACTTGTAGATGGTTTTTGTCCCCAACTAAGTCTTGGATTTGAAAATCCTTATCGGCCAAAGGCAGCCATTCCAATTCCTTGTGGGGTGCATTGAAAGGAGCAACATTCAGTGCCACTAGAGTCTCCATTACACAGTGTTTAGTGATTTTGAATTTGAATTTTGGGTTTTCACAGCCATAGCAGGTAAAATATCAGTTTCTGGGGCCTTCTTTGGGAACTGCAGGCCGAAATGAGCTTGAACTTTAGCTAAATGGGTGAATTTGCAGAGGGAGACAAATTCTGAAGAATTTCTTGGAGAAGATGGGCAGAAAAGTGGTTAAAACGTGTGGTTTTTAGAGGCAGCACAATTTTTTGATTTAAATTTGAGTTCACAGGGCAATTTTTTGCAGAGAAATTAAAAAAAATGGGGTTCGGGAAGGAAATGTGGGTAAATACCTGCTATATCCGGCAGATTGTGCGATTTGCAGGTGGCTGGCCGAGCTTGGAGATTGGTTTACAGGTTGGAATTAGTTGGGTGGCAGACTGTGCAACAAAACAACTATTTTGGTCGAAAATCGCATGAATACGTTGCATAGAACAAATGAACAGAAATGGACAAAAATGGCCTTTTTACGCCAATTTGACAAAAAAATTGGTTTTGGCAGGTTTTGGCGCACTTTGGTTGGGTGACGTCAGCATGACGCAATGATTTTGTCGCGTTGCGGGGGTATGGAAGGTCGACTTGGCAGTGACGTGGCGGGTGACACGGAGGATGACACAGGGGCGGGGTGGCGGATGACATGTCTGATGACGTGAGGGTGACGAGTGGGTAATGTCAGCGGGGCAGGGGCATAGGCGGTAAGTGGTTTGGCCCCCGCACCGCCTTTGGGCCAGGGTGGTATTGAAGGGGGGGGCTCCGATCACGCCGGGAAGGTGACACGCGTCCCAGGGTACGACAGCAATACCACCCATCCCCCGGACGCTATTGTTCGGTGATTAGGGGTATTCCGATATTCATACGGGCCGTCCGATCTGGGGGACCGGATCCAACGGTTGGCGGCATATAAAAACAAGCGGGGGGACAATATATGGGACCCGCACGATAAATTTAACCTTTCACAAGGTTTCCGTGGGGTTTTTTCAATGTAATTCAACTTTGGGTTTGGGTGGGTTGGTTATTTAATTAGCCAAACGTTAATTAAATCCCATGGTTTATGTGTGTGCGGGGAGGGTTGTTATTGGCCCCGGGTGGACCAACAACTCCCGACAAAAATTAAAATATGGCTATAACTTTAGCCGAGGGAGGGATATTTTAGAAACTTAAGGATTTATGTATTTACATAATACAGGAAAGGGGTTTTTATAGGAGTTATATAATAGAGTTAGGATGTTAATATGGTTTTATGAATGGAGAACGCTAAGTTTATAAGGAGAAACTTAGGTTTTTAGGGAAATGAAAAGGAAATGACAGGATTTTTTCTTTTTACACAAGAAATGTGGCTTGTTTTGGCTAAGTAAACACAGAGTTCCACTTAGTATTTTCATGAAATGAAATGGACTAGGACCACTGAGCAGATCCCAATGTCCTTGAGGGAATGTTAGTAAATGTTCTTGGAGGAATGGGAGGGAAATTAGTCATGCTCCAACTATTTTGCAGCCACTTTTCCATGGCACCTGTGATATCCATGAAATAGATCATCTTTTGAAGACAAAATTGTTCACAAACCTGCTTCTGCAACCTCAAACTGCTTACCCAGCCTAATACACCTAACATTTTTTCTTCCATTTGATTGGGTGCATTTGAACTAGCAAACCCTTTCTCTCTTGTTTTTCTTTTAACTGTCCTCCTATATAAGTCTGCCCTTATCTCTTCCAGGGGCTCAGATTCAGCTATTGATCACCCCTACTTCTCTACCTAACTACTGATCTGCCAAGCATGAACTGTTTGGACAGAACTTATTCTCTAGCTCTAAAACAAGAAATTTAAACATGGAGAGGCCTAGATTGAACTGTTGGGACATCCATCAAGTGTGACAGAAGTCACTGATCACAAAATTTTGAACTTCTTTGCAAGAAATAGGATAGTAGTGGCATTTTGACAAGCCCACTCTCTTGGTCTTTTCTTGGGGGTTCATTTTCTTTGTTTTTCCTGACCAATTCATTCTTTTTGCCCTTTGATTTTTCTTTTAGGGCATACCCTCTTTTCATTTTTTAAATTTTTTGATTTTTCTTCTAAATATGGAAACCTTTGCAGCATGGGAAGGATGAACATATTTGGCACTTTAACAGTCAATCATGAAATATGACACCTATTGGTATAGGAACCTAACACTGACCACATGGAAAATGCGACAGCAATCGGCGTGATCAATGAGGACCGTCGATCAAGCATGCAGATCGACGGCCCAAGTTGAATCGCGATATCACATTGACGAAACACCAAGGGGAGGGCTTCCGGAGACCAAAGACTAGGAAACTTGCAATTGCGATATCGCAATATCACATTGGAGCTACACCGAAGAGTGAGGACACACACACACACACACACACACACACACACACATATATGTGTGTTGTCTATTATGTTTCTTTAATTGCTTCATTGTCTATGTATTTCAAAAACTTATCGATCCATTACACAAAGTAACATAGGCATATCCATGCACATGAGTCTGTAATACCTTAATAATTGTCTAAGATCTCATTTATAGATCAAGTGGTATCAGAGCTTTAGGTTTGCTAAGGTTAGACAAGCTTGTGCTAGATTGTTGAATGCTAACTAGGTCAAAGATCAAATTAGGAGAAGGAGAACCGGTTGAGACTAACCGAGAAATAGGAAGAATCTATCCTAGGAGGAAAACGGCCAAAGAAATTCCCTCAGAATCAGACTCTCAGTTCATGGATAGTTTCATGACCATGAGAGCCATGGTAGAAGAGATGTATCGAGAATTTAAGAAAGGTCAAGGTGAAGATACTTCAACCTCCAAACAAGACAAAGGAATAGAGGAACCTCTTCTAGATGGCCATTCTGAAGGCAAAGGGAAAGGAAAAGAGCCTCCTCTATCCACACCTCCTTCTAGCCCTGAAAATAAAAAGAAGAAGACTTCTGTGATTAAATTAGATGTAAAATTTGATTTGCCAATATATGATGGAGAATTAAATGCAGAAAAGCTAGATAATTGGATTAGACAGATTGATGTATATTGCAGGGTGTAGAACATTGATTCAGAAAGGAGAAATATTCAGCTGGCCAGCCTTCGCCTTGGAGGAATTGCCCTAGTGTGGTGGGAAGGCAGGACCCAAGTTGATTTGAAGAAGCATGGTAAAATTCTTTCTACCTGGAGTGAATTTGTTTTTGCCATTAAAAAACAATTCTATCCACTAGCTTATATGCAGCAAGCCATGATGAGTTGGCAAACTCTTCGCCAATTAAAGGGGCAAAGTGTACAAAGCTATACCCAAGAATTTAGAAAAAGAGCTTTAATTCTAGGCATTTCTCTAGACTCGCTTGAAACTTTGCTGAAGTATAGAGGTGGTCTACACAGCTATTTGAGGCACACCATTCTCATGTTTAACCCTACTAGCATAGATGAGGTCTGAGTTCAGGCTACACATCTGGAGGCTAAAGGCAAGAATGTGAACCCAGAGATTGGCGGATCATCAAAACCCACTAAAAGCAAAAATAAGGAAAAGAGGAAGCATAAATGGAAAGAGAGGAAGGCAAATGTTGTAAAGAAAGACAAACCTTCATGCACTTACTGCAAGAAATATGGACATGATGATGAATATTTCTGGTCTTTGCATCTGGAGGTGAAACCCAAGAAGTTTGATAGCAAGAAGAAGAAGACTGTTGCTGCTATTCATAAAGATTTGGGGTCAGACTCAGGTGATGAAACAACATTCCTAGCTATAGCTATAAAAGGTAAAAATTCTGAAGCATCTACTAGTAATTCTACACAATCTAATGATAATGAAGAAAATGAGAGAAAAAGACATGAGCCTTTTCATATTAGAGTTATTTCCAAGAATCAAAAGATTGATACTTTATTTGATAGTGGTTCACAAGTAAACTTGATTTTTGAAGCAATTGTAAAAAAGTTGGGATGACTAACCACACCTCACAAGAAGTCATATCCATTAGGTTGGGTATGTGATAAAGCAAAGCTGCAAGTAACTAGACATTGTAAACTTAGGTTTGCTTTTGGGTCAACATTTGTAGATGAGGTTGAGTTAGACATAGTTCCCTTGGATATATGTGGTATTGTTTTAGGAAGTCCTTACTTGTATGATAGAAAAGCCATTTTCTATAGAGCCGAAAATAAGTATCAACTCAAAAAAGATGGAATAGAATATATTGTAAGAGCTCATCTGCTCAAAAATAACTACACTCTCATAAACTCAGGGCAGATGAAAAGAATTGTAAATTCATGCAAGAAATTTTTACTAATGGTTGTAAAGGAAAAGAAACTTGATAAAACCAATGTATTTGAAGGCTGTGGTGATAAACAGAAATCTGATTTAGAAAAATTTGTTTCAGAATATGATATCCTATTTCAAGAACCTAAAGGTCTACCACCAAAAAGGGAAATTGTACATGATATTCATTTGCAGCGAGATGCTCCATTGCCTAACATCAGAATGTACAAGTTATCTGCTTTAGAGAATGTAGAGATCAAGAAGTAGGTACAGGAGCTACTCAAGAAAGGGTTCATAAGGCCAAGCACATCACCGTGCAGATCTCCAATTGTGTTGGTGAGAAATAAAGATGGTTTGTGGAGGATGTGCATTGATTATAGAGCACTAAATAAAATAACGATCAAGAATCGTTATCCTCTTCCTTGCATAGATGATCTATTAGATCAGTTGAAAGAAGTTATTTACTTTTCAAAGTTGGATTTGCGTAGTGGTTACCATCAGGTCAGAGTTGCAGAGCAATATGCATGGAAGACTACATTCAAAATGAAGCAAGGGTTGTATGAATGGCTAGTTATGCCTTTTGGCTTAACTAATGATCCTGCCACTTTCATGAGAGTTATGAATGATGTACTCCGACCTTTTATTGATGATTTTGTAATTGTATATTTAGATGACATTCTTGTTTTCAATAAAACATGGGAATAACATTTGAATCATGTAAAGCAGACTCTAGATGTTTTGAAAAAATAAAATCTGTATGTTAAGTTATCAAAATGTGAATTTGGCAAAACATATTTGAAGTATTTGGGTCATATTGTAGGGGGTGGTTAATTGAACATAGATCCCTCTAAGGTTGAAGTCATTGTGAACTGGCCTAAACCCAAATCTACTACAGAAGTTAGAAGCTTCCTAGGAGTAGCACAATATTGGAGAAAGTTTATTGCTAACTTTTCCTTGATTGCAGCTCCCTTACATGCTTTAATAGGATTGAACAAGGTGTTTCAGTGGGGAGGCAAATAACAGAAAGCCTTTGACACCTTGAAAGAAAAGATTAGTACAGCACCAGTACTAGCATTGCTAGATCTTCAAAGACCATTTGAGATTGAAACAGATGCCAATGACTATGCCATGGGAGTAGTGTTGATGCAACATGGAAAACCCATATGTTATCATTCTAAGACATTTAATTCTGCAGTAGTTAATTATCCCACATATGATAAAGAATTGTATGCATTAGTACAAGGTGTGAAAAAGTGGAAACATTACTTAATGGACAAAGAAACAGTTATACATACTGATCATCAACCACTTCAATATTTGCACTCACAAACTAAGTTACAACAAAAAAGACACTATAGGTGGATGGGTTTTCTACAACAGTTCCATCTTGTCATCAGATATAAGAAAGGCATACACAATAAAGTTGCAGATGTGTTGTTCAGACCAATCATAAATGCATCTACTATACTTAAACATAATTTAGTATTGCATGAAAGCTACATTGAACAATATGCTCAAGATGTAGATTTTAAAGATGTATATGCAACTTTAAGTCATGGCAAACAAGTAGAAGAATTGGATTATCATATTAAGGACCAACTCTTGTATCATTTGGGAAATTTATGCATTCCTCAAACTAAAAGAGTTAATATAATCCGAGAAGCACACACTTCTCTAATATCAGGTCATTTTGGTGTAAGTAAAACAGTTGCACGACAGCAAAGATTCTGCTATTGGCCAAGAATGCATGAAACAGTTTCTAGATATATTAAAGGGTGTACCATGTGTGCTAAAAGAAAGCCCGGCAATAGAAAACTAGGCTTGTACACTCCACTTCTAGTTCCTTCTCGTCCTTGGGAAAGTGTTTCCATGGACTTTGTTGGGGGATTGCCAAAATCTAGAAAAGTTCATGACCATTTATATGTTATTGTGGATAGGTTCAGCAAAATGTGTATTTTAATACCTTGTAACAAGCAGATTACAACTGAACAAACAGAAAAGTTGTTCTTTCAGCATGTCTAGGTGCATTTTGGGTTACCCACTTCCATAGTATCTTATCAAGATTCCCGATTTGTTGGGAAGTTTTGGTCAAGTTTGTGGGAATTGATGGACACCAAACTGAAGAAGAGCACAACCTTTCATCCACAAACAAATGGCCAAATAGAGGTGGTCAACAAGACAGTGATCCAGCTGCTCAGGGGTTATTGCAGCAAACATCCCAAACTTTGGGATGAACATTTGTGTTATGTGCAACATGCTTACAACCATGCTAAACATTCCTCTACAAAGAGATCTCCTTTTGAGACTTGTTTTGGTTTCATGCTAAGGTCTCCCTTGGATTTTGTCTTTAGTAAAGACATAACAGTTGATGGACACAGTGATGTGGACAAAACAACTAAGTTCATTGAACAGATCCAAGAAATTCACCATGCAATGCAGGAATAGCTGGAAAAAAGCCAAGCCAAGTACAAGGCAAGGCATGATAAGCATTGAATTGAGCATAGCTTCCAAGTTGGTGATCAAGTTTGGCTATACATAAGCAAAGACAGAATGCAAGGTGAAGGAAAGAAGCTGAAGCCAATAAGGCATGGACCTTTCAAGATACTTGAGAAAATTGGTGAGAATGTTTTTTTCCTTGATTTTCTAGCTTACATGCACATCTATTTAGTAGTTAAAGCAGAGAACTTGAGACTATTTGAACCTTCATTGATTGAAGATCTTGAAGAGCAAAGTCAGTTTCCTTCTATTGATGATTTGTTGCCTGAATATCTCAATGAGTTGTAGGAAGATATAGTTCTGGATAGGAAGGTGAGAACTACACGTAGAGGGGATGTTGAGTACCTCAGAATCAGACTCAAAGGTTCAAAACCAAGCAGTGCAAAATGGATAGAGATTGGGCAAGTGAGGAAGTTGTATCCTCACTTGATTGATGCTTGAAAACCAACTTTTGGTGGTCCAAAATCTTTTTCAGTGGGAAGGCGTGATCCAAAATGGATCTAAGAACTCTCTAAGTCTTCAAAATACTTTAAAGGATCAAAACTATCGCATGAGGAAAAACCCTTAGAACGGGCGGAAAACACTATCGGCAGCCAAAACCGTGAAGAAATGATCAAAAATAGGCTTATCAGCAGAGAAAGGAGCAACGCATAGGAGCCATTGGATCTGGTTGATCAACGATCCAGATCCGATCACCAAATCACAAATTGGCAGAGGCGATTGGAGGCCATTGGCTCTGACCACATGGAAAATGTGACAGCGATCGGTGCAATCAATGAGGACCGTCGATCAAGCACGCAGATCGACGGTCCAAGTTGAATTGAGATATCACATCAGCAAAACACCAAGGGGAGGGCTTACGAAGATTGAAGACCGAGCGACTTGCGATTGGGATATCACAGTATCGCATCGGAGCTACACCGAAGAGCGAGGCTATACACACACACACAAACATATGTATATGTGCAATCCGATCGCCGGAACCGATAACACTTTAAACAATATTCTATATAAATTCAAATCTGTCAAATGACAGTTTCTATGTGTTTTCACGTATTTCATTTATTAAACGAAATACAATAGGAAGCGTTGATGCGATGAAACCTAGACCCGAAAGGGTTGCAAATGAAAATATATATTATTTCGAATCCGGTTAAAGCCATTGTTATTGGATTTTTGAGATATTTTAATGTATTTAAAAAATACAAAGGGGAAGCCATGGAATGGGAAGTTGCAATATGTGATAGTGATTGAGGGTGGACCCAATAGGAATATAGTGGGGATTTATGAATGTTTGAAGTCCGAAAGACTGTGTTGTGGAGGATTTTCCCAAGTTTGAAGGCATTTCTCTGTGTAACCAGAGAATGGCTGTTTCAGGGATTTCAACGGCCAGATGGACTCTTCTGTTGCAGAACAGGTGGCCACCTCCCCTAAAATCATTAGCAATGATTATTTAATGCCCATAAGGGGGATTCGAGCTGACAAAGGCTTGGAGCTAGAAAGCCCGAGAAGAGGAAATGAACAGACAGTGCAGATTGGCTTTAAAGCCACATATTGATAGAAAACAGGGGAAGCAGTGCTGAGATAGAGATCAAACAGAGATAGAGAGTCAGTGAGGAGAGTCTGTGTACTCAAAAGAGACTTGAGGGATCCAATTAAAGCCTTAATGTTTTGTATCTGTTGTGGGAGGCTCAATATGAGCTCACTGTTGTAAAACTCTGCTTCTGAAGACATAATAGAGAGGCCACCACTGAAGGTTGGACCAAGAGATGTAGCCCAGGAGTTTTGGGTGAACTCCATATTAAACTTGCTGTGTTTATGTGTGTTGTCTATTATGTTTCTTTAACTGCTTCATTGTCTATGTATTTCACAATCTTATCGATCCATTGCACAAAGTAACATAGGCATATCCATGCACATGAGTCTGTAATACCTTAATAATTGTCTAAGATCTCATGTACCGATCATTTAACCAAGTAACCAACCAACCTGGGTAAACATGCAATGAGATGATACTATGATCAGATTCAACCTCCTATATGACCTTAAGGAAATGGAATCAATGGAAATACAACATACAAACCTTCCACATTAGCTACAAGACCCCTGAGAACCATCCCAACACTTCAGGAAACTAGCCCCTGGGCCCCACTGAATTTTTTAATCACTTGACCTCTAGACACTCTCATACTATAGGCCTGCCAGTGTCTAGGAGGGTCTGGATGCTCTCATGCTATAGGAATGCTAGCATCCAGGGACTATTTTGTCCAGTGTTGTGCGAGTGTCCTCGAGTTTTGAGCCACTTTTTCAGGCCCAGAGCCTAGGTCACTGCCCATAATTGAATGACATCTCTAGAACAATAAAATAATAGGGAAACACTGATGCAAGAACAAATAGTTGAACAAGCCTTTAACCAGACCCCTACTAGCCATGGCAGACATTTTGTCAAACATATCACAAATATGTAATCTACAAGTGTAAATAACAGATTTAAGTGTAGGGATCTAATACTTATCTGAGAATGGCTAAGAACCAATTTTCCCTCATATAATTTGCTACATTATCATCTATTACGTTATAGATACATTGTCCTTTCATTTACAAGTAAAAACATGATGAGAGACATACATAGCCATTGTCATAAAACATATATATAACCAGCATAAATACCGATGAAATCACAGCCATATGGTCCACATATAAATCAATATAATACTCATAGAAATACAAGGAGAAATAACCTCTCATTAAAGATGAAAAATCCAAACTTGGGATGGGACTACCATGTTCCACCCAACCACAGAATGGCTAAGCCAAATCTCTCTTCAACCATTCACCTCCGTGCCATATTCCAAGCATGAATGTGGGACTCAAACCAAAAGAACCAACCAGGGCACCCCGAGGCTAAACCACCTCACCCTCATTAATAGAAACCATGATTTATTGTAATCCAACCTGGATAACCAGGCCAACACAATAAACATGTCATAGCATTCTTTATCATGATCTCCACTCGATCACTAGGCCAAAACAAGCATGGATGCCACTGGATTTCTCCACCGACAATGTGAAGAATTTTCTTGTCTCTTAGTGTCTCAGGCTTTACCGCAATCCAAACCTGAATTACTAGGCCCTAAACGCAGACCCACTCTCTAGGTTTTACCGCATATCCCAAACCTGGGATTACTAGGCCAAACGGAGAGAAAACCACCTCTTGGCTTTACCGTATATCCTACCATTCACTAACAAGGATTCCTAGGCCCATCGAGGCAACATAATATTGGCTTTACGAAAACTCATAGTCTGGCTCACGTGTCACTAGGCCAGTGGCTTTATTATGATCCATAGTCTGGTTCAGGGACCACTAGGCCATGTTCTTTATAATTTAGAGATCCACCTCACTTAGCTTTGAATCCATTCGAAACTCTAGCTCAGCCAAAACATGAGAACCCCATCACACCATAGCTATCCGAAAATGGAAAGGCTACGCTGAAAACATTGTTACACCTGGAAAAACCCATACCATAACAACAAAAGAACCACATGAAATACAATGCATGCCAAATCTAGCAAGGAAAATACACATGAAATCCAACACCTGCAAAGAATCTTGTTGTAGCTGTTTGATCTTGCCTTTCCCTGCTTGATCTTTGCTTCCTCTTGCCTTCTTTTCCTTCCTTTATCCAATTCCAAAATGCTCCAAGAAAAATCTAAGTGTCCAATAGTGAGAGAGAGAGTGACTAATGACAGAGCTCCAAAACTGAACTGACAAAAGGTTACCAACTGATCCTCATAAGCCTTTTTATTAATGAGGCCTCTATTTTCTTCATCTTCTATTATTTTCATTCATTTTCCTCCTCACTACAACCTGTGACTTTTCAACTCCTTTTTCTCCTAATTTCCATTATTTTCATAAATAAATGTGCCAAAAATGCCATTTTTCCTTTGCAAAGCCTTAGCCATTTCCTTTGCCAATTTCCTTAGCCATAATAAACTGATGAACACCCACACTAGGATATCTTGCCCAACATTCAACTTGGAATAAGTGTCCCATCAACTGTGGTTATTATTTTGCCTTTATTAACTTTATTGCATGGATTTTTCTCCAGGGATGTTACAGAACCCTCCCCCTTGGGGGACACTATCCTTGGTGTTCAACCACACCTATACCTCAACGAGACCAATAAAAATAAAACATACTGCCCATGGAGATTTATAACATAGCTCGATGGAGTATTTACAATGATCACCCCGCTGAAAAGAAAACCAACATGACAACATAATAACATGTCATCCATACCTCTTATTAGAGCTTTATAACTTAGCTCATGGTGGTATTTACATCTATATACATATGTACATATACAAAAACATCACCAAACATATACCAAAACATATACCAATAAATATACCAAAACACCATACCAAAACTGCTTTGTCTCAAATGAAAAGCCTGCATCTGATCCACCATCTCCCATGTACATTCATCAGGCTCAAAGTTCTTCCACTGCAGTTTAACTTGCTTGATTTCTTCATTTTGGAGCATGAGCACATTTTTCTGCAATATACACTGAGGCTTTGGCTAGAATTCTCCATTTGGTTCCACCTGCAATACAAACCAGTCAATCACATGATCAACATATTTAACATACTTCTTAAGCAATGACACATAAAAAAAATAATGGACTTTCACTGTCAGAGATAGTGCAAGTCGATAGGCTACTGGCCCAATCCTCTCAACAATACTGACAGGTCCACAAAACCATGGTGCCAACTTGGCACATGATCCAATCCGTAAGCATATCTTCTTTGGTTTGATGTGCAAGTACACCTGTTAAGCAATGACACATAAAAAAAATAATGGACTTTCACTCTTCGAGATAGTGCAAGTCGATAGGCTACTAGCCCAATCCTCTCAACAATACTAAAGGGTCCACAAAACCATGGTTCCAACTTGGCACATGATCCAATCCATAAGCAGATCTTCTTTGGTTTGATGTGCAAGTACACCTGTTCCCCAACCTATAACTCCTTGAACAACCTATTCTGATCTGCATAGATCTTCTGCCTATTCTATGATGCCTTTAGATTCTTCTTGTTTACCTACATTTCTTGTTCCATGTCTGCCAACAGGTCTGGTCCAATCAACACCCTATTAACTGGATCACTCCAACTGATGGGAGTATTGCAACTCTACCCATACAATGCCTTAAATCGACTCATCTTCAAAGATTCCCGATACCCATTATTGTAAGTGAACTCTATGAGTGGAAGATACTCTTCCCACTTTTGTTGCTGATGCATGACGTACATCCTCAACATGTCCTCAAATATCCCGTTGACCCTCCCAGTTTGTCCATATGTGTGATGATGATAAGTTGTACTGAAGGCCAACTCTATGCCCAAACCTGCAAACAAATCCTTCCAAAACTTAGAAGTGAACTTTGAATCCATGCCTGACACAATCTTCTTTGGAACACCATGCAATTTGACCACATCTCGAATGAATACCCATGCTACATCGCTAGCTGAGAATGTAGACTTCACTGGAATGAATTGTGCAACCTTTGTCAACCTATCCACAATAACCATCATGGAATCATGATGTCTCACTATCCTCGATAAACCTGTGATGAAATCCATGGAAATGACTTCCCATATCCACTCTGGAATTACAATCGACTATAATACTCCACCTGGATGTTTACACTCTACCTTCACACGCTGAAAAGAAAAACACCTAGCCACAAACTCTACTACATACCTCTTCAAATTAGGCCAATAATAAAATTTCTTCATTGCAATCAATGTCTTCTGATAACTTGGGTGACTTAAATATGGTTTTGCATGAAACTCTCTCAAGATCAACTTCTTAAGTTCACTACTGTCTAGAACATATATCATGTCTCTGAATCTATCCAATATGTCTGCCATAAGATAATATTCCACATCCTATGCACCTGTAGTTGTACCTATACCTGTACCACTACCTGTACCTGTACATGTACTGTTACATGTACCTGTACCTATACTACCACTTGTACTTGTACTACCACCTGTACCTTTACCTATACTATCACCTGTACCTCTACCAATATTCTGCTGCAACATTTGCACAATCTCCATATACCTGACATCTCGCTGACCTGCCTGCAAGATCCCATCCTGTAAATCTTTCCCATAAGAGCTCATAACTGCTAAGTGATTTACCTGTACCTGCCTACTAAGAGCATCTTTGATCCTATTCTCCTTTCCTTTGATGTACCTAATCTTGAATTCAAACTCACTGATCGTGGCCAACCATCTAGCTTGCCTGGCATTCAGATTCAGTTCGTTAAACAAATACCTCAACCCATTGTGATCACTCATTAGTACAAACCTCCTACAAAGAAGATAGTGCCTCCACATCTTCAATGCATCTATGATCGCTACTAAATCCAAGTCATGTGTTGGGTAGTTATAATCGTGCTCGTTTATTTTCCATGACTCGTAGCATACCACCTGTCCATCTTGTATAAGGACTCCACCAAGTCCTCTCTTGCAAGCATCTGTGCACACTACAAACTCTTTGTCCAGATCTACAATATGTAGCATTGTTGCATGTGTCAACAACTACTTAAGCTGCTTAAAACTAACCTCACACTCTTCTGTCCATTCAAACTTCTTACCTTTCCTTTGAAATGATGCGATAGGATAAGAAGTATGTGAGAATTTCTTGATGAACCTCCTGTAATATCCTACTAATCCCATGAAAGATCTCACCTCATCCACATTCCTGGGAGCTACCCACTCCATGATGTCCCTTATCTTTTTTGAATCTACAAAAATGCCCTCCTTGGAGACAACATGTCACATGTAATGTACCTCATTCTGAAAGAAAATACACTTGCTGAGATTAGCATACAATTGATTCTCTCTCAATAACCTCAACACTGCTACTAAATGCTCGACATGCTTTTCCTCATTTTTAGAATATACCAATATGTCATTAATGAACACAATAATAAAATTATCCAAATATAGACGCAACACACTATTCATCAAGCACATAAATATAGTTGGAGCATTAGTCAAACCGAATGGAATTGCAACAAACTCATAATGCCCATACCTAGTCCAGAAAGTTGTCTTGTAAATGTCCTCCTCTTTGATGTGTGCCTGGTGATATCCGGATCTTAGATCAATCTTTGAGAACACTACTGATCCCTTCAATTGATCGAACAAGTCATCAATCCTCAGCAATGGATACCTGTTCTTAATAGTCACTTTTTTCAACTACCTGTAGTGAATACATAATCTGAGAGTTCCATATTTCTTCTTCACGAATAATACTGTTGTGCCCCAAGGTGATACACTTGGTATAATGTATCCTTTGTCCAACATTTCCTTTAACTACAAATTTAGCTCAACCAACTCTATAGTGCTCATCATGTAAGGTGCCTTTGATAATGGAGCTGCCCCTGGCACTAACTCAATAGAAAGGTCTACCTCCCTGTGAGGTGGAAACTATGAAATCTCCTTGGGAAACATGTCCTGAAACTACTGTAAAACTAGGTACCTACTCAAAAAATTTGCATCCTCAACTTCCTTACCTTTGTCATTAGAGATATGAACTAAAAATAACACACACCCTTTTCTGCGACTGCACTTTGTTTGCATAGATGTCACCATCCTAACTGATGTGGATTTCTTATTTCCCTATGAGACTCTTGGCTCCACATTGTCATCAACAAACTCAATGGATTTTTCATAACAATCGACCTTGGTTCTATGAAGACACAACCAATCCATGCCCAAAAACATATTGTATGATCCCAACGGTAATACATTCAAATGTTCTACAGTAGGTATAACATTAAAATCAAATGGACAAGCTATTACCCAATGATGAACTCGCTTCTGTGTACCTATAGCAAAATGCACTAACCAAGTTTCTCCATGCAATTCCTTACTCAGACCACACTTATCCACCAAATTAGGACTAACATATCTATAATTAGATACAGGGTCAATCAAAATGGAAATAACTTGATCCCAAAGCTTATCGTCCATATCAATGATAGATGCCTGATTGTCTATTTGTTTGTTATCCAATGATGCATAAATACGAGGAACACTCTGACCAACGTCCCCAACAGTATGTGTCTCCTACACACTATATATCTGAGGCCTACCACCTTGATTCCGTGGACAATATCTCTTAAGGTGTTCCTTACTACATGTGCAACACTCAAACCTGTAGAAAATATGTATGGTAGGTTAACCCGATAATGCAATATAAATCAAAGCAGAATATTATAACCTACTTCTACTATCAATTTGCGGAAGCTTAAAGATCGAGCTGAACAATATAACCAGAAGAAGAAGAATCAATCGCACAATACACATGAAAATACTTTGGGGAAATCCTCAGCTAAAAACCCCACTATCTATATTATCATACAAGGTGGAAATACATAGGAATTATACAAAGCCTTAGCTCTCACAGCTAGCCAGCTCTCAGTACAATCCTCACAGATGCTCACAGGAAATCTTGGCTTCTCACCAGCCTTCCTCTCTTCCCTCCAAGCTCCTATTTCCTTGCACTATTCCTCTAGGATGATTCTCCTTCAACCAAGTGGAAAACTTCTTCTACACAGTGGATGATCTCCTGATCTCACACACTGTCAAAACTGCACAATCCTCAAGGAATGATGCCTTGAATGCATGCAAGAGTTTTCTTTATAAGGGAACACATGCAAATGCTAGTACGTTATCATTGTATTTAATCTCAACTGGGTCTTTCTCAGAACAGACATGCATGAGTTTCTGATGAGGGAATCTTCAATTAACTCGAGTATGCTAGTTGAGTGCATGCATGCATCAACTGATTTTTAACTCACCATTAGTTCCTCAAATAGTTTGGAACTAATTTAACTGGAATTAACTCAGTAAACTAAGATAACTAATTACAACTCAAATATAACTCAATCTTATCTCCTTAATTTAAGGCTTATCTCCTTAATTTAAGGGATAACTCTTGCATGACTTCAGAAAGAGTTCTAACTTGAATTTCTCCAACTAATTAAGTCAAAATAACTTAATTAATTATTTCCAAGTAGTTGTTAAGACTAAAATTCGATTTTAATTCACAATTTAATTCAAGGACAAAATAAATTAGAATATTCTTGTTGCCACATTTCAACACTCCCTCTCAACAAGAAAGGGATTATCTGCCACCCCGATCTTGTCTCTATGGAACTCGAATTTACACTTTGACAATGCCTTTGTCAAAATGTCAACATCTTGCTCCTCTATCGAAATATACTATAGCAACATGATCCTCCCATCATCAGCAGCTTGCTTTACCTTATAAAGCCAAAGGGAACTCACAACTGACTTGTACTCTGGTCTCGAAACCACATCCCAAACACTGTGACTAACTATGGAGTCATACTCCTCCACCATAGAATCAACCCAAATCGACTTCTGAACTACTTCCTCAAAGGAAGATGGCTCGGTCTCAACACATTCCCCAGCAAGGGCCATGTATCTAGTGTACCTCTCAGGTGAGCTCCTCTGTCTACGCTGAGAAAGTGGTGCTCCTACATTCTCTCTCACATCCTCCAACAATTTGTCAGCTTCTCTTGTGCACTTCCGTCCATCTTTGGAAGCATCTACTAGAGTGGATGTCTCCACTCCTGGAACCTCTGCATGTGGCTACTCCACATCAGTCTAAGGCTCCTCCTCCTTAGGAACCAACAGTTCCTCCACAGCCTATAGTTGGAGCTCCCTCTCAAGGGAAACCCACATGGCCTTCTGCTCATCAAACATGAGATCTTTGCGAACCACTGTGCTCCGACTGGTAGGCAAGTACACCCGATAGTTGTGAGGTGTATCAGTGTACCCCAAAAATATCACCAACTTGGTTGTCAGCTCAAGCTTCTTCCATGCATCCTTTGTCACATGGAAATATACCGATGAGCCAAAGATCTTGAAGTGACCCACATCTGGTCTCTTACCGGAGAAATATTCCTCTGGTGTCTTCATCCCAAGTATGTGATGCAGGCTTTTATTATGAAAATAGACCATGCCTCAGCCCACAAGTGAAGTGGTAGGCCTTGGTCATGCAGCATTGCCTGTGTTGCCCCTACAATAGTTATGTTTTTCCTCTCAGCCACCCCATTTTGTTGTGGGTTATGAGGTGCCGTTAACTCTCGTTTAATTCCTTCCACTACACAGAAGTTCTTAAACCCTTGAGAGACATATTCTCCACCATTGTCACTTCTCAAGGCCTTGATCTTCTTCCTTGACTCTTTCTTGGCCAAAGCTTTGAACTCACAAAACTTTGTGAAGGTTTGGTCCTTATTCTGCATGAAATAAATCCAACATTTACGAGAATAATCATCAATGAAAATCACATAATACCTTTTCTTCGCTGTGGATGCTGTCGAGAATGGTCCACACACATTAGTATGAACTCGCTCTAAGATAGCCTCTGCTCAACTGTCTCAATCATGAAAGGAACACTTGGTTTAATTTCTGAAGGTACAACCTTTGCATGTGTCAACTTACTCAAGTTTACCTTTGGGAAGTCTTGTAGATATCTGTTGCATTATCTTCAAAGCCCCATGATGCAAATGGCCCAACCGCCTATGCCACAACTCACCAATGTCCTGGCTTTGCACCAATTCTGCTTTCATACTCAATGTTGCTCAATCATCTACCTCTATTTTATAGAGATTCTTCACCTAAATCCCTATCCTCTTGGTCTAACACGTGGCCATGTTTCTTAGGAACACCTTTCCTTTACTGAAGACAACATTGTAGCCTTTGTCTTCCAACATCGCAACTGATACCAAGTTCTTCTTTAGTCCAGGTACATACTTCAAATCTGTCAAAGTGAGAGGAGCTCCATGCTCCCTCTGAAAAGCAACTGTGCCCACTCCTGAAACACTATACCTTCCATCGTCACCCATATCTATGCACATCTTGAGGTCTTTCTCCTCCAAGGCACTGAATAAACTTTTATCACCAGTCATGTGGAATGAGGCTCCACTGTCAAGATACCAGACACAACCCATCATCGATGACACCATGCATGCGATGAGGGTAAATTCCATTTCGAACTGAGAGGCTAATGCCTCACCTTCCAATCCTTTCGAGGATCCCTTCTTGGACTTATTCAATGGGAAATTAGTCACATAATGTCCCATCTCATGACAATTAAAGCATCTCACTTTAGACTTCTCACCCTTATTCCCTCCATGAGAAGAATTTGATTCAGAATGGGAAGCCTTCCCCTTCCCTTTCTTTTCCTTACTTGCTAAGGCCAGATTTTCTTCATCATCATTCTTGGATGAAGAACCATCTCATGTGCTCCTCCTACTCTCCTCCTGCATAAGATCCGAGCACAGTCGTTCCCAATCTGACAGTTTCTCCCTTCCATTCCAGAGTCTTGGTAGCTATTCCAAGTCTTTGGAAGAACAAGGAGAGCGAGGCTCACCATATCTTCATCGGCAGTAGTTATTCCCACACTGCCAAGCTCATCTCTACAGGTGGTGAGATTGTTCCGATATGTGGAAATAGTATCGCCCTTCTCCATCTTTATTCTTCAAAGCTTATCCTTGAGCACTAATTTCCTTTGGTTGCCACTATTCTGGTAGAGGTCCTTCAACATCTTCCACATTGAAAATGGAGTATCCTTCCCATGGAGACTCGAGACAATATGGTCTCGAACTTCCTCAAGGATGATCCATCTCGCCTTCACCACACACTTCTTCCACTCAGCCAATTCTTGTGCATTAGTTGAAGCTGGCTTTGGGATTTCTTGATCAATGAAATCCTTCAAGTCATTGTCTTCTAATACAACATCCATTCTATCTTTCCATGCTATGCAATTCAAGCTACCTTCCAAGGCATACTCGAGTCTCAAGCCATAGAATTCCATTGGCCAGCCTTGAAGTATGATATGAATTCGATTTGCACCTGCAACCCCAAACTTCAAACTTCGAATTCTCTTCTTAGTATATTGTTCACAGCTCTGATACCCTGTAGATAATTTCTACAAATCCAGCTTCGATACCATGTAGAAAATCTACATGGTAGGTTAACCCAATAATGCAATATAAATCAAAGTAGAATACTATAACCTACTTCTACTATCAATTTGTGAAAGCTTAAAGATCGAGGTGAACAATATAACTAGAATAAGAAGAATCAATTGCACAATACACATGAAAATACTTTGGGGAAAGCCTCAGCTAAAAACCCCACTATCTGTATTATCATACAAGGTGGAAATACATAGGAATTATACAAAGCCGTAGCTCTCACAGCTAGCTAGTTCTCAATACAATCCTCACAGATGCTCACAAGCAATCTTGACTTCTCACCAGCCTTCCTCTCTACCCTCCAAGCTCCTATTTCCTTGTTCTATTCCTCTAGGATGATTCTCCTTCAACCAAGTGGAAAACCTCTTCTACCTAGTAGATGATCTCCTGATCTCACACACTGTCAGAACTGCGCAATCCTCAAGGAATGATGCCTTGATTGCATGCATGAGTTTTCTTAGGAAAACACATGCAACTGATAATACATTATCCTTGTCTTTAATCTCAACTAGGTCTTTATCAGAATAGACATGCATGAGTTTCTGATGAGGGAATATTTAGTTAACTGGAGTACACTAGTTGAGTACATGCATGCATCAACTGATTGTTAACTCACCATTAGTTCCTCAAATAGTTTGGAACTAATTTAACTGGACTTAACTTAGTAAACTGAGTTAACTAATTGCAACTCAAATATAACTCAATCTTATCTCCTTAATTTAAGGGATAACTCTTGCATGACTTCAGAAAGACTTCTAACTTGAATTTCTCCAACTAATTAAGTCAAAATAACTTAATTAATTATTTCCAAGTAGCTGTTAAGACTAAAATTCGATTTTAATTCACAATTTAATTCAAGGACAAATTAAATTGGAATATTCTTGTTTCCACATTTCAACAAAACCAACCAGTAGCATCGCCTCTATGCTGTTGCTACTGTTGTGACCCATGTCCCTATCTAGCTACATTAAACTTATTTTGTGGTGCCACATTTTCTTTCTCGTCTGCAATCTGAGGCCTTGTTTTTTTTTGCTGCCATTTACCTTTATCTTTGTCTTTCCCTTCCCATCCTTGCTAAGATTCATTCTTACACTTTGACTGTTCATAACAATGCTTCAATTTCCCAATAACTTCCTCAAGTGACTGAGGCTCATCATACCCAATCCGATCTCCAAATGCTAATGGAAATCCACTGACAAATCATTGAACTTTAGCCTTCTCATCTTTAATATACGGTACATACCTCAATAGCTCCATAAATTTGGTCATTTACTCTTCATATGTCATTGATCCCATATTTAGCTCATAGAGTTATTTGGTCTTATTGTCGTAGTACCTTTATGAAAAGTATTTCATCCTAAAAAGCCTCTTAAACTCATACCAAGTCAAGTCATCTGTCCTGATGTCTCTGACCCACTTCACATCTTCCCACCAAATGTCTGCTTTACCTTTCAAGCTGAAGATCACTACTCTGACCTTAATGTTATCTGTGTAATTATGCAATTCAAAGAATTTTTCATCCCAATATCCAATCCTTTGCATCTTCTGGCTTCTTAAAGTCTCCATCAAAAGTAGGTGGTTTCACTTTATTAAACTCATCTGGAAAGTATCCGCTATCACTCCTCCTATAGGTATGATAATGATGACAATCATGATGTCTATTCGAACCAGAACTAGAATAGTACTTTTATCCATCACCTCTCCTATCCAGAGTATCCAACAACCTATCATCTCTAATAGTGTCATCTCTATTTGAAATGTGACCACCATGAGACCTACTACCATATGCCCCATTAGTTCTGTCCTCCTATCCATGGCTGATTCGAAGTGGCCCTTGTCGCTACAATTCTGATAAACTATGCAGTAGTATGGCATTTACCTCTGTTTTTTTCTCATGTGCCTGTATGATTCTATCATTGTCTGCCTTACAACTCCTTATTTCTTCCTTCAAGCTTCTTAATGTGTCTTCCAAATTATAAGAGCGCCCAACACCACGCTGCTCATATAATTCATAGGGAGAGTCTTTCAGTCTACCATCTTGCTAGCCATTTGATCTCTTTCCCGTAAGGCATACTATGTCAGCTAAACCAAATCACAATAAATCAATATACCTTAGCATAGTTAATGGAGGATGTCTCATCTGCAAGATCATCAAATCAACATGATACATGTATAACATAATCTTAACATCATATATACATATATACATGTACAAATAAGTGCATCAACACATAAGCATCATTCTAACTAGAGTCCAACAATCAATGCATGACCATATCAATTACACATACCATGACCTCATGCATGACAACAACCATTATGCCATTGTACACATGGCCACATGCAAACATCAACATGCATAAGCAATGCATAATCAACCACACACACGCATGAATGCATATAATCAAGCATAAGCAAACAATACTTGAAACCAAGCTTACAAGAATGATACATGCAACCAAGCATACAATAATATAACCAAGCATACAAAATGATACATGTAAGTGACATATAACAACATGTAACCAGTCATACACTCATGATGATGCATCCCACAACAACAACCTCAACTTCCACATGGCGACATCACTACAACCATGATCAACACCATGCAATGCAACAAGCACATGGAATGCAAGCATAAGAGACACACATGCAACTGACATGCATGCATGACCAACACACACCACCCATCTAGTTTGAGGGGTGAACCATGCTCTGATACCACTTTGTAACACCCTCCTCCCACATCTACCCAAGTAACCAGCCAACTGGGGTAAACATGTGACGAGAGGCTACTATGATCAGATTCAACCTCCTATGTGACCTTAAGGAAATGGAATCAATGGAAACACAACATACATACCTTCCACATCAGCTACAAGACCCCTAAGAACCATCCCAACACTTTAGGAAACTAGCCCCTGGGTCCCACTGAAGTTTTTGATCACTTGACCTCTGGACGCTCTCATACTATAGGCCTACCAGCATCTAGGAGGCTCTGGATGCTCTCATGCTATAAGCATGCCAACGTCTAGGGACTATTTTGTCTAGTGTTGTGCCAGTGTCACTGGGTTTTGAGCCACTTTTTCAGGCCCAAAGCCTAGAATTGAATGACATCTCCAGAACAATAAAATAACAAGGAAACAATGATGCAAAATAAAATAGTTGAATAAGCCCTTAACCGGACCCCTACTAGCCATAAAAGGCATTTTGTTAAACATATCACAAATTTGTAATATATAGGTGTAAATAATAGATTTAAGCGTAGGGATCTCATACTTATCTGAGAATCGCTAAGAACCATTGTTCCCTCATATAATTTTCTAAATTATCATCTATTAGGTCATAGATACATCGTCCATTCATTTACAAGTAAAAACATGATGAGAGCCATACATAGCGACTATCATAAAACACATATATAACCAACATAATAGTAGCAGAAATACCGATGAAATCACAGCCATATGGTCCACATGTAAATCAATATAATACTCATAGAAATACAAGGAGAAATAACCTCTCATTAATGATGCAAAATCCAAACCTGGGATGTGACTACCATGTTCCACCTAACCACAGAATGGCTGAGCCAAATCTCTCTTCAACCATTCACCCTTGTGCCATATTCCAAGCATGAATGTGGGACTCAAACCAAAAGAACCAACCAGGGCACCCCAAGGCTAAACCACCTCACCCTCATTAATAGAAACCAAGATTTACTGTCATCCATCCTGGATCACTATGCCAACATAATAAACATGTCATAAAATTATTTATCATGAGCTCCACCCGATCACTAGGCTGAAACAAGCATGGATGCCACGGGATTTCTCCACCTACAATGTGAAGAATTTTCCTATCTCCTAGTGTCTCAGGCTTTACCACAATCCAAACCTAAAATATTAGGCCCTAATCTGAGACCCACTCTCCAAGCTTTACCACATATGTAAAACTCGGGATTACTAGGCCTAGCAGAGTGCAAACCACCTCTTGGATTTAATGTATGTCTTGCCATTCACTGGAAAGGATTCGTAGGCCCACCAAGGCAATACAATCCTAGCTTTACCGCAACCCATAGTCTAGCTTAGGGATCACTATGCCAGTGGCTTTATTGTGATCCACAATCTAGTTCAGGACCACTAGGCCATTTGCTCTATCATTCAGAGATCCACCTCACTCAACTTCGAATCCATCCAGAAATCTATTTCAACCAAAACATGAGAACCCCATCACACCATGGCTATTTGGAAATGGCAAGGCTAGGTTGAAAAAACTGTTACACATGGAAAAATCCATGCCATAACAACAAAATAAACACATGCAATACCATGCATCCCAAATCTAGCAAGGAAAATATACCTGCAAACTGATACTTGCAAAGAATCCTATTGTAGCTGCTTGATCCTGCCTTTCCCTACTTAATCTTTGCTTCCTCTTACCTTCTTTCCCTTTCTTGATCCAATGCCACAATGATCCAAGAAAACTTTGTCTCTAAGAGTGAGAGAGAGAGAGAGAGAATAATGAGTGAGCTCCAAAATTGAACTGACAAAAGGTTACCAACTAATCCTCAGAAGCCTTTTTATTAATTATGCCTATATTTTCTTCATTTTCCATTATTTTCCTTCATTTTCCTCCTCACATGCAACCTGTGACCTTTCACCTCCCTTTTCTCCTAATTTCATTTATTTTCATAAATAAATGTGCCAAAAATGCCATTTTTCCTTTCTAAAGCCTTTTCCAATTTCCTTAGCCATAATAAACCAATGAACACCCATACGAGGATGTCTTTCCCATCATTCAGCTTGGAATAAGTGTCCCATCAACTGTGGTTATTATTTTTCCTTTATTAACTTTTATTACGTTGAATTTTCACCAAGACTGTTACATATTCTATGTTGATCCGCATAGGTCTTCTGCCTATCCTGTTGATCTGATAATCACCCTATGAGTGACACCAATTTAAAGTTTATTAAACAAAAGGTATTACAGACTCATGTGCCGGTGTGTGTTCTGTGTTATTTAAGCAATGGATCGATCAGATTGCCAATACACAGACATTTAAATGGAAAGACAATAGAGAAATACAGTAAGCAACCACAAAGACACAAGCAATTTTAATAAGGAGTTCACCCTATTCTCCAGGGCTACGTCTCCAGTCCAGCTTTCAGTGGTGGCCTTGTTTTATTGTGTCTTTAAGCAGAGAATTACAATGCAAGGACTCAATGTGAGTTCTCCTGAAGCAGGTTTGCTTGGCAGGGTGGTTCTTGGATTCCCCAAGCCACTGGAGTACACAGACTCTTCTTCTTCCTACCAGCTCTGTGACCTTCAGGTCTACAATGGACAAAGCCAAATATGATGCTCAGTCCAGAGAGATTCCTCTATGGGATGGCTTGAATCTTCAAGCTCTGGTGCTCGATGCTGCCACTGGTCAGCTCGGCCCTCTGTCTCTTCCTGCTGTTGCTTTACTGCCTTCTTCTCTAGTTTCTGTCTCTCAGTGTTCAACTGTGTATTCTGTTTCGTTGTTCATGGCTTTTAGCCATTCGAACTCATGCCCGTTCAGTTCCTCTTCCGCCTCTGTCGATTCACCTTCTGCAGCTGTGCTTGGAGTTCCCTGTTCGGCGTCAGCATGAATGCTCAGGAAGTGGCCATGTGTCCCCATCTGAACAGCGCCAGCCTGCTCGTTGGTTCATTTCTTCAGTTACGTCGTGGATGCATTCTTCCTCCACCGTGGCGGTCAAACGGACCTCAAATATTTACAAACGTGGCTTAATCCTTCATCGATTCTGCTTCCTCCATCGGGCACAATCTCAGCCGTCCAATCTGGATTCCCTAGATCCAACGTCGTACGCACGTCCTGCGTGGTTGACCTACTCGACTGATAACGCGCGATCAATGGTGGTTTTCTCTCACCTTTTCCGCCACGCATCGATCGTTAAGTGGGATCGCTCCACTTTCTCCAAAACTGTTTACCATTTGAGGGTGCCCCGATCAATACCGCTGGTTTCCAGAGCACGAGTCCCGCCTTGTACGATTATCGCTTTTTTCCTTTCCCGCCCGCGGTTCTGTGGTTCGCCAGGTGTCCAAGTGCTTGGGCTTCCCCCACTTCGGGCTTCAAAAATCACCTCCTTTTCCCGATCCGGGGCTCCCAGGGGCTACTTTGACCTCCTGCGCAGTCTCCATGGGCCTCGGTCAGCGCGCTTTGACCAAGGTCCTCGTCGTTCCACGCTGGCTACCATTGCCACTGGTTCAAGGTGTTTTTGATCGCTATTTTTGGAATTTTTAGAGATTCATCTTGACCTGATACAGTCATGGTTCTTTTCCAGTCTTTGATGGATCCGATTCAGATCACTTGTTCTTCCTTCAAATTCTTTTTGATAACATGCATCTCCTGCTCTATCTCTCTCAACATTTCTGGTCCAACCAACACCTTGCTCACTGGATCACTCCAACTGATAGGAGTATTACAACTCCTCCCATAGAGAGCCTTAAATGGACTCATCTTCAAGGATTCTTGATACTCATTATTATAAGAAAACTCCACTAGTGCAAGATGCTTCACCCACTTCCTTTGTTGATCCATGACACACATCCTCAACATATCCTCAACATATCCTCAAGGATCTTGTTAATTCTCTCTATCTGCGGACAATAAGTTGCATTGGAGGCTAACTTTGTCCCCAATATTGCAAACAATTCCTTCCAAAACTTGGAAGTGAACTTGGAATCTCTATCTAATATAATCCTCTTGGGGACTCCATGCAACATCACTATATCCTTATTGAAGACTTGAGCCACTTCCCTAGATGAATTAGTATTATTTACTCTAATGAAGTGAGCTACCTTACTCAACCTGTTAACCACAACTGTGATGGAGTCATGTTGTCTTGATGTCCTTGGAAATCCTATATTGAAATCCATGGAAATGACCTCCCATTTCCATTCTAGAATTGGAATAGGATGCAACAAACCAGCTGGATGCTTCCATTCAACTTTATCCTATTGACATTCCAAACACTTAGCAATAAACTAAACCACCTCTTTCTGATGAGCACCAATATTGCAGCAAGAATGCTGCAACTCTTGGGTTACTAGCTTTACTTTATCAACCCAGGGTTAACAAACTTGGAGGTGACAATGTTGTATACACAAGTAAAAGTGATGGTTCTGCCTTTTGTCATTATTTAGTTGGTGAGAGACCACTAGGGTTTTGAAGCCAGACTTCTATGGATTCAGAAGAAGTTTGGTTCCTTGATGAAAGAAATAGAAATCTACTCTAAGAGAGAGCTGATCTATTGTAGTAATGAAAAAAAATGAAATTCAATGCTAAGGAACACCATTTCCTAATTAACTGCAAAGATCCATGCTTTGCAATAATGCTAAATTAACATGAACCAAATGCTAATTTCCTAAGCATGGAAATTAAAACATCAAACATCACGGTTATGCATGTAAAGGACTGTAATAAATTTGTTTTGTCTTTTTATGCTTTTCATGAAAAATAAAGTGAGCAAGCTAATCTCTTTTGGTGATGTGGCAGGTGGCTTAGGGATGTTGGTGGATGGCTGGAAGGTTCAGGAGATGGTTGGAAGGTTTGGCAGACCCTTGGCTGACCTTGGGTGGATTCCTAGAGGTTTTCCCTCATTTCGGCCTCAAAATAGGCTACTACAGGATGTACTAGAAACCTATAGATTCCATGTATTTCTACAAGATATAGTTGAGGGAAAAACGATGAGTGTTGGAGGTGATCTAAGGCTTAGGGAAGGTGGTTGACGGGTGGAATGGAGTAAAAAAAGGCCTAGGATCACACAGAAACCAAAACCAAGTTTAGGAGATGGTTGGATTCGCTCAACATGCTTGGGGGAATTTCTATATAAAATGATGAAATTGGTGAAGGTCTTGATGAAAACAAGGAATGCCTATGGCTCGGTGAAGTGGAAGGTGGTTGCTTGCTATGAGATCTCTTTCTACTCCGGAAGCACCTACTCAACATCAAACATGCATAATTTCCAAAAAGTCATGTAAACAAGAAGAATTCTCATGAGCTAGAAAAGTAGAAATTAATGAACTAATTGTCTACCTTATGCATGAGGGAATCACTAAATAAAACGGAAGCATGAATGAGATCTACTGTAAGAATGAAGATAGAAGAGATGGCAATAAAATCCTACTTTGCAAAACCGATCAAATGCTAGGTTAAGTACAAAAAATTCTAAATCTTTTGAAAGAAATGGAAATCTGTCTTTTTGGGGTTGCATAAGGGTCTTTTCCTCAAATAATGATCCCAGAAGGATCATTATCCCTTCTAACCTGCTACTGAAGTAAGGCACAAATGGAAGCAAACTAATAAACAATTAAACAAATCTACACTACTTGCAATGAAATACTTCTAAAGACAATTTAACCATGAATTTTTGAAACTAAGCTAAGCATACATATAAAAGAAGAGGAGCCTTTGCTGCTAGGGTTGGGCCCAAACCCAAGAGCTCAACCCTCTGAGTTAACTCAGTACTGGATCAAGAAAAAGCTCATTCTTATTACCAAAACAGAAAATTACATCCAAGTCTGGAGCTCCAAAATAACTAGCATTTTTTACAACAAAAATTCGAATCCTAATGAGGCTTTAGGCCTCTCTACTTATACAACTGAAGTCCCCCTTAAATTTAGGGAGCCTCGGTTCCCAAAATTGAGATGAACTAACTCTTTATCTATCACTTACTCGGTTTCCTTCTGATCTTCATGAATTGGCTGTTTTCACTCTGAATTGGTGGGATTAATGGAGGAATATTTGAATGGGGGAGGAGTAAATGAGGAGTATTTACCTCCTACAATCTCTCTCCCTTGTCCCATTCGAGTTTCAAACCTTAGTCTTGCCAAAATTCCTTGATTTTCTCTTCCAAACCTGCATTCAATGCATATTAGTTCACTAGGCATAATATCTCACTTTAACTCATCTCATTAAACAAAATATAATCAAAACATGTAATAAGTTGTGAGAAGAGTTGGTTTGACTAAGCTAGGAGGTGAATTAAGGCCCATATAATTACCCAATGATGAGGCTCATCATCACCCCCTACTAAAAGTGTTGCTCATCCTCTGAGCAACTCAATCAATATCCATGTCTTTCATAGCTCTAGTGGCCTCCCTGACATCCCATGCCTCTGCTGTGGTTTCCTCTTCTTGTTCATAGAAACCTACCTTCTTTTCTACCTCCTCCCACTACCTCCTTTCTTCTTCTTCCTTTATTCCTTCTAGCATCCCTAAGAGTAGTGGTGGACAGAGTCTCAAGCCAATCCAATTAACATTGAGCCTTTGCATAGATTTCTTTTACATGGGTGTCATGTTCAGTTCTTCTCTCATTCTGTGAGGAGAGTGGTACTCTCTTATCTTTAAATTTTATGGCAATGTGTTCCATCTCCTCATGCAAGCATGGATGTTGTCATCCCCTAACAACCTAAACATGTCCTCAAAATGTGAAATTGGTTGCTCTTGGGCAGCAAGATACCTGGGTGCAAGCTAAGGATCATTTGTAATTAGATTATGTGTACCGATGAGGGCCATCGGATTGGACTGCTCAGCTCTGATCATAAGAGGCTCTATTTGTTCTCTTTCCAATATCCTCTTCATTTCTGTAGCCCTTGCTTCCTCATGGTTCATCCATGATGCCAAAGACATCAACTGTAAATCTCCTAGCTTGGCATCAGGGTCCCATATATTCATGTCTATTAAGGCCATATTATGCAAATAAAACTCAAACATCTTGGCCCTATCTTCCAATGTACTTTGATCACAAAGATAAATGAACTGTCTATAATCCTGAAATGGCATAGTGCCTCTCTGTGCTACGGTTTTGATTTGGAACTGCAACCAGTGTTCCTTACGGTATAGGGCATAGGATTTAGCTAGCATCCTGCACTGGATTTCTTCCAAAGAGAGACTGGCCATGCATGCCAATTGATTCTCTCTTTCTTGCAACTATCCTTTCAACCATGAATTTTCTGTCTCTAACTGATTTTTCATTATGGCCTCTCTGTCCATCAAGCTACTTAGCTCTATGCCCATCTCTTTAAGCTTCTCCTCCATGTGACCAATGCCCTCCACCCCCTTGGACTTAGCAATCTACATCCATCTATGAGTTCTGGCTCTCTCCTTCTCAAGCTCAAATAATAATGGAATAGAAAATTTTTGTGGAATGACCCTGCCCCCCTCAATAAATTTGTAGTAGGAGTCAAGGTTAGGTTGGGGGCTAGGTTCCCTTAGCTCTGGGTTCTCTTCTTTAGTTTCTTGTTGTAGGCTTCCCTCCTTATCCAATTTTTGAGTCTCCTGTAGGTTTAGCAAAGTCTCTTGTAGGACTGCTTTTGCTTCCTATAGGTCCTGTTGTGTATCCTGTAGGATTTATTTTCCTTTGGATGAGGTGGATCTAGTTACAGGCCTTCTCACATAGGTGATAGGAGACTTAGGGGAGGTTTGTGCTGAGGATCCTCTTTCTTGAGTTTTCATAGGAGGAGGAATTTTCTCCTGCTGTTTAGGTGAGTCCTCAATTACAATGGGAATTTTGGTTAGAGTTTGGGGTTTCCCCTGCCTTATCCTTGTGCTTTTCCTTGTTCTAAAATATAAGGGGGTCTGCCTCTGTCTTTTGCCTTTTTTTTTTATAGGGGTGCTAAGAGCAGTGAAGGCAGTTGTTACTTCTCTCTCAGTGGGTTCTGGAGACACCCTAGGTGACTCCTCCTTGTCTTTTGCCTCATATTTTCCATTGCCCTTTTCCTCTATGTTTTTCCCCTCTTCTCCTCCTTCTAGATCCTCATCTTGTTTATCAGTCTCCTCCTTGACATCTTCCTATGTTTCCTCATCACCTTCCTTCTCTTTCTCCTATTCTTCCTCCTCATCTATCTCATCTTCATCCCTCTCTGCTTCTTCTCCTTTTGTTTCAGTTTCTTCCTCATCTTTTTCACTGACAGTAGGACTAATGTCATATGTGAGGGCTTTGATATCTTCCTCTGTCTGCATGTCTCTGAAAATTTCCCATTGGATAGGAATTCTGAGGTTATGGAGGGAATCTTCTATGATGATTCTTATTAACCCATGGTGGGATAACTATTGGTGGTTTCCCTCCTGCACCTTTATGCTTGTATCTATCAGTGATTGCAGAAGGAAGTATGGTATGTTGAGCTTGTGGTGAGGAGGTGTTTCTGCTCCAAACCTCAATTCTTCAAGAAGCCTAAAGTGATACCCATAAACCACACTATACCTACCCTCACATGATATGTATTTGATAAGGTGGTATCTCACCTCATTCCAAGGGTATGGTAGGCTTGCTCTCCTTACTCCATTTTTGTCCTTAATGGGCTCCTCTCCCTCTAAAAAGAACTTCTTCTTGGCAATCTGGCTATCTCCCTTGTCTTCCTTTCTCCAAGGCACTCCTAAGGGAAGTGTGGTAATCCTGCTTATGAGTTCAGGGGTGAGCTCTATGGAGAGGCCTCTCACCATAACAATGGCATGGACTTTGGTCAGTGGAATGAGGGAGAGAGAAAAATCTTGGGCCACTTCATCATCATACCCTCTTAATTTTTCAAAATACCCCATCCAATTATGCCTTGTGAAGATTTCTAACACTTGAGGGTGTTGGTGGATTCTCACGGTGTTAATGGGCTCCTTTTTATTAAACCCCCCTATCATTTTGTTGGTGAATTTTGAGGAGCTGAGATGGTTGATACAATTTTTGAATGCAGAAGTAAATAACTAAAAGAACTGTGGAGACAATTCCCTTACACAACTACCAAATTCACTCAACATTAGTTGATTCTCTGTTTAATTCACTTTGAAAAAGGGATGTAATTATAGAGCCTACCTTGTCATAGTGTTTGTTGTAGCCAAACCCTGTGTTTTCCCTTCTGAAACTCCTCTTGGCCAATCCTATAGACTATCTGTTTGTATCTTGTAGGATTCTTCTCCGATCCTGTAGGATTTTTTGTGTAATCCTGTAGGAAGTCTTGTGTAGAGGAAAGGTGGAATTTTCTCTTCTATATGTTGCCTTGGTATGAGAGCGACTTTGCTAGAGTGAGCCTCGAGGAAATGAATGCATGAGTGCATGGGGATCAATGATTATTTCCTCTTATGGCCGAGTTATGTGAGGTGGTGTGCTGGTAGTGGAGGTACATTTTCTATTTTTTGACTATTGGTCCCCACTACCACCTCATCATTCCCCTCTCCTCGTAATCAACTCCCAGTTCATGCCTTCATAGACTTAACTGCTTTTGTCCTTCTCCTCTCTTTCTTTGACTTGACTGCTGCCACATGTGGGAGGACCAACTATTTTGTCTTCGTCAACTGAATGAAGGTGGCCAAGTTAATTGTCCACCTTTCGTTTATAAACCAACTTGCTCGTAACTTTTACATCTTTTGACTACATTATGCAAATGAGAGAGTGAAGCGAGATACTTACCTATGGTGCTAATACCTTGCTGCAGTTGTTGAAGACTTGAGGTTCTTGCTGTGTGTTGGCTGCATGCTACTTTTCCTTCCTTTTTATTGCCCTCTAATGATTCCTTTGATGTGCAGGTACCTGGTGTTGAAGATGATGGTGCTGCTACTTCTCTTGAGCTCCTTATGCTCTTGGATCTTCATGCTGGAAGCGTGCTGCAATCATAATTTGTATTCTATGGTATAGGTTGCTACAGGATTCCCTACATGATGTCCTGTAGCTGCTTCTCCCTCAGAACTTTTAATCATACACTCAGCTAAGATTTTGAAGATGATGACATGGATAGAAAGGAAGTCTATGAGTGTGAATAATGAGGAACATACTCAGGTGTTATTCCCTTCTACCCTGTTGTTTCATTTTTTCCTCTGTGTTTTCTCTTGAGGACTGTGATTTTTTTATTTTTATTTTAAACTGATTTTTTATTTTATTTTTATATGAATGCAGGGGTGATCAAGGTGGAGAGAGGTATGGTAATGAAATGGTGATGTAGGGATGTTAGTTTTTGACATGGAAGGTCATTTTCTCTCCCTAGGGTCACTTCCTGTAGGATTCCCGAGCCACTATAATTCCTACAGGATCATCCTGTAGGTTTTTAGGGGATCCTATAGGTTTACAGGGGATCCTATAGAAAACACAGTCCCCTTGTAAACTGAAGCAAAGGAGTGAAAAAATGAAAGAAATGGTGGAGTGATGAATGATGATGAGTGGAAAAATAAAAATGTGAGTGAAATAGGTCCCTTTTTTATCCTCCTTTGTTCTTTGATCGTCCTCCTTGCTGACTTGTAAATAGAAATTTTCATGATTTTTTTCTCTTTATTTTATTTTATTCTTTATTTTTTTGAAAACAACTAGTCTGCCTCTAAGAGGTTTTCATCCTAGCTATTTTCCCTGGGTGCCTCAAGAGAGGTTTTCACCCAGGGATCTTTTCATTTTCTCTTTTTTTTTTCTTTCCTTTTTTTCGACACCATTGGGTCGCCCCAAGAGGTTTTCAGCCCAATAGTGGGACTCAGGCGTGTAATAGAGTTTTTCACTTGAGTCCTTTTTTTCTTTTTCTTTTTCATTTTTCTCAGTGAGTTGATGAGGCAGGAGCTGAAACTTGCTCCATCACCATCACTATTTTATTGATACCATCAATGAACTCTTGCTTTGACAATGGCCTCTTGTAAACTTTTAGTTTATGCCCATTAACAAGTAAAGGAATGGCCTCTGCATCTATGGTTCTGATCTACACTAAACCATTATCATGAAATCTCTCTATAACATAAGGCCCTAACCATATTGTCCTTAACTTTGCCTTAAAGTCTTTATATCTGGAATCATATAACAAGGCCCAATCACCTTCTTGAAATTTCTTATCCTTGATGTTCTTATTATGTTATATCTTCCTCTGAAGTTGTGTTACCTCTATGTGTAGGAGGGCCTGCATTCTAAACTCATCTAAACCATTCAACTGCAACAATCTCTCTTTTTGTGCACTGCTGAGATCTAGATCTAGTTGGGATGCCATCCTTAATGTGTTATACTCAAACTCAATGGACATTAGGGCCTTTTTCCCATAGACCAGCTCATAGGGTGTGAATCCAGTGGTGGTCTTCCAAGTAGTATTATAGGCCTAGGTGGCCTCAACTAGCTTATCTACCCAATATTTCCTGCTGCTACTAACCACTTTGGTCAAGATGCCCTCCAACGCTCTGTTGGTCACCTCCACTTGCCCATTAGCTTGTGGGTGATAGGGAGTGGAGGTTCTATTCTTGATCTTGTGTTGGCTGAGCAAGTCTTCAATCACGTTGGAGGTAAACTAACGCCTTGATCAGTGACCAGTTCTCTAGGGTACCCAAATTTGTAAAATATATTCTCCCTTAAGAACTCAACTACCTTCTCTTATGTTGTTGCCTATTAAGGGATAAATTCCCCTAGGGTCTTGGGTTGATACCCTAGCAGATCGGAGGTTATCTACAAAGAAAAACACACATTCCACACAACCATGATGCTAATATAAACAAACTACACGAAGAGAGGTGCACCTGGGGGTCCTTCGTTTGGGAAGATCCAGCCAGGGTCCAAACCCTCTTGGAGTTCCTTTTAGTCCTTCAACCTACAAAAAAATCAATTCCAGAAAGCACAACAGTATATTGACTAAGCATCATAAAGAAATCATCTTCATAGCATATTGAAAGGTAGTTAGTTATACAATTAAAACAACCATTCATATGTGAATCATAACATTGATATCATAAACATGAAGAAGATTTATATCAGGAACAAGACAAGTGTTTCTTTTATTATAGATAACTAAAGTACAAAAAGGAATGATTTCACCTGAGTCTTCCTTTTGTAGGCTCCAAGCGGAACCGTCCTCCAGATTTATCCAGTCTCAAGCCTTCAACAAAATCCTTGCATGACTTGCTCCAAGATATCTCAAGTAGTAGAAAGACATCATAACACAAGGAAACAAGGATTTCCTATAATGGGGGAAGTGCTGGAAGCACAAGGATCTTCAGACCTGGTCAGGGATAATCTCAGCAGAGTGATCTTTCTCTCTCTTCTCCTTTCCTTAGTCCTTCCCATTGAAGCCTTTTTATACTCCTCCCAAAGTACTTTTTGAGTTGGGAATTCGTTGGGAACAGTTGGGCCATGGGCACTAATAGGTAATCAATAGGTAAAACCCGTGATCTCCACCCAAAATTAACGAGATTTAATTTTTTTAAGTGTTTTATGACATATACGTGGGTTGGATATACACAGACCCGCGTACACACCCGTTTAGCTCAGGGCAATGTCATGTATAGGGAGTAAAACACTATTTTTTAAGTATTTGGACTAGGTCTGGAAGGAGGGGTTGCCATAGGCCATGAGTGCAGCATGACAAACATCAAGAGTGAGATTTGGAGCTATAAAATTTCCTTAATTGCCTTGGTTTCAGCCCACTTAGTTAGATAGTCAGTGCACACAATGATGTACTATTTTTGCTTGGAGGGAGGGTCAATAGGTGCAATGAAGTCGATGCCCCACTTGTCAAATGGCTCGAAAGTCACTTTAGGCTACAGAGTAATTTCATCCCTTAGAGTAGGCTTCCCCATCCTTTGGCACCGATCACACTGACTAGTATGTCTTTTCACATCTTGATGAAGAGTGGGCCAATAATAGCCTACTTGTAACACTTTGAATGTTGTCCTCTTTGCTGCAAAGTGACCTCCACAAGGCCCATCATGACAGGTCAGAAGGATGTTAAATACTTCCTCCTCCCTAACACACCTTCTCAAGATTTGATCTGGGCCAAGTTTGAAGAGATTTCCCCCAATCCAAGTGAAGGGGGCGCTCTTCCTTATAATCTTGTTTTTCTCTTTAGAGGACAAGTTCAGTGGGAAATGTGCAGATACCAAATAGTTTTCTATGTTAGCAAACCATGGAGAGAGAAATGAAATGGCAAATAAGTGCTCATCTGGTAGCTGGTTATCAACCATTCCCTCCTCACCTCCAGGCAGAGTTAATCTGGACAAAAATTCTGCAACAACATTTTCCTTTCCGGGCTTATCAATAATAATTAGATCAAACTGTTGTAATAAAAGTAACCATCTTATAATACGAGCATTCACATCAGGTTTATTCATTAAATATTTGATTGCAGCATGGTCAGTATGGAAAAATGTTTGATAGCCTGTAATATAATGCCTAAATTTGTTCAATGAATGCACAACAGCAGGAGCTCCTTTTCGATCACTGTGTAGTTCAGTTTGGCCTTTGACAAATTCTTATTGATAAAGTAAATGGCATGAGGCAATTTTTCATCTATCTAACCTAGGGTTGATCCTATGGCTTTTCGTGAAGCATCAGCATGAATGTGAAAAGGAAGGGCCCAATTTGGGCCTCGGAGAATTGGTGCAGTGGTTAACTTGTTCTTTAGGATTTCCAAGGCCTCTTGATAGTTGTTTGACCATATAAACTCAGATTCTTTGGTCAACAACCCAAATAAAGGAGAGGCCAACTTGCTGAATTCCTTTATGAACCTTTGATAGTATCTAGCTAACCCTAGGAAACTTCTGACATCTCTCTACTTTTAAGGAGGTGGGACCCTTTGGATGATAGCTATTTCTTTTGGGTCCACCTGTAGTCCTTGCTGAGATATTGAATGATCTAGCACAGTCCCTGCAGTCATCAAGAATTCACATTTCCTGAGACTAAGAGACAAGTTCATCTTAATGCATTTGTGAATAACCTTACCTAAGTTGAACAAAGCCTCCTCGAAATCACCCCCATAAGGTGTGAAATCATCCATATAGATTTATACCGCATCATGGACTAACTCAGCAAAGATACTTAGGACTACTCTCTGAAAAGTGGCAGGAGCATTGCATAGGCCAAAAGGAAGGACCCTATAGGCGAAAGTACCCCAAGGACAAGTGAAGGTGGTTTTATCCTAGTCTTCCGGGATAATATGGATTTGATTGTACCCACTGAATCCATCTAGGAAAGAGAAAAACTTTTTCCCTTCCAGGCCATCTAGGACTTGGTCGATGAAAGGTAGAGGGAAATCATCCTTCTTTGTGGCTTTGTTCAACTCCCTGTAATCGACAAAAATCCTCCACTTACCATTTTTCTTGGGAACTAACACCAAAGGAGAGACCCACTCACTATCAGAGATAGGATAAATGAATCCTGAATCTAATGATTTTTGCAGTTCTTCTTTGACTATATATTTAAGAGCTAGATTCATCCTCCTTTGGGGTTGTCAAACTGGCTTGCAACCTTCTTTGATGTAAATGTGGTGAGTACACACTAAGGGGTGCACTCCCTTCATTTCTTTGTAACTCCAAGTGAAGGCATCTAGATGTTCCTTTAGCATGTTGCACAACTTCTCCTCTTGGAGAATAGAAAAGATGGATTGATTTTCAAAGTTCTATTAGGGCCAAATTCTATGGTTTTGACATGGAGAGTGTTGGAATTGGCCAAGTACAGATCAATTGGATGGTTGTTCTGGGTTTCCTTTACTACTTCTTCTAGGGACAATGTACTGGGAGTTGGACTTTGGAGTAGGTGTTCAATTGAATCATCTTAGTCCTATTGTCCTCCTCCCGTGGTTGTTTCTAAGGTATACAGTTCGGCAGAATAAACTTCATCTTCTTCCTCCTCTTCCAGACATAAAGGTAAATCATGTTCTAGAGATGGCTGAGCATGAGGATATAAGACTAAATGCTTGGACATATGCCCATTCTTGATGGTCATATTCCTGGCTTTGCAGCTAATCTAAGCATCGGCAGTGGCCAACCAGGGCCTCCCAAGGATGAGAGGGTAACCAGTAAGCTTAGCTTTAGGCTGGAGAACTAGGAAATATGTAGGGTACTCCCAAGAGTTAATGGAGACCATCACATTTGTTAGGTACCTATACTACTATTGTAACCCCTTATTGTTATTAGTGCAACCCCCTTATTATAATTTTGTGCCCATGTAGTCCCCATATTGTTATTATTGTGTCCCATAGAAGCCCACTATTGTTATTATTGTGCCCTTACATTATTATTGTTATGTCGGCTCTGATTATATTATGACCCCTTAGACTCCTCTATATAGAAAGGAGGTTTTGTCATTTGTATCATCCAAGAATTATCCTTTTTTTGAATGTAAGGGAGGTTTCCCCCTTGAAGAGGATTATTTCTAAGGTGTTTATCTATCTTTTCTATCCTTTTGTGAGTTGGTTTCATAACATTTGGTATCAGAGCTTTGGATTCTAGGGTTTCGCTGCTCCAAATAGGTCATCGTGGAATTTTCACTATAAATTTTTTGCTACAAAGTTTCAAAAGCTAAAACAAAAACCCATTTGAGCCGAAATCGTTCTGCACCTTGAGTCAAAATTTCAGATCTTCTCTCGCTATATTTTCGGAGATATGATCTGAGGAAGTTAGGGTTTTTGAAAACTCCAGAATTCCATCTCAAACAGGTCATCATGGAATTTTCGCTATAATTATTTTTCTGCGAAGGTTCAGAATTTGAAATTAAAACCCATTTGAGCCAAAATTTTGGTGAAGCTCGGGCCCAAATTTCAGATCTTGTTTTGATATATTTTTAGAGATATAGTCCAACACATTTAGGGTTTCTGTAGGCTCCCGAATTACATCCTAAACAGGTGACCTTGGGAAAATCGTCATAACTTTCTCTCTGAGCATCGGATTGAAATTTCATAAGAAGTCATAGAAAGAGGACGGACTGTAGTTTTCTTTACATCATCTTCAGTTCCTAATCTTGAAACAGTGACCTATGGCACTTCGTACAAGTGCACTATATTGAACCAGTCTATAATCAGGTCATCGTGGGAGATTTGACATAACTCTTCCTTTGCAAAATCCAATCTTGATCAGACTTACGGGGTTAAAAAGAAAACTCAGAGGGATATTGCATTACATAATGTCAAAACTTGGAGATCTGAAATTAGAGAGTTACATTCATTTCAAGATCGAGCTCCTAAAATCAAGAAAAGGCGATATGAGGAAGTTTGATGGCAAGGATTTGGTAAATTGGATACTACAGATGGAGCAATATTTTGATCTACATGAGGTGAAACTGTTACAAAAGGTACATATTTCATCTTCATATTTAGAACCAGATCAATTTTTATGGTATAAATGGCTTTGTTCTCGTAAACCACTTGTTCCGTGGTCAATTTTCACGGAGGAAACGATAGCACATTATGAGGATACAAAGAGCAACACCTTCTTTAGCCAATTGATAAATCTCAAACAAAAGTGTTCAATGTTAGAACACATTGAGGACTTTGAAAAATTGAATATAAGGAAAAATGATATTCTAGAGAAGCAGAGGATTGATGTCTCCATAGGGACTTTGAAGGATAACATTCAACATGAGGTTCATCTTTGGGAACCTGATTCATTAGAGAAGGCATTCAGGTTGGCAAGAAAAGTGGAAAGCAAAATTATGGCAAGAAGGAAGTCTACCCCTCACAACTATAAAAATGGAAGTGTTATTTCTCCTAGCCTTCCATAACCTACAAGGTTGAAACCACAACAATTGGAAGAAAAAAGAACAAAAGGGCTTTGTTACAATTGTGATAACAAATACATTAAAGGTCATAAGTGTGCTGAGAAGAAATTATTTTACATAGATTGTGAAAAGAAGGAAGAAAAGGATCAAGAAACATCAAAGGAAGAGGATATACAACAGGAACCAACCCTAGAGAAAGAAGAAAAGAATCTGACCATATCTTGTAAAGCATTGGAAAGAATTACCACTCCTCAAACTCTCAAGATAGAAAGACATATCAAGAACAAAAAGGTTCAAGAAGTGAAATATCACATTGAGAAAGAAGAAATGAATCTGACCATATCTTATAATGCATTGGCCAGAATTACCACTCCTCAAACTATCAAGATAGAAGGACATATCAAGAAGAAAAAGGTAATAGTGTTGAGTACCCATAATTTTATTCATTGTAAGATAGCCAATGAATTGAATTGCTTCCTATATCTAGCACTAGAGTGTCAAGCGATGGTTGCAAGTGGAGGAACCATAAATTTCTATGGAAAGTGCCATAATATCAAGCTATCCATGGGAGAATATTTATTGAATAGCCCAATTCTTTCCATTCCATTGTGTGGTGTTGATGTTGTACTAGGTGTCCAATGGCTACAATCCTTGGGTACAATAGCTTTTAATTTTCAAGAACTTCTCATGAAATTTTCTTTGGAAGGAAAGGAAGTTCAATTAAGGGGTATCACAGGGAAATCGGGAACTATAATCAGATCTAATGGACTAACAAGGCTTCTAAAGAAAGAAAAACAAGGTGTAATTTCACAATTATGTTTGCTAGAGGTTCCCACATCGAAATCATCTATTTCTCCAGCTCTCCAAAAAGTCTTGTACAATCATTCCAAGGTATTAGAGACTCCCAAAGGCCTCCCACCTATTCGTGATCATGATTATTCTATTCATTTGATTCTAGGAAGTGTTCCTCCAAACATCAGGCCTTACAGATATCCCTATGCCCAAAAGAGTGAAATTGAACGCATGGTTGCAGAAATGCTAGAGGCTGGTATAATTCAACCTAGTCAAAGTTATTTCTCTGCTCTAGTAGTATTGATGCACAAGAAAGATGGGTCATGGTGCATGTGTCCAGATTATAGAGACCTCAACAAACTCACTGTTAAAGATAAATTTCCCATTCCTGTCATTGATGAAGTATTGGATGAATTGCATGGACTAATTTACTTCACCAAGTTGGATCTTCGTTCAGGATATCATCAAATAAGAATGAAGACTAAAGACATTCCGAAAAAAACATTATTGAAGAAAGATGCATTTTCATGTACTCTAGAAGCAACGAAGGCCTTTGAACATCTTAAAGAGGCAATGTGCCAAGCACTGGTCTTAGCTACGAAAGACTTCACAAAAACTTTTATTGTGGAATATGATGCCTTAGGAAATGGAATTGGTGATGTTTTAACGCAAGAAGAAAGACCCATTTCTTTCGAAAGTCATCCAATCAAAGGAAAGTATTTACACAAATCTATTTATGAGAAGGAAATGTTGGCAAGACTACATGCACTTAAGAAATGGAAAACTTACATAATGAGAAGATCCCATTTCAAACAATATTGCCAGAACTTGACGAGGAAGGAAAATTAATATTGGGACCTGGAGCAGTCACAGAAACAAGAACCCGATAGCTACGAAATCGATCAATTTTAATTTTAGAGTATCTCATCAAGTGGAAGAACTTACCCGCTGAAGATTCCACATGGGAGGACAAGAATTTTATCCAGAAGCATCCATAACTACTCAAGCGTTGAGGACAACACTTTTTGAAGGAGAGGGGCATGTTAGGTCCCTATACTACTAGTGTAACCCCTTATTGTTATTAGTGCAACCCCCTTATTATAATGTTGTTCCCATGTAGTACCCATATTGTTATTATTGTTCCCTTACATTATTATTGTTATGTCGACTCTAATTATATTATGACCCCTTAGACTCCTATATATAGAAAGGAGGTCTTATCATTTGTATCATACAAAAATTATTCATTTGTGTAATGCAAAGGAGGTTGCCCCCTCAAAGAGGCTTATTTCTAAGGCGTTTATCTATCTTTTCTATCTTTTTGTGAGCTGGTTTCATAACAACATCTGCCATAATCCCCTCAGGGGTCAATGTGGAGTGGTCTGCAAGTTGCAGGACTATTGTGATCCTTCTCAATGAACCTTGGAGGTTGAGTTTGAGCATGGTGTCCTTGGTCATCAAATTGATGGCAGCCCCAAGATCGATCAAAGTGTGTGGGAAAATAGTGCCATTGATGTGCACATCTACTATAGGGCTTCCAGGGTCCAAATACTTTGGACAGATTACCTACCCCAACATTAAGTCGGGAAATTGTCCAATGACATTAATGGTAGAGGAATCTCTTTTTTGCCTCCCTGGATGCTTGAAAGACTTCTCCTTAATCAACTTGTTGTAAATAGGTACATCCTTTATGGCTTGGAGAAGTGGAATATTCACACATAGGTTTTTCAATTCTCACAGAAGTTCAGCCTCTTCTGGGTAGGCTGGAGTGGTTGAGTTAATCTCTCAGGAAAGGGTGGATTTACTTTAAGAATGCTTTCCTCTATTTCTTCTTCAACCTCCCTAGGTGGAGGTGGAGGTTGGTTATCTGGGAGAACTCTCCCAGATCTCAGGTTAATTTCCTGGATCTCCACAACATAAGCTGGATATGATGTCTCTCCACTGTATACTTGTTGTGCATGTCTGTTGTTCAGGTTCAGATTTGGCTAGGTAGGCATCTAGGGTTGTTTAGGTGGAGTAGAGTGTAAAAACTGTGGTTGGGTAGGTGGTGAAGGCAATAAAGCAGGAACATTGTTGTACTGGGGCCTCCACCCCTGGGGTGGTGCATTTCACTGAGGTTGTGGCAGAGCATATGGTTGAAATGATTGGTTGGCTGGCTGGGAATGATACTGAGATGCAAAGGACCAAGGAGGAGGTGCAGACCAGGAAGGATGAGTAGGGGGTCCCCAAGAAGGTATGGATGTGGTCTGGTTTGGGTTGTAATATGCATGGGGTGACCCTTGTATGTCCTGCTGGTATGGCCTAGGCCCATGAGGTCTCCTTTGGTTATGTAGTAGAGCTTTTTAGTGACCCCTTCAGCTCCTTGATATACATATTTGAGTCCAGGAAAATAAGGGCACTTGTCTCTGGAGTGGTTTTCTTCACAGACTAAGACAATTTCAATAGAATTCAATGGACATTCATTCCTAGGGTGCCTCCTGGTGCATCTAGGACAGAAAATGGCCAAGTCTCTCTCTCCTTCCTCCTACTTTCTCCTAATGTGCATAGTGTCCATATGTAAGGCAAGGGTTTACAACATCTCAATCTTGAAATATTCCAGTATTTTCTAATTTCACCCTTGATGTATGAATTGGAAGAGGATGTGCTGACCATAGGTTGACTTCCCCTACCCTTCTTCCTAGCTTCCCTAGAATGGTTTCTAAAGATAGTCTTGATATCCTCATAGGGTAATTGGTATATATATCCTCCTGGTAACAAGTGTAGGGTATCCAAAAGGTCTTCACTTACTCCTCTAAGTATTACCAGCTTCAGTGACTTGGCCCTTTTGTAACTAAGCTGGAATCTTTCTTCATAATCCTCTAGGTATTCATCATTACCTAAGGTCATCCTAAAAATTTCCTCTTTAGTATCTTTAGACCTACAGTAGTCTCGATACTTGTTGTTGAAGGCTTGCTGCATCTAAGCCCAAGTTGTGATGCTATCCCCAGGTAAACCCATGAACCAGTGCAAAGCTACATCCTTGAGGGTAGATGGAAATAGTTTCAACTTCTGCTCATGATCTATGTAGTCATAGGTTCAGCATATAACAACAAACTCAAATAGGAAAGTGTCGAGATCTTTTGTGGTCAGGCCATGGAAATGAGGAAGAGAAGAGGGGCTTATATTTTTCATCTTAGTGTCCCCATTGGTTTCCATGATGGGGAAGGCACCCTCAACTCTCTCTCCATTCCCTCTGTCATTTCTGTTTTTAGCCATTGGCTTACTAGGAATGGGTTCTTCTTCTTCTTCTTCCCCTGTAGGTTCTTCAAATATGTTTGGTTGCTAACCTAAGGGTTCCTCCAGTTCACAGCCACCGAAGAACAGGGAAGTTTGGCTTTTTGATGCAGTGGGGGTATTTGGAAAAAATTTCCCTAAGTTATCCCTATTCCTACGAGGCATGAAAGGAAATGTTTTTGGTTTGGTTTTGTGTTTTTTTCAAAATTTTCAAGTGATTGAAAAATTGAAATTGCAGAATGAATGAAAACTAATGAATGAATGAAAAGATTAACTACTTGATTGAAATCTAACTTGTAGAATTAAAATTGCAGACTGAATGAAAAGATTAACTACTTGATTGAAATCTAACTTGCAGAATTGAAATTACAGACTGAATGAAAACTACTAACTGAATGAAAATATTAACTACTTGATTGAAATCTAACTTGCAGAATGGAAAGGAAAGCAAAGAATGCGGAATTAAAAGGAGGAAAACTAAATTACTTTTGCAGAAATGAAACTAATGGCAGAATATTAGAAACAAGAAATAGAAGAAAGAAAGCAGTAATCACATATTACTCACACATCTCCCCGGCAACGGCACCAAAAAGCGATGAGAACCAATATTGCAGCAAGATTGCTACAACTCTTGGGCTACCAGCTTTACTTTATCAACTCAGGGTTTGTACAATCTTGGAGGTGACAGTTTTGTATACACAAGTAAAAGTGATGGTTCTACCTTTTGTCACTGTTTAGCTGGCGAGAGACCACTAGGGTTTTCAAGCCAGACTTCTATGGATTCAGAAGAAACTTGGTTCCTTGATGAAAGAAATAGAAATATACTCTAAGAGAGAGTTGATATACTACAATAATGAAAAATAATGAAACTTAAGCTAAGGCACACCATTTCCTAATTAACTGCTAAGAGCTATGCTTTGCAATAATGCTAAATTAACATTAACAAAATGCTAATGTCCTAAGCATGGAAATTAAAACATCAAACATCACAGTTATGCATGTAAAGGACTGTAATAAATCTGTTTTGTCTTTTTATGTTTTTCATGAAAAATCAAGTGCGCAAGCTAATCTCTTTTGGTGATGTGGCAGGTGGATTAGGGATGTTGGTGGATGTTTGGAAGGTTTGGGAGACCCTTGGGTGACTTTGGGTGACTTCCTATAGGTTTTTCCTCAATTCGGCCTCAAAATAGGCCACTACAAGAAAACTTATAGGATCTACTAGAAACCTATAGGATTCTCTGTATTTCTACAGGATACAACCGAGAGAAAAACGATGAGTGTTGGAGGTTACGGAAGGCTTAGGGAAGGTGGTTTATGGGTGGAATGGAGTGAGAAAAGGCCTAGGATCACTCAGAAAACAAAACCAAGTTTAGGAGATGGTTGGATTCGCTCAACATGCTTGGGGGAATTTATATGTAAAATGATGAAATTGGTGAAGGCCTTGATGAAAACAAGGAATTCCTATGGGTGGATGAAGTTGAAGGTGGTTGCTTGCTATGAGATCTCTTTCCACTCTTGAAGCACCTGCTCTGCATCAAACATGTGTAATTTCCAAAAAGTCATGTAAACAAGAAGAATTCTCATGAGCTAGAAAAGAAGAATTTAATGAACTAATTGTCTACCTTATGCATGAGGAAATTGCTGAATAAAATGGAATCATGAATGAGATCTACTGCAAGAATGAAGATATAACAGATGGAAATAAAATCCTACTTTGCAAAACCGATCAAATGCTAGGTTAAGTACAACAAACTCTAAATCCTATGAAATAAATGGAAATCTATCTTTTTGGGGCTGCATAAGGGTATTTTCCTCAAATCATGATCCCAGAAGGAAGAAGTGAGGCCAGGAAACCTGCTAACAGCTTGATGATGCTTATTTTATCCCTTCTAACTTGCTACTAAAGTAAGGGACAAATGGAAGCAAACTAATAAACAATTAAACAATTCTACACTACTTGCAATGAAATACTTCTAAAGACAGTTTAACCATGAATCTCTGAAACTAAGCTAAGGATAGAGATACAAGAAGAGGAGCCTTTGCTGCTAGGGTTGGGCCCTAACCCAATAGCTCAGCCGTCTGAGTTAACTCAATACTGGATCAAGAAAAAGCTCATTCTTATTACCAAAACAGAAAATTACATCCAAGTCTTCCACAAGTCTGGAGCTCCAAAATAACTAGCATTTTTTACATCAAAAATTCAAATCCTAATGAGGCTCTAGGCCTCTCTACTTATACAACTAAAGTCCCCAATGAATCCCTTAAATTTAGGGATGATCGGCTCCCAAACTTGAGATGAACTAACTCTTTATTTATCACTTGCTCGACTGCCTTTGATATTCATGACTTGGATGTTTGCACTCCAAGCTGGTGGGATTAATGGAGGAATATTTGAATGGGGGAGGAGTAAATGAGGAGGATTTACCTCCTACAATCTCTCTCCCTTGTCCCATTCGAGTTTAAAACCTTAGTCTTGCCAAAGTTCCTTGATTTTCTCTTCCAAACCTCATTCAATGCATATTAGTTCACTAAGCATAATATCTCACTTTAACTCGTCTCATTAAACAAAATATAATCAAACCATGTAATAAGCTGTGAGAAGAGTTGGTTTGACTAAGCTAGGAGGTGAATTAAGGCCCATACAATTACCCAATGATGAGGCTCATCACTTTCTTCAAGTTAGGAATTAGGAGAAATTCTTAATTACTATCAAAGTCTTCTGGTATCCTAGATGGCCTGAATATGGATTGACATGAAACTCTCTCAAAATAAGATTCTTCAATTATCTACAATTAGGCACATAGATCCTACTCGTGAACCCGACCAAACCATATATTGTGAGGTGATACTCTTCATCCTTATCACCCCACCTTATTGCTAGTACCTCTCATCATGTTGCATTGCATGTAAGATCCACTCTCTCAAATCTATCCCATAAGAGATCATAGCTAAAATATGATTCACCTGTACTCTCCTACTGAGAGAATTTGCAACCCGGTTCTCCTTTCCTTTGATGTACTTGATTTCAGATTCAAAATCATTGAGAGTATAAAACCATCTAGCTTCCCTTGCATTCAAATTGGTTTGGTCAAACAAGTACCTCAATCCACTATGATCACTCATCAAATGAACTTCCTGGCAAGGAGATAATGTCTCCACATATTTAATGCATGAATGATAGTTTCCAACTCAAGATCATGAGTCACATAATTATGCTCATGCTCATTCAACTTCCATGATTCATAGCAGATCACCTTCCCTTGCCGCATCAGGACTCCACTAAGTCCCTCCTTACAAGAATATGTACAAACCACAAAGTATTTATTGGGATTTGCAATCTTCAAAACTAGATCATTGGTATGAAATTTCTTCAACTGATCAAAGATGGCTACACACTTAGTAGTCCATTCGAACTTATTTCCTTTCCTTTGCAAAGATGTGATAGGATAGCCAATCTTGGAGAAGTTTCTGATGAACCTCCTGAAATAACCTACTAGTCCCATGAATGATCTGACCTCATTCACATTCTTTGGAGCTGGCCACTCCAAGATAACCTTAATATTTTTTAGATCCACTGTTATCCCCTCCTTGGAAACAACATGTCCTAAGTAATGAATTCGATTCTGAAAGAAGCTACACTTGCTGAGCTTGGCATACAACTTATGATCTCTCAACAATATCAACACTACTGCAATATGATCTGCATTTTCTTCCTCATTCTTTGAATATACAAATATATCATCAACATATACTATCACAAAATTATCCAACAAAGGGCGCAAAAAATTGTTCATCATACACATGAAGGTAGTTGGAGCATTGGTAATTCCAAAATGAACCACCACAAACTCATAGCTCCCATACCTTGTATGAAATTCAATCTTATAAATGTATTCTTCTTTGATGCACACATGATGATATCTTGATCTCAGATCAATCTTTGAAAGTACTGCATCTCCCTTTAGTTGATCAAATTTTTTTTTAACCTGATGCAATGGATACCTATTCTTGATAGTCACTTTGTTCAACTGCTTGTAATCAATGCATAATATGAGAATATTGTCCTTATTCTTTACAAACAACACTGGTGCACCCCAATGATATACACTTGGTCTTATGCACCCCTTATCAAGCATCTCTTTAAGATGCAACTTCAATTCTACCAACTCGGGAGTGCTCATCCTGTAGGGTGCCTTAGATGCTAGCACTGCTCCTAGCATCAACTCAATAGAGAAGTCCACTTCTCTATGAGGAGGAAACTCTAGAATCTCTATAAGAAACACCTCTTGAAACTAATGGAAGATATGATACCTCCTCAGGACTTCACCATCCTCATCATCCATCCCTTTGTCACTAGAAACATGAACTACAAACAATAAACAACCTTGTCTACGACTGCGCTTAACTTACATGGCTGTAACCATCCTCACTGATGTAGGATTCTTCTTTCCCTGTAAGACTCTCTTTTCTCCATCATCATCCAGACACTCAATGGCCTTCTCATAGTAGTCTACCTTGGTACTATGAATAAACAACCAATCCATCCCCAAAGGCATTCTATATGCACCCAAAGGAAGCAAATTTAGGTTTGCTAATGTAGGCATACCATTAAGCTCAAATGCATAAGAATTCACCCAATGATGAACTTTTCTCTTGTTTGCTATATCCAACTACACCAACCAAGATCCTGCATGCACTTACTTATCCAAACAACACTGATCCACCATTTCAGGACTAATATAACTATAATTTGTTCTTGTATCAATAAAAATAGAAACAACTCAATCACAAATCTTACCTTCCATCTTGATAATGGATGTCTGGTGATCTGCCTGCCTATTATCAACTTCTATGTAACTCCAGGGAATGCTCTGACCTACCTCCCTAACTGTTTGCATCTCCCATGCACTATAGATCCGAGGCATGCCACCTTGATACACAGGGAAATCTTTCTTGCGATGGTATCCACCACAAGTCCAACACTTCAATGGTTCTCTTCCACTGCCTTTATTTAGTTGCTCCAAAGGATGAGATCCATGTCCTTTCTCAGCTGCATTAGACTTGTTATGAGGAGCCATATTTCCATTTTCACCTACATCCTGAGATCTTCCTCGCTTCTCTCCACCATTCTAGTCACACTTGAACTCAGGCTTTCACTTTAACTGCTCATAGCAATGCTTCAAATTTCTGATGGATTCCTCCAATGACTAAGGCTCATCAAACTCAATCTGGTCTTTGAATGATAATGGAAATCCACTGATGAACCTTTGGATATTTGATTTCTCATCCTTGAGATAGGGTACATATCTCAACAACTCTAGAAATATGGTTGTATATTCTTCATTTGACATGGAACCCATCTTGAGATCATAGAATTCCTTGGCCTTTCCATCATAATACCTCTCAGACAGGTACTTTTTCCTAAAGATTCTTTTAAATTATTCCAAAGTTAGCATCTCTTCCCTAATGCCTTTGACATGCTTGACATCTTCCCACCATATATATGCTTTTCCTTTGAGATTGAAGGTAGGTATCTTGGCCTTCATATTCTTTGAGTAATCATGAAGTCTGAAAAATTTCCTCATCCCAAGCAGCCATGCTTTTGCCTCTTCTAATTTGGTCATCTCACCATCAAAAGTAGGAGGCTTGGCTTTCCTAAATTCTTTTGGAAATACTCCTTCCCACTACTATGATAATGCTGATGGTGATGACGATGATGTCTTCTAGAAGTAGAGATAAAATAAAATCCATGCGTACTAGCCCTCCTCTCAAGTGTATCCAAGAGTTTTCCACTCTTTATTGTATCATCCTTGTCCAACCTATACCTTTTCATATACCGAATTCTATCTACACCATTAGTCTTTTCTTCTTGTCTATCTCCATGGCTAGTCCCTAGCTGTACATTTTTATGTAAATCTGAAAGAATTTGAAGAATAACTACATCAACCTCAACTTTCCTTTCTTGAGCTTTCAAAAGCCTTTCCTAGGCTTCAATCAACCACTCATTATCTGCTTTACAACTTATGATCTCTACCTTTAGACTTCTTAATTTATCTGCTAAGTTAAGATAGTCTCCCTCTCCCTACCGCCCAACTGATTTCTCCCATCCCACTAATTTCTCTTTTGGCCTATGTGGGGAGTCATATGAACTGTACTCAACCATTTTTCTCTTCATATATGGCCTTCTATTTTCCTGCAACATACCACTATTAGATAAAATAAAATGCATGATCAAAACATTACCTCAATTCAATTCCAACGAGGCTATTACATTTGCAGAGGTCAACACAAGTTAGCATGATATATAATAATATCAATAGCAAATCAATCATACATAAATAAAATTGTTAAATCATCATGCACATAGCAATAATAATATAATAACTGACATGCATGCATGATCAACATATAGACAAATGACATGCATGCATAACAATTTGCATTTACCCCAAGGTCTAGTGTTGTGAACCTGCTATGATACCACTCTGTAACACCTCACCCCATATTTACCCACTTTTACATACTTACGAGGGTAAACATCAGCTGAGAGTTACTATGCATGACTTAACTTCCAAGATTCAGTTATGGAAATGGGGTCCACTTGTCCAGAGTTACTGCAACACTTAGAGACACATGATCACCCTGATGTGCAACAATTTTCATTGGTGACCTTTTCCCTGAGCTGGAACCTATTTATAACCTAGCTTACAACCCATCTGCATGCATGCAGGCCTGCCAGTGCGACCACATGGCTCCTACCGCACACATAACCCATCCTTCATGCAACTGTGGCCGAAATTTCCTTGTGTCCTCTATGTAACACCCCACCCCACATTTACCCACTTTCACATACTTACCATGGTAAATATCAATTAAGAGTTACTATGCATGACAAAAATTCCAATATCCAGTTATGGAGATGGGGTCCACTTGTCCAAGCCTTACTGTAACACTCAAAGACACATGATCAACGAGATGTCAGATAGTTTTCACTAGTGACCTTTTCCCTAAGTTGGAACCACTTTTTGACCTAGTTTACAACCCAGCTGCATGCATGTAATTCTGTTAGAGCAGCCATAGTCCTCCAACAACACTCATAACCCATCCTCCATGCAGTTATGGATGGTATTTCCTATTTCTGTGCCTACAACCACAAAGTCAATTCTAGAATTTTAGGGCTAGCCTATAGACCAACTTCCCAGAACTTTAGCAACAATGTTACTGAGTATTCTCATGCTATTCCTAAGCTCTGTTTTGATTCATGTTTAACAACCAAATGTTAATTATTTAGACAAACACTTTGTAAACATAGTACCTGTAGATCATGAATGCATAACTATTCACTGTTTCATTAGTTTTGTCAGAGGTTCATCTAGAAGGATTATTGCCCTCTCTTACTAGCTGTAATAAACATATATTAGCTCATGCATTCATATAAAATATTCAATATCTTGTCAAACAATGAAGAAAATGAATCACAAGAGCACATAATATAATAAGAAATATTCCATGCATGTAACCAATATTTAACCAGAATGAAACCATGAAAAACTAGTCACATAAATACACATTAAACCAAAAATTGTTCTCATTGATATAATTAAATAATATCACATATTAACATATGCATAGTACCAACCAAGTCATGGACTTCCACATACCACTCAGCCATAGATTTGGCTGAACCAAATATTTCTTTCAGCCAATCATCCCCGTTCCATTTCTAAGCATGGATGTTGGATCATATGGGATAAACCAAAACATAACCAAACAGGGAATTTGAATATTAAAACACCTCCATGCTCAAGCCACGGTGATTTGACCTAAACTGGTCTAAAAATCACCAAAAGCAATACAAGCTTGGATGCCTCAGAATTTCTTCACCATACCCAGAGGAATTTTCTGTCTCCAACCACCTGTCAAGAGATTCCTAGAGAAAACCATATCCACCCTCAAGCCTTGGGGTTTTCCTAAGACCACCTCAACTAGGATCCAAAATCTACCAACAATCCAAAGCTCAACCAAATAGGGAACTCACTACATCATGGATATCTAAGAAATGACATAAGAAAGGATGTACATGACTATCAATCCAGGAAAATCCCATGCCAATGACAACAAAAATTACCAATAAACCAATTCATGAACCATGCATTCAAATCCCAACAAGATAATCAAGCATGCACATTGTTACTTGCAAATCCTCAACTATTTTCTACCCTTTCTTGCTGCTATCCAAATATTCTCTTGGCTACCACATTAAATCCTCTTGTGCTCCTTTCTTTTCCTTGCTTGTTCCTTGCTTGTGTCCAAGTGATTTTCTCCTCTCTCTTGCTATAGTGTCCACTCTGTAACACTCCACCCCACATTTACCCACGTTTACATACTTACTAGTTGTAGACAGTGCTAGAAATCTATTAACCAAGGGGTCTCCCCAATGTGAAGTCCCAATTAGACCTCACATTGTTTGGAGTAGGAGCCATCCGAAGTATCAAACCAAATGCCATATATCCTTGTAGATTTTCCTTGGCTACAAAGTTTGACCCAAGAGAGTAACACAAAGGTATTTTCAGATTAGTAAGTGAGTATGCCTTCTGAAATGTTAAGCTGCAAAAAGTATCAAGGTCCTTCTACCAAAAGGGGGAGAAAAGTGGACCCTTTAAAGACAAGTAATAGTACTAATCTAGAAAAGGCACATGAGCACATACATAATAATGAATCATTGATCAACCAACGAAATAGTTCACAAGGAAGAAACAATTGTTAAAGCAAGTACAAAACACACCTTTAACAAGATAAGTACCAAAGCCACCGAAATAGTTCAATTTCCTTAGTAAATATGACAAACAACATACATCGCAAACATTCTAAGAACAATCTTACAATATTCACGACATATGCATGAAAGTGTTCCAGCTCAATGAGCTTCTGAATTAAGTAAAAGTTCCAAGATACATCAAGACAATGAACACCACTAGCCCCAATAGTGGAGCATTAGAGCAATCACTTGCTCCTCCAAAACAACTATCTTCCTCTCCAATGCCTAGTAGGAGGAACCAAGGTGAAAAGTCCTTTACATGTATGATGAGGGTGTATATATAACAAATGGGGTGATCATTCACCTCCCATGTGACTCTTGGGCTACCTTCATGATTATTTGAGTTCTCTATGACCTTTCGACTTCCACATGACTTTTCACATTACATGGATGACTCTTGGACTTCCACTTTACATTACATTTTCTAATATAGAATTTACATAATCCACAAATGATGTGGCACATGATGACTCATGACATGACATGACACTAATGACATGGATTGCATGATGACATGGAAATGTCAAGCCACTCTTTGCTACTACTTTGTCTTCAATAAGAGATGTGAAATGCTTCATCTTCATGAGAGATATGCTTTGTTCTTCATATCCACCCTCCAAAGGGTTTTGGATCAGATGGAGCCTTCATGCAGTCCTAATATTTGATCTTCTGTTGTAATAAGGTGTTCCTTTGTCTTCTCGCCTGATGATCATCTTATCCCTTTAGCTTCATATGCATCTTCTAGCATGGTCCCCTTCTCCTTTCCCTCCATCATCATCATGTCATGATAAGATAGAGTAATTGCAACTGAAAGCCATTCATGACCAACCAAAATCAATCCCAAAACCCCTAACCTAAAATATTTCATGAACTCACCTATTAGGGCTAGAACTGGTGACTGGCTAAGGGAATAGGTAGTTCTAGAGTCCAAGGTCTAGGAATGAGGCTTGAGACTACAAAATGCATAGTTTAGGATGGCTAGGTTTAAGATATTAAGAAATTGAGGGGCTTAAGAGCTCAAGTCTAGGGCTTGAGTCTTGAAGATGCCCACTACGTAGTTCTGGAAGGACAGAGGCCAAGGGATTATGCAGTTGAGGGACTTAAAGACTTAGTCTAGAGGCTTGATCCTTGATACTACACAATGCTCAATTCTAGAGGCTTGAGCGGAGGGACTACGTAGTTGAGGGACTGAAGGACTCAAGATGGAGGATTGAGCCTTGAGTTTTCCCATTTCACAATTATGGGAGGTAGGAAGGCTAGGTGATTACACAATTGCACAGTTCAAGAGATCAAGGATGAGGTCTGAGGTAGGATAGAGAAATTTCATAGTTTTGGAGGTCAGAGGCTGCATTTGAGCAATGTGATTGCATAATGTGCAGCCTTGGAAGGTAGAGGCTCAAATTATATAGTGCCAAGGGACAAGTATGCTTCTAGAGGGATGAGATTGCGCAGTGCACAGTTCAGGTTGGGAAAAATGAGGCTGAGTGGCTAGGTCGGGGAGTTTTCCAAGTTGGAATAATTGTTGGATTAGTGAGATGAAGATGAGAAAAAAAGAGAGTTTGAGCATGATCACACACTTAGATCACTTGACGACATGACAAGGAACACTCAGAAAGTATGAACAATATGCCTTCCTCAATGCAACAACTTTGTGACGACTCCTACCAAGTGCGACACAAAATATATACTTTGCGATGAAAGTGGTGACACTTGTGTGACAATGCTTGAAAAATTGGAAATGAGTGTGAAACATGTCTATATGATAGGAAAAACTAATTATCAAAAATGTTTCCCCTTGAAACAAGGCAAAACTCTATTTTACGTGATAAGTGACACTTCCCATTCCCAAAAATGACACATGCAATATGGAAAGAAAAGAGTGAACGACACTTGCAATATGCAAATGACAGTGAAAGTAACACATGTCAGAGTAAAGCTAACATGAAAAAAGAAACTAATTAGAGTGAAAGCAAGAAAAAGCGACAATCGAAAACATGAAAGCAACATTCACGAGAGTGAAGGTGCACAAAAGCGACAGTTTGAAAAACTCACTAAAATAGAAGTACCAACATAGTCAAAAGTGAGAGACTGTCAATGAACATGCGCACTAAATGTCGACATGGGTTGAGCATAGCACATACACTGTCTTGATGGACTGCGCTAGGTTTGTTCAAGCTTATGTGAAATAATGTGCTCATGAATTCATTATAGACTAAGCATGTGTAAGTAGGTAACTTTGACACTTGAAATATAAGAAGAGAGCTTGAAATATTAACAAATAATTACCAACCAAGAAGTGACTAAAGAACGACTGATCACACGATCCACAGTAGGCTCCAAAATTCGAGTGAAGGGAAAATTTTGGAGGGTGTTTGTTGCAGCAATAACACTAGGGTAAATGTGAGCCGAGAGTTACGATGTATTACCCAACTTACAATATTTAGTTATGGGAATGGGGTCCACTTGTCTGGACTTGTTGCAACAATCAAACACACACAATCACCCTGATGTCCAACAATTTTCACTGGTGACCTTTTCCCTAAGTTGGAACCTCTTTCTGACCTAGCTTACAACCCAACCTCACCCATGTAGGCTTGCCAATGTGACCAGAGGGCTCCAATCACACACATAACCCATCCTCCATGCAACTGTGGCCGAAATTTCATTCATCTGTGCATGCATCCATTGTCCTGTTTCAGGATTTTTAGGGCTATCCTATAAGCCAACTTCCCATAGCTATCCAGAAATTTCACAACAATCTGTATAAGGATTTAGACTTCATTTGTAAGTTGTGTTCTTATTCAAGCTTTCCAGACACATGTTAATAATATATACAAACACTTTGTAAACATAGTACTTGTAGATCATGAATGCATAATTATTCATTGTTTCATTAGTCTCATCATACATTCATCTAGAAGGCTTACTACCCTCTCTTACTAGATGTAAGAAACATATATTAGCTCATTCATTCATATAAACTATTCATTAGCTTGTCAAACCATGAAAAAAATCAATCACATGAGAAAATTATATAATAAGAAATATTCCATGCATGTAACCATCATTTAACCAGAATGAAGGCATGACAAACCAGTCACATAAATACACATTAAACCAAAACTTATGCTCATTGATCTCATTAGAGATTATGACATATCAACATATGCATAGTACCAACCAAATTAGGGACTTCCATGTACCACTTGACCATAGATTGGGTTGAACCAAATATTTCTTTCGGCCAAAACATAACCAAATAGGGAATCCAAAGATTAAACCACCTCCACCCTCAAGCCACAGTGATTTCACCTAAATTGGTCCAATAATAATCAAAACATATGCAAGATTGGATGTCTCAGAATTTATTCACCATACACAAAGGAATTTTCCTATCTCCACCCACCTGTCAAGAGATTCCTAGAGAAAACTATCTCCACCCTCGACCCTTGGGATTTTCCTAAGACCACCTCAACTAGGATCCAATCTACTAGCAATCGAAAGCTCAAACAAACAGGGAACCCACTACATCATGGCTATCCAGGAAATGGTATAAGACAAGTTTGTACATGACTGTCAATCCATAAAAATCCCACGCTAATGACAACAAAAATGAGAAATAAACCAATGCATGAACCATGCATTCAAATCCCAACTACATAATCAAACATGCACATTCTTTTCTACAAATCCACAACTATTCTCTGCCCTTTCTTGTTATTGTCCAAATCTTCCTCTTGGCTACCACACAAATTCCTCTTGTGCTCCTTTCCTTTCCTTACATGTTCCTTGCTTGTGTCCAATTGCTTCTCTCTTCTCTCCTACTGTAGTGTTCTCTCTACTTTTATCCTTATTTTTCCCAAAATAGAATGCTAGAATGTTGTCTCCCCAATTTATTTTATTTTCCTTTTATTTTTCTTCATTTTTCCTTGCATGCACATTCTTTTACTATTTTTTCCTTTTCTTGTCTCTTCCTCTTCCCCACTTGATGAAGTGGAATTTCTTTCATTTTACTTTATTTCTATTGCATCCTTGCCACATGTCCATGCTAGCTTGTAATAAATAATTATCCATTTATTTACCGTATGACTATTTCCAATGCCAAAGCTAATTTCCATAGCTAATAAAAAATAATTAACCAAAAGCAGATCCCAATGTAATTTTTTCCCCCTTCATTCAACTTAGAATACGTGTCCAATGATATTGGTCTTATTTTTGCTTTCATAATGTCCTTTTATTTATGTGGAATTCAACTCAGGGCTATTACACATATGTTACTATTTCTGGCCAATGAAAATCATAAGTTTAGCATAATGGCAACTGAGGAATCGTCCCGGATGGGACTCCCACTCCAAACTATTGAAAAAATGTAGCAAGAAATTTTCAATTTGATTTTTCCTTAATGAAATTGAGAAAATTCAAATTTCCAAATTAGCAGACAACTTGGATGATGTTAACTTGTGTGACATGGATTGTGTCACCCATTTTACTTAGTAAATTTGAGTTGGAGGAGTTCAAGTTTAGTTCTGCATGTGTGATTGATAATTTGTAGCAATCAAGGTCAATTATCTCAGGTTGTTTTCAATTAAACTAGTTCAAACTTTTGGAGGAACTAGTGGAGGTCAGTTAAGCAGTGGGACTTTAGTCATGTTGGGTGTGGAGCCTGATTATATTCTTTATTCAAAGGTATCACCTCATTGGTCCCCAGTTCGTAATGGGGTGGAAACGCCGCTCATTTTTGCGTGCCGCTAGGGGGGTCCATGGGGCAATGCCCCCAAAGCTAAAAATAGATGTAAATTTTCCTTGTAAAATGTTGTAATTTCGTAGTCAATCTGGGTCGTTCATTAGGTGGAAATATGATGGTATAAGTTATGTTTAATTTAGGGTTTTTTGCCCTAGAAGGAAACCCCTCGCTATAAATAAGGGAATTTTATTGTGGCTATGTAGATGTGTATTCTAAATGAGAAAAAGAGAGGAGATTGTATGAGAGTGAAGAGGGAATAACAACTAATCTATTGTAGGTTGTATCTCTTCATTCTTATGGATAATATAAAAGGAAGGACTAGTTGTTTCTCCGTGGACGTAGCACAAATTGGGTGAACTACGTATATCTATGTCTCTCTTGTTTTATTTATTTTCTGTGTTTATATTTTTATGTGTTCCATTGCTCTATAATATATAATTTTATTACAACTGGTATCAGAGTCGAAGGTATATTTGGTTGATAAACTCATAGGAGAGAAGGGTTCCTGGTTCGAGTGGGAGAAATGGTGGAAGATGGTAGGTTTAGGGTCAAAAAATTTAACGGCCAAAACTACCAGCTGTGGAAGATGCAAACAGAAGATTATTTGTATCAGAAAGATATGTACCTACCATTGAGAGGAAAGAAAAAGAAGCCAATGAGTATGACAGACAAAGAATGGGATATTCTCGACAGAAAGGCACTTGGAACAATACAGTTGTGCCTAGCAGTGTCGGTAGCCTTTAATATTTCAAAGGAAATGACAACAAAGGGTTTAATGTCGGCATAGGCCAAACTATATGAAAAAACCTCAGCCTCAAATAAAGTATTTCTTATGAAGCATTTATTTAATATGAATATGTTAGAAGGTGGATCTATTGCTGATCATTTAAATGTATTTAATACAGTTACCAGTTAGTTAAGTTCTATAGGGGTAACTTTTGATGATGAAGTTAGGGCTCTATTATTTCTATGCTCATTTCTAGAAATTTGGAATGGTTTAGTTGTGGCCATTAGTAACTTTGTCTCTTGATCTAGTACTTTAAAGTTTGATGATGTTGTTAGTGTAATCCTTAGTGAGGAAATGTGATGGAAAAACTCTAGTGAGACATTAGGTGATGCTTTGATTGCAGAGACTAGGGGAGGAAAAATGGAAAGAGGAAAGAGCCAAAGATATCACAGTAAGTCAAGGAAAGGCAGATAAAAGTCTAGATTGGGGATAGTGTGCCGGAAATGTGGGAAGAAAGGACACCTGAAGAAAGACTACAAGTCTCGGAAGGGAAAAGAAGGAGATGTGTAGCAAGAAAAAAATTATGAAGCAAATGTGACAGGTGATATGTTGTAAAATGCTTTGATTCTTTCATTAAAAATATTATTGATGCTGGGTGGTAGATTCAGGGGCCTCATTCCATGCCACACCTAATAGGAAACATTTTCATGATTATGTTCAAGGAGATTTTGGACAGGTTCGATTTGGTGATGATAAACCATGTAAAATCATTGGAATGGGTACAGTTTTCATGAAACAACAAAATGGAAATCAATGATATTAAAGGAGGTAAGGCATGTTCCAGATCTGAATAAAAATCTAATTTCAACAGGGAAGTTGGGAGGTGAAGGTTGTTGTTGAATGATAAAAGGTGTCTTTTTAACTCTTAATTATCTTCACATTAATTCTCAACCTAGGGATGATTTTTATCTCAAGAGTGTACTCAGTCTGAGGCATTCACTTGCTCAAGAATAATGTTTTGCAGTGTAGTGCTTTAAAATGCAAAGATAAATGAGTACTGGAAACAAAATCTAATTGGAACAACAAGAAACTGAAATGTTCTGAACTAAATCATTCACTCAAACAATCATCAGTCAAGGACTCAGTAATGATAACTCTCTCCCCTGTAAACTGAAGCAAATGAAAATCAATCATAGGCAAGATCTCCAATCTGAGAACTTAGAAAGCTACAGTCAATGTTCTTTACAGTTGTTGATCTTTCAATCCACACTAAAGCAAATAAATGGAAATTGCAATTCAATTGGAAATACTTACTAAAACACACTTGATGCAATATCAATTAAAAGATGAAATCAAATCCTTGCAGAAAAGAACAATGACTAAGTCTATTGAAAAACTGAACAACATAGCTTAACTTTAGCAGAAATGAATTGAACAACAAATCTCATCTTACAGAAATGAAATATTAATGGAAAGGAATAGTAATACTAAATTATTGAAGATGAGCAGAAATGCTAAATGGAAATGAACCACAGAGCTAAATGAATAGCAATACTAAATAAGAAGCAACCTGTAATGCACGAAAAAATCTGAAGTGAACAACGAAGCTTTATAACCAAAATGAATAGCATAACAATTTAAGTTGTAATGAATAATAATCTTGTTATGATGGAAGAAAATGGCAACGCGATTCAATTGCAGAAGGTAATCATTAAACAAACCACACTTGCAGAAATCAGAAAGATATAATATAGAGCAGCAACTTAATCCACCAGAGGCTGGGCCCTTAGCTGCCAGCGAATGCTGCTAGGCTACTTCAGATAAGGTGAATGAATAGCAACCTCCAAATTATATATTAATCATTGAACTTGAGTGACATTACAATATGATCGCGTTCTCTTGGCACCACAAGTCTGTAAATCAGAATTACAATTTGAAATAATAGAGATCCATCCCCTTTCCTCCTATCCTATCCTATCCTATCTCTAATCTACTGACCCATTTAATTCTCTCTCTAATCATCCATCATGAATCCCCATCATCTTCTCTGATCTCTGTTCTCATTTAAATACATAGAGAGCAGAGAGAAGTTACAACAGATATGATTACAATATGATTTCTATTACAAAATTGGATTGTTCTCAACAAATTGATAAGCAAGATCATATCTGAAATATCTTTCCATCAATCATTCAACAGGAATAGGTCGAATTTGGCATTGCAACTGGGATAATTTGGAAAACGGCCACAACAGTGAATCTGAGAAAAATGTCTTCAGAGAACCTTCCGTTTCTCTTAGTACGGGCCGAATTTTGGAAAACTGCTCACTATAAAACTAATTTTGTCCGTTCTGAACAAAACCCATGTTTCAGATTTTCCAGATTCTTCTCCATTTTCCTGAACCGTTCAATACAAAATTGTCACTTCTTATTCTAGCGAATTTATGAGTTGGCACATTTAATGATCAAATCTTCAATCTGGAAAATATCTTGGAGGCTAAAATGGTGAACAAATTTATTAATAAACCATCATTGGTAAAAACATGCATAATAATCAATTTATTAAAAATAAAGGAGAAGAAATAATATTTATCCATAAAAGCATAAATAATTATAAAATAGAATTATATGATAAATTATGATAAATGACATGATAAAGAATGGTAGAAATGGGTGGAATAAGCGTTCAAAAGTGATAATAATAATGACATATTAACGGCCCAACATACCCCCAAACTGAATATATTGCATGTCCTCATGCAACCCAAAACTGAATATATTGCATGTCCTCGTGCAACCCAATGACTCTGTGTTAACCAAGCAATAATACAAAAATTGTTCATCCCAGCTCATGAAATGGATAAAACAAATGAATTCTTCCTCACTTAATGAATATTCAATTTTAGCAATCTTGATGAGGGCGTAATAATTTTTACATTGATGTTCAACTTATATGTATATGAAGTTGCAGCAAAATATGATATAAGTAATATCAAATTTCATTAACCATATTTTCAAAAGATACAAACCAAATTTTGTTGAAATGTTGAAAGTATATTTATAATATATTAATGCTTCTATGATCCAAAAATCAGATCGTTTTGATGCACGGATCATGAGATATAAAAAAAATGGCTATAGGTGATAGTTCATGATTTCCAAAATTTTATGAACTAATTTAACTTGAAATTATCTGAGTTTGTGTATTTTAATGATACGTCAGTGTTTTCCAAAAATCACAAGAATTGAGTTCATAGTTTTAAAAATATGTGGAAATCAATTTCTGCACTATATAAAAATGAAATTGTATGCCTTAAATGAGAAATAAAATAGAAAACATCCATCATACGTAGTAATTCTTCCCCCAAACTGAAGAATTAACATGCCCTCATGCAATGCTAGAAAACAACTTGAGGCGGTTGCTACCATCTGTTGAATTCTATGCTTGGTGTAAAACAACATGGAATAAGGGAGGTGTTGAGAATGAATAAGAATATCAATGGATGATAAAGAATATTAATGACATGGTCATAAGAAAGAAATGAATGAAAGAAACACTCCCCCAAACTGAAAGATGATATGTCTCTGAAAAATGGTAAAGATGTGGAATGAATGATGATAAATAATGCTCAATGTATTTTCATTAAATTCTTCTAAATTTGTAATAAATCAGAAAATTATGCCAGTTTACCTCAAGTCTTACCTCTGAAAAATAAAAATGTGGAATGGCATATATGGGCTGGCATTTGTTGAAGCTGATGTAGGCAGAGTTGATGCTGAAAGTGATGCAAAAGGTGGAATCCATGCAAGCACATCATGTTTGAACAATTGTTCATGTTCGCGAGTTGCTCAAGCCTCTTCTGTTAGTTGCAATAGTGTGGTCATGCTACGAATAGAGTTCCCCCCCCCCCCCCCCCCCCCCCATACTTGTTGTTCTCCTGTAAACAAATCACTATTTTGCTTACAATGTTCTTGAATCCACAGTGTTAGTTTTGAATAGCAATAGATAAGATGCATGAAAAAATTTCAATCAGAATAATTTTGTATACATGCAATACTAATATTTTGTCATATCAAGAAGTTATGGCAGAGTGCAGTAATCATATCGCATGCTATCCCATAATGCATACATTCCCCCCTCCAATTGGAAAAGGGATTACATGACCATCAAGCCTATGAAAGGTGTTATGCTGATGGAAAGGCAAGGGAATGAACAATACAACAGTAAATGAAGCAGAGTACACATATCGATGATAGGACTTCGAGAGTTATGGTTATAATGAGAGCAAAGTGTGTAAAGATAGTTATGAATAAGAGATAGGACGCTTTGGATTGATGATAAGTTATGCGAAAAAGAAAAAGGACATCAATATGCCAAAAAGATGCTTTGCTAACAGTATTCTAGCTGAAAATGATGCGATTGATCTGAAAACAATTTCTCATGCGTAAAGGTTCAAAACAGGGGAAAATTAAGAAAATAACTTCTCCAATAAAAAGAGACAATAATAAAAGGGTATCATAGTAATAATTGATGATAAGATATAACTTCAATATGCTATGAAACCAGATCACAAGAAGATAGAAAAATATTGTTACTATTGTGCCCCATAGAAGCCCACTATTGTTATTATTGTGCCCTTACATTATTATTGTTATGTCGGCTCTAATTATGTTATAACCCCTTAGACTCCTATATAAAGAAAGGAGGTCTTTTCATTTGTATCATCCAAGAATTGTTCATTTGTGTAATGTAAAGGAGGTTTCCCCCTCGAAGACGCTGAATTCTAAGGCGTTGATCTCTCTTTTCTATCTTTTTGTGATCTGGTTTCATAACATTTGGTATCAGAGCTTTGGATTCTAGGGTTTCGCTGCTCCAAATAGGTCATCGTGGAATTTTCGCTGTAACTTTTTTTATGCAACGTTTCAGAAGCTAAAAAAAACCCCATTTGAGAAGATATCGCGCTGAATCTCGGGTCCAAATTTCAGAGCTTTTCGCACTATATTTGCGGAGATATGATCTGAGGAATTTGGTCTTTTTGCAGACTCCTGAATTACATTCCAAACAGGTGACCTTGGGAAAATCGTCATAACTTTCTCTCTGAGCATCAGATTGAAATTTTGTAAGAAGTTGTAGAAAGAGGACGGACTTTAGTTTCTTGTATATATTTTTCAGAGCCAAAGGTCGAAATAGTGACTCATGGCACTTCATACAAATTTTCTCTTCTGGAAAGGTCTATAATCAGGTCATCTTGGTAGATTGTGCATAACTCTTTCTTGAAGAATCCAATTTGGATCAGACTGCTGGCATTGGAAAGAGGACGCAGAGGGCTACTACAAGTCGCAATTTTAGAACTTAAAGATCCAAAAATACAGAGTTATAGTCATTTCAAGATCGAGCTCCTAAAATCAAGAAAAAGCAAGATGAGGAAGTTTGATGGCAAGGATCTGGTAAATTGGATACTTCAGATGGAGCAATATTTTGATCTACATGGTGTACCAATGTTACAAAAGCTATGTATTGCATCTTCATATTTAGAACCGAATCAATTTTTATGGTATGAAGGGCTTTGTTCTCGTAAACAACTTGTTACGTGGTCAATTTTCACAGAGGAAATAATAGCACATTATGAGGATACAAAGAGCAACACCTTCTTTAGAGCAACACCACAACAATTGGAAAGATTAAAAGGACTTTGTGACATAGTGGAAAGCAAAATTATGGAAACCAGGAAGCATACCCCTCACAACTATAAATATGGAAGTGTTGCTTCTCCTAGCCTTCCACAACCTACAAGGGTTACACCACAACAATTGGAAGAAAAAAGAGAAAAAGGGCTTTGTTACAATTGTGATAGCAAATGCACTAAAGGTCATAAGTGTGCTGAGAAGAAATTATTTTACATAGAATATGAAGAGGAAGAAGAAAAGGATCAAGAAACATCAAAAGAAGTTAATATACGCCAGGACCCCACCCCAGAGAAAGAAGAAATGAATCAAACCATATCTTGTAAAGCATTGGCAAGAATTACCACTCCTCAAACTATCAAGATAAAAGGACATATCAAGAAGAAAAATGTTCAAGAAGTGAAAGATCACATCGAGCATCAAGAAATGAATCCGACCATATCATGTAAAGGATTGGAAGAAATTACCACACCTCAAACTCTAAAGATAGAAGGACATATCAAGAAGAAAAAGGTTCAAGCAGTGAAAGATCACATCGAGAATCAACAACAAGTTCTCCAAATTTTAAAGGATAACGCCACTTTGGTGCAAAATCGAATGAAACAATAGGTAGATCAACATCGTAGTGAAAAATGTTTTTATGTAGGTGATTGCGTATTTTTACTACTACATCTCAAGCAAGCTATTTATGAGAAGGAAATGTTGGCAATACTACATGCACTTAAAAAATGGCGACCTTAATTAATGGGAAGACTCTTCAAGGATGAGGATGTGGAAGCATTGTTTTGTGCTATTTCTATTATCCAACCAAATTGGATAAACGAAGCAAGGGATGAATGGAAGAAAGACGAAGAAGTATGGCCACTTATTCAAAAGTTGCAAAAGATCCCAATTCAAACAATATTGCCAGAAATTGAAGAGGAAGGAAAAATCATATTGGAACCTGGAGCAGTCACAGAAACAAGAACCCGACAGCTACGAAATCGATCAATTTCAGAGTATCTCATCAAGTGGAAGAACTTACCCGCTGAAGATTCCACATGGGAGGACAAGAATTTTATACAGAAGCATTAAGAACTACTCAAGCATTGAGGACAATGCTTTTTGAAGGAGAGGGGCATGTTAGGCCCCTATACTACTAGTGTAACCCCTTATTGTTATTAGTACAATCCACTTATTATATTGATGTACCCATTGTTACACAGTAATTTGTCACCATCCCTGTTACTCCTCTTGTCGTACTTTGGAGGACTCCTCCCGGAGTTATAAGAAGTGACAAAGTCTAAAACCACTTGCATTGTGTTCCCCTGAGTATGTACTTTATGTTCCCTGAAGACACCTTCTACAGATTATCCCTGAAAAGTGATTTTTTTCCATTGGCGCAAGTCCACAGTATCTTACCCGCGCCAATCATGGAGATCCTCAAAAGAGGGCGCGACCATTGGTGCCCTGTCTTAGAGCAACAGTCGCGCCAACCAAGTTTGGTCATGCTTTTTGCCTTAACGCACGCCCGACTGTTGTTTCCTTCATTACATGGAGCTTTTTGAGGATAAAAAATCAGTCTTATGTCGAGTTCTATCCTATCTCCATCTTTAATGGCTTTTGGGGATAATGTTAATCCACAATAGGTGTCCCGGTTCATCGTCTCCTCCTCCCTCCTTCATCTATATAAGCTTGTCCTTATGCATTTGACAAGCTAGTCATGGAGTGCTAGTTCCAAGTTTATGAGTTCCGAAGTGCTGTAGTTCTGAGTTCTTGAGTTGTTGGAGTAATGCTAGAGAGGTTATGCTGCCGGAAGTCCGAGAGAGAGGTAGTCTACTGCAAGGCATATAGCTGCTCGCCCAGCCAGAGGAAAGGTTCAGTGTCAGAACCTTGGTTGTAACTTTTCCTGTCTATTATTAATTAATGAACGACTGTTATTATAGTTCCAATCTCATTGTCTATTATGGTGATGTTGATTTATTTCCTTTCTGACTGAAATATAGTTGTGCCTTGGTGGATTTTATGCTTGTATCTGTTTCCTCCTTTGCATGTGCAGGTGTCCGTTTGCAAGGATCGCAAGGATTGTGACCTGTCGGAGCGAGGGAGCGGGAACACCAATTCTGCTTCAACTACAACGTTGGATTCCAGGTTGGTCTTCTTAATTCACCTTTGATGCATAACTAGGAACTTGCGTGGCAGCGTGGTTTGATTGTGGCTAGTTTTGTTTTAGGCTAGTGGGATCGCCTCTGTCCGCAGAGGGGATTTACCTCACCAACAATTTGGCGACTCCACTGGGGAGAAGCTATTTGGAGTTTGTCTTGCATGATTGGTTTTCTCTCGCTTGCCTGAGTTAATGAACTTTCTGAGTCAGTTTTGAAATTACTATCTGCTGTTTGGTTCTTCTGGGCACTGTCAGTCAGACCCTGGGTAGTTATATTTTTTTTTTGGGTCAGTAAATGCGGCTGGCGCGTTTTTTCTTCTGACAGTCGCGCCAGTTGGTGCATGTTGCTCCATAGGCACCCACGCCAATTAATTGTTAGCGCGAGTTGCAGTTTCACAGTCGCGCCATCTCTGTGAATTTTGCCAGTTTGATAGCTCAAAGCTCCTTAAACTCAGATTTTTTTTTTTTCCATATCTTTTGCTGCTTCTGGAAGTGTGTTGGACCTCTGTGTGACTGGTTGTTACTTTCATCCTTCAGTTGTTTGCTTATTTCTATCGATTTTGTATCCCAGCCCTAGAGTACCTAGTGGCTGTGCATGTCGAGCCTTCTGTGGGACGTTGTGGTTTGATCATCCAGTCAGCTTCTTGATTGTTTTCCGCACTCATCTAGTGATTCACTTCTAGCTTGCTTGGATCTTGCTTGACTTCATTTGAACTTAGATCACATGGTTCACTGAACGTCTTTGTGTTTTCCTTTCTTTGACAGTTCATCTTCATATTTCTGAATTGGTTCTATGTCCATTGAGTGATTGTGTTTGTACTCGTGGATATCTCTTGAGGTTTGTTTACATGCATTATGCCATCTTAAAAATCAAAAAACAAAAGAGCTTTTTGCATTATATTAGTTAGCATTTATTGTTATTTGTCGCTTTTAAAAAGAAAAGGAAAAAACTTTTATTTCTTGTTATTAGCTGCACTAGGATCTTTGTTACTTGCTTGATGATCATTTTGTTTGTGAAAAAAAATATCTCTACTCTACTGTAGGTAGAATTCATCGAATGAAATGATATAATTTTGGCATATAGATTGCATTTAAGAAGTTTGGAGAGACCACATATGGTAGGACCAAAAAACTGAAACATAATTGAAGATAAACTATAAAATAAACTCAATGAACATAACAACGCATTGGAACATAACACAAATATTCTAGAGGTCTAGGTTAGAGACGTGTTCCGGCGTCGTTAAACCTGGTAGCTTACCGTCGAGTGGTTGGGTGATTCCTCGACGGTGAAACGATAAGTGCCAATACGGACTGTGCTCCCACGTACCGTCGCGTATATATTGGGAGACCCCTATAGGAATAAAGCCTTTATCCATAGGAAGCCGTGTCAGCCGCCCTACGATTCACAATGCAGTGAACACAGCATTCACGAAGATCGACCACCCATACCCTAAAAAGTATTCTGTGGTTTTGCGAAAAGTTTGGCACACCCTCTACCTAGAATTCCAGAGCAGTCACTTTTGATCCTTTTCGGACTCCTTAAACGAAAAGGTGCCTGTGAGCGTCTTGTCACTTCGTGCTCATTAAATATTCGAAGGAGACTAGAGTCATCTTTTCGTCCTTTTCTCGACTCTTAAAAAGTGAAAAGGTCAAGTTCAAAGTTCAGTGTCTTAAAATTTATTTGACCACGATCACATATAACCCGGTTAAATTTCGCTTGCGGTAGGAAGTTGGATTCTTTCTAACTCAATGGCATCCTTCCCTGAGCCCACCGGCCAAGGTGGTCCCCCGGCTGGTCCGATTCCTTCTGTCGGAAATGTCGGTGTCCAGTATATAGCAACTTTGTCTTTGCCTGGGTTCACCATCGGTTTACCCGTATGGGTGTTCTCAAACTCAGTGGTCTCGAGTGTGATAACTCCTGTTCCACCACCACCTCCTCCACCCGAGCAACGTCGTTTTGATTCCAAGGTGGACCCCTGTCCTTCTTCGCCTACTGCTGCGTCCTCATCTTCTACTTCGCCTGGTGAAACTCTGGATCTAAGTAACCAGGTGGCTAAGAAGAAGAAGAAGAAGACCAAAAAGAAGAAGTCTCCCAAAACAAAGGTCCCATCTACCCCGAATATAACTGAAGTAAAGTCTCCTCCTGCTCCGCAGCGGAAGGCTAAATTTCCTTGTAGATTATGCAAGGAAAACCATCTTCTTCGTGATTGTCCTGGCATCCCCAGGGTCTTAGAAGTATGGGCTCACGATCGGGACCGCCCTGCATCATCCTCTGGAGATCATGGTGATGCTACTCTATCAGCTGGAAATGTTAAGGGAAAAGGGAAGATTCGAATCCCCTGTAGACTTTGTGAAGGCAATCATCCCCTTCAACTTTTTCCATTCATGGATAGAGCCTCTATTGTATTGGAAAGTCTTACAGCTCCCCCAACTCAATTTCCTGCTGGTTATCGACGTCTCTCTACAATTGCAGAACGTTCCCCTGCTGACCAAGAAATCAAGCCTGATTCCTCTTTGGTCCAGCTCTCTCTTCCCGAACCTGGCTGTGCTCAGCCTATTCCAGACCAGTACCTGGTCGGAAAGAATGTTGCTCAGCCTGTTCCAGACCAGTCCCTGGTCGGAAAGAGTGTTGCTTTACGGCCTGTTCCAGACCAGTCCCTGGTCGGAAAGAGTGTTGATTTTTAGCCTGTTCCAGACCAGTCCCTGGGCGGAAACGCTGTTGATTTACCCTCGTCGTATATACACCACTTTGTTCCGGAAATGTTTGTCATCAAAGATGAACCACCTGAATCCAAACCAGATGAAAGTCCAAAGGTCCAGATGACAAGTGACCCGGTCTTTCCAAAGGTCCAGATAACAAGTGACCCGATTTTGCCTTCAGAAGTTCCATCCTCAGATGATGTTATCACTGTAAAGAATGATGAACCACCTGAATCCAAACCAGACGAAAGTCCAAAGGTCCAGATGACAGTTGACCCGGTCTTTCCAAAGGTCCAGATGACAGTTGACCCGGTTTTGACTTCAGAAGTTCCATCCTCAGATGGTCTATTCACGCAAGAAATGTCTCCACCCCCAGTCCTTCTTCCCGATGAGCGCAAGTAATTCGGAAGGATGTAACTGGAGCCCAGGGGGCATGCATCCTGGTCTGCTTCGGGCAGAGAAAACTTTGGGTATAGAGTAGGTTTCCGCGGAAGAATATGACTAGTCCATACCCCGTTCGTGATTGGAAGAGGGGTTGTTCTAGAATAAGATTCTTTTGTCAAAGTTATGTGTTTGACGGAATAGGGTCACTCACCTTTGTTTATCTCGGTAGACATCGCCAAAGAAGTGTGTTGTTTGCAACGGAACAATCTTTGGGTAACCTGTAAGAGGTAGTGCCTTTCCTGATAAAACAAATGTTTTGTCAACTCGAATAAAAGGCAACCCTTCCTGATAAAACAAATGTTTTGTCAGCTCGAATAGAGGGAGACCTCGAAACTCTATTTTATGCCTGGGGGCATGCAAACCTTTTTGAGTGCAAGCAAGGGGCGGCTATTTATTTTTTAAATTTTTAGGTCCTCCCTTTAAACCTGTAGGTCTAACCCTTTAAACTCGTAGGATTAGTCGTTTCCGAACTTGCATAAAGAAAGGATTCGGGGCATAGCTTTGTAAGGCACAAGCTCCATAAAAAATGGCATCTTACGTGAGACATTCTTATCATATGACTGGAGATTTGAGCAGTTTTAGCACACAGTTCATGCTCATTAAAAAATAAACACAAGATTCGAGCAGTTTTAGCACATAGTTCATGCTCGTTAAAAAATAAACATAAGACGGAGCATAGTTCCTTGTCTTGTGTCAAGCTCGTTAAAAAATGAAACAAGGGTTATGAGGATAGTTCTTTTACTGCGTCAACCTCATTAAAAAATGAAACAACTCCCTTTCCAAATCGAGTCTTTTGATTAAGATCTCGTAAAATACAAGTCGAGTCTTTCACAAATCTCGAGAGTGAACCTTCATTCCATCCACTCCGTGAATGCCATGAAGCTTGGGGGGCATGTACCTCGATTTGCATTATCATGCTGGGGGCATGAAAATTTATAACAAGCATAGTTTTTTCGTTTCAAGCTTGTGTAAACATGAAACCGAATCCAAGCAGAGTTCTCCATGGTTCAAGCTTGTGTAAAAATGAACCCATACTTGATTTACATTTCGTGATTGCAATTTATCTTCTAAATTCTGCTAGATGAGCCTTGGTTGTTTCATTCCATCGCCACCATCTCTTTGGCCGATCATATGCTTTCACTTGGTTGTTTTCCTTTCCTGAGGAACCGCAGCAATGAGTGGTTTTATTAGCCAGCCTCTTGACCATTACATGTTTTGAGCAGTTCCACCATTACCGGAACCAGTTGCTACCCTTTATACCACTCGTTCCTCTAGGACGAGTCGCCTTTAAGCTCTTTTCTGACTCGTAAAATATGAAAAGATTGCCGAGTATTTTTTCCTTTTTGACTCGTTAAAAAGAATAAAATTGAAGGTCTACTTTCAGCTCTCTTCCGACCATTTAAAGAGGAAAAGATTGCCGAGTTGCTCCTCTTGACTCGTTAAATGTTAATAAGGGGCGGTCGTTTTAAGTTCTTTTTGTCGACCGTTAAAACTTAAAAAGATTACCGGGTTTTTGTCGTTTCGGACTCGTTAATGGTTACGAAACGACGTGGTTTTGACCGCTTTTTTACTTTTTCAGGTCGAAATCACTAATTATGAAAAGTACTCCTCGATCGTAATGATCGGGCGGTTCTTTCGGGTATTATTTTATACTTTTTCAGGCCCGAGAGACACAACTTTACGAAAAAGGACATCCCTGAAGTTTCCTTTTCTGCTGTCTTTTCAAACTCTTTAAACATGAAAAGACGCTGAGTTCTTCCTTTGTTAGACTCGTTAAAACCTGATGACAACGGATTTTGTCGAAATGACGCATCACAAGCATATGCTATCCCCATCAAGCTTGTTAAAAATAATTGGGGTACTCGCCAGAAATGGTGGGGGGAAAAGAAATTTTGGAACCATAATTATTGTTGTGTCGGCAGTATGTCGCTCTTGAACATGGCACTCCTCTGCTTTTGTGTCTGGGTGGGGACATCTCATCTTATTTTTCATTTGCCTCCGTGGGATTGGGTAATCCTATTTGACCTCTCATCTGCTCATTGCCTCGCCACTATGACCTCTGATCCGTCGATGTCAAATACTGCCAACTCCACTCTAGTGCCGCCGGTATGTTCAAGAGAAGTTGACCTCTGCAAAGAAACAACCTCCCTCTGATAGCTCATACAATTTTGATTCACAACATCATCTCTCCGTCTCGTGTCAATGATGTGGGAAACATTATGGCCCACCTTCGATCAAGGTCACTTCCTGTCGACTTCAGCTCATTATCCAGGAAGCTGATCTAGAGACTCCTTTCCGGTGCCTTGGAGCCTGCATGCCTCAATGGCAGGTTCTTCGTGTTCGACGTGAGGTTTTCATCATTAGCCTCCGATCGAATGATTCTACGGGTGTTCGACTTCAGATCATTAATTCACACGCCGTAGATTGTACCTATAGTACCTTGAGGGCCATTGTCATTATTGGTGGTACCTCTCGCGTCTGTTAACAGTTTCCACTATTGACTGGTAATCAGACGATGTTCATGCGTGTTCGACTTCAGCTCATATATTCACATGCTTGAACTTGTACTCTTGTTTGGGTCGAGATGGAGTGCAAGACCCTGGATTGTGTCTGTTGTAATCCAGGCGTGATTCTTAATACTTGACTCATTCACTGGATGGCTGCGACCATACCTGAGTCAATTCATTGATCCTAACGTGATGGCTGCGTCCATACTATGGATCTAAATTATCATGTACTCTCTTATGGATGGCTGCGACCATACCACGTACATCATGTATTTGAGCTATCAATAGTATTTCTCAATGCAGGTTCTCGGCGGCAGCTATATGTGTTCTTGCAAAGCATTTCACCCCTCTCTCTCGCTCGAGCCTCATGCTTTGGGGGGCATCTGTTACACAGTAATTTGTCACCATCCCTGTTACTCCTCTTGTCGTACTTTGGAGGACTCCTCCCGGGAGTTATAAGAAGTGACAAAGTCTAAAAACACTTGCATTGTGTTCCCCTGAGTATGTACTTTATGTTCCCTGAAGACACCTTCTACAGATTATCCCTGAAAAGTGCTTTTTTTCCATTGGCGCAGGTCCACAGTATCTTACCCACGCCAATCATGGAGATCCTCAAAAGAGGGTGCGACCATTGGCGCCTTGTCTTAGAGCAACAGTCGCGCCAACCAAGTTTGGTCATGCTTTTTTCCTTAACGCACGCCCGACTGTTGTTTCCTTCATTACATGGAGCCTTTTGAGGATAAAAAATCAGTCTTATGTCGGGTTCTATCCTATCTCCATCTTTAATGGCTTTTTGGGATAATGTTAATCCACAATAGGTGTCCCGGTTCATCGTCTCCTCCTCCCTCCTTCATCTATATAAGCTTGTCCTTATGCATTTGACAAGCTAGTCATGGAGTGCTAGTTCCAAGTTGATGAGTTCCGAAGTGTTGTAGTTCTGAGTTCTTGAGTTGTTGGAGTAATGCTAGAGAGGTTATGCTGCCGGAAGTCTGAGAGAGAGGTAGTCTATTGCAAGGCATATAGCTGCTCGCCCAGCCAGAGGAAAGGTTCAGCGTCAGAACCTTGGTTGTAACTTTTCCTGTCTATTATTAATTAAAGAACGACTGTTATTATAGTTCCAATCTCATTGTCTATTATGGTGATGTTGATTTATTTCCTTTCTGACTGAAATATAGTTGTGCCTTGGTGGATTTTATGCTTGTATTTGTTTCCTCCTTTGCATGTGCAGGTGTCCGTTTGCAAGGATCGCAAGGATTGTGACCTGTCGGAGCGAGGGAGCGGGAACACCAATTCTGCTTCAACTACAGCGTTGGATTCCAGGTTGGTCTTCTTAATTCACCTTTGATGCATAACTAGGAACTTGCGTGGCAGCGTGGTTTGATTGTGGCTAGTTTTGTTTTAGGCTAGTGGGATCGCCTCTGTCCGCAGAGGGGATTTACCTCACCAACACCCATGTAGTGCCCATATTGTTACTATTGTGCCCCATAGAAGCCCACTATTGTTATTATTGTGCTCTTACATTATTATTGTTATGTCGGCTCTAATTATGTTATAACCCCTTAGACTCCTATATATAGAAAGGAGGTCTTTTCATTTGTATCATCCAAGAATTGTTCAATTGTGTAATGTAAAGGAGGTTGCCCCCTCGAAGAGGCTGAATTCTAAGGCGTTGATCTATCTTTTCTATCTTTTCTTGATCTGGTTTCATAACATTTGGTATCAGAGCTATAACAAGTGGTATCAGAGCCATAACAAGTGATATCAGAGCTATAACACAATACCATAAGCAGAGCCTCTGCTGCTAGCAGGCGTCCATAGCCTCGGCAGAGTTGCTTTTTAACCCGTATGAGCCAAGATCCTTAATTTATAAATGGAGAATTCCAGTGTTGTTCTATAGAAGAGATCAGTGTTCTGGCATGGTAACCAGATAACCACACTGCCATTCACTAGGAAGTAGCAAAAGTGATTAGGCCGGCTCATGATGAGACCTCTTGTTCCAAGGATATTTTGGCTATCCAATGGATCATAACCCTAGTGTGGTGGCCATAATGGGAATTTCACTTTGTTACAGTCCTATGAACACGGTAGGCTGGCTCGTAATGAGACCCCCTATCCTCTATCTGTGAACAAAATTTTGTTGTTATTACACATTTTTATGATAAACAGAAGGAGGCTCAGTACTCTTTAAGAGCTGGGATGGTAGAAGAAGTTGAACATGTCAATAGAAAAAATATACCCATAATCTCATTTATTACATATAGAGAAGATTATAACTAGGAAGGGTGGAACCAACATGGTATTAAGATGATCAATTAGTATCATGTTCAACAGAAAACAATGCAGTAAAGTAGTATATAAATAATTGTGTCCTTTTCAAGGAGCTGTCATGTTCAAGATCATAACGTGAATGATATTAACTCACTTCAATAGAATCCATAATTCTTGTCCTCATAAAAGTAGTGTACTTCATACCATGAAAGGGAATCAGTAAAATGTGGTTGAGATGAACTAGGAATAATCCCATAAGAGGAAGGAAGGGTTGTTCTTGAAAATACTCCCAAAGTGTTGCTCATTTGAAGGAACAACAAAAACACTTTAAAATGTGTTGTTCCTTGTAGGGAACAACAAAGGAAAATACATGCAAAAGTGGAGGAGGTATGATGGATATCAAAAGTTATGAGGCCATTTCATATCATTAAACATCAGGTCTCCATCATTTGTCAAGAAGTCATTCCAAGGAACAAGCCATTCACCACACATAAGGGACAGTTTTCTTCAAACTGTGTTTCTGGGTAAGAAAAGATCAATGTGAGAAAAGTGAGAGAGGTTTTGGTCTATAATTTATTTACGAAGAAAACATCTTTGTTTCATGGTTTGGGAGAAATGTCGAAAACATCATTTGCCTCAGGAGGGTTAGTGCACCTTTGGAGTGACCTTGGTAAGATCAATTTTTCTCCTATACGAGATGCCCAAATGACTTACCTGATGAGTTAACTGATAGTTAGACACAAATAGCTTTCCAATGAGCTATCATGAGCTCAATTTGGAGTTGAGGAAGGCCTTAAAAAGTTGACTGCAACATCACTATGCATTTCGGCAGCCTCATTCTTCTCATTTTTACTAGTCTTGGGAGATTGGACTTTTGACAGAGCAAATAAACTCCAAATTTCAAAATTCAAGATGTTCTGGAAATTAGACTCAACAAGCTTTCTAACAAGCTATTTTGCACTCAATTTTGCTAAGGGGAAGGCCTCCAAAAGTAGGTGGAAAGCGACACTGCATTTTTGACCAGTTTGCCCAAAAAGTGTTGTTCCTTTGAAAGGAACAACAAAAATGCGAAAGTGCTTGTTACATCGGGATCGATAGTTATCTCATCGGTTTGGGCTTCACCAAAAGTGAAGCGGATACAAAACTCTATCATATCTTGGTAGAAGGTAAATTTTTTATTACTTTCCCACAAGTTGAGGAAAAATTTGACTAAATCTGGGTCAAAGGCCTTCAGTGAGCAAAGAGATAGGTTGTGCACTTGCAAGGGTAGCTTAGTCAAGAAAACAAATTGTAATAAATCTCTATTCATTTAATTAATGCAAGAGGCATTCAGTTTTTTAGCAGATTTCTTTCTCCAAATAGAAATACTTTTTGCATGTGTGTTATTTCTTCTTGCACGTTTGAGATTTTTGTTCTAAATTGTGAATTAATGTCCACAAAGAGGTAGTGTAGGTTTGTGTCTTGTGATTTTGATTAAAACTTCATGAGAAGTTGCAAATCTATAACCTAATTTCTATACAAACAGTGTAGATTCTAATTAGTACTTAATACCGGTGAGATACCCTTGTGTTAGTGGATTTCTAGCACTATCAACACTTTGACAAGGGATTCTTATAAAAATTCAACCTATAACCATTGACCATAAGTGGTATCTTCTCCTCATCAATGGTTCAGATTTGAAAAGAGCCATTATCATGGAATTTCTCCACTAGGTAAGGACCCAACCATTTCTTCATGAGTTTCCCTTTGAAGTTCTTAAACCTGGAATAATATAAGAGGTCCCAATCACCCTCGTGAAAGGTTTTCACCTTGACGTGATTATCATGCCAAACCTTTATTTTTAATTGAACCACTTCAGTATGCATAAGAGCCTACAACCTAAGTTCATCAAGGGAATTTAGCCACTAGAGCCTCTCATCCTAAGCTCTTGTGATGTACAAAATCATTTTTTTCTGCCATTCTTAATGTGTTATATTCAAATTCAATGGACAACATGGATTTCTTACCATAGACTAGTTTGAAGGGGGTGAATCCAGTGGTGTTATTCCATGTGGTATTGTAGGCCCAAGTGGCCTCAACATGTCTGTCTTCCCAATCCTTCTTGCTACTGCTAACAACCTTAGTCAAGATGCCTTCTAATGCTCTACTGGTCACTTCCACTTACCCATTTTCTTGAGGGTGATGTGGGGTGGACTTACAATGTCTAATATGGTGCTGCCTCATTATCCCCTCTATCAAGTTGGAAGTGAATTGAGTTCCTTGTGTTGAGAAATGGAAATAAGAAATTCCAGTTTAATTTGTCCTTGAATTAAACTATGAATTAAATTCAAATTTTGTTCTCATAACAACTTAAAATAGTTAAATTAAGTTTATTAAACTTACTTAACTTAGGAAATTCAAGTTGGAAGTCTTTTGGAAGTCATGTATATGTTCTCCCTACTTTGTAGGAATCCAATGTGAGTTTATTGTGAGTTGTAAAATAGAAGAATCAATTTCATGAGTCAGATTAGTTAAATTTGTTCTCAAACTGATTGAGAGAACTAATAGTGAGTTAACAGTCAGTGGTGACACTAATGAACTCCACTAGTGCTACTCTAGTTAAGTGAATATTTACTCATCAGAAACTCATGCATGTCGACTCTGAGAAAGACCTAGTTGGGACTAGAGTGCAGGGACAGTGTATTATTTGTTTTAGGTTTTTCTGAGTTGCACTGATAGTGCATGCAATTAGGAACTGATCCTTGATGGATTGTGCTATTTTTAGAGGCTTTTTCCCCTTTAAATACAAGCTATCCTTAATAGCAATTACACATTGGAATAGAAACTTAGAGAGCTTGCGAAGAGGCTAAGCTTTGGCCTTAAGCTTGCTTATGAGATGGATATTGAATTTGCTGAGTGTTGGGATTTTTCTAGAGAGAACAAGCATTGTAATTTCATCTTCATTTTTCAGATTAATACAAAATAGATAGTGGGGTTTTGAGTTAATGTGGCTTTCCCCAGATATTTATTGTGTAATGTGCCTTTGATTCTCTTCCTCTATTGATTATTGTTTTCTCGATGTTTATGGGCTTCCGTTGTAAAGAGTAGAAGTAGGTTCTTGTCTCTTGCTTTAGCAAATTGCATTAGCTTGTGAATCTACATGATTTTCTACACCTTGGTCAATGACTGGTTCCCTTGGGAAACTAAATTTGTAAAAAATGTTCTCCCTTAAGAATTCTGCCACTTTTTTCTCTGTTATTGCTTTGATTTCCTTCACTTTAGCCCACTTGGTTAGATAATCTGTGCATACAATGATATACTTTTCTTCCTAGATGGGGGGTCAATAGGCCCAATGAAATCCATGCCCCACTTCTCAAATGGATCGAAAGTCACTTGAGGTTGTAGTGACATCTCATCCCTTTATGTAGGCTTCCCCATTCTATAACACTCATCACACCAAGAAGTGTACCTTCTGGCATCTTGATGTAGGGTAGGCCAATAATATCCTTCATGAAGAATCTCGAAAGTTGTCCTCTTAGCAATGAAATGGTCCCCACAGGGTCCATCATGACATGCTAAGAGGATATCAAAGACTTCATCTTCTCTCAAACATCTCATCAAGATCTAATTAGGCCCCAACCTAAAATGTTTGCCCTCAATACAGGTGTAACGGGCACTTTTCTTGACAAATGTTCTCTTTTCTTTAGAAGAGAGATTAGGAGGGAATTGGCTAGAAACCACAATTTTTTCTATATCAGAAAATTGAGGTGAAAACAATGATATGGAAAAAAGGTGTTCATTTGAGAGCTCATCATCTACCATCTCTTCATTTTCTACAAACAGGGTTATAGTCTAGACAATAAATCTGCAACACCATTTTTTTCCCTCGCTTGTCAACAATGGTCAAATAAAACTATTGTAATATAAAAAACCATATAATAATTCTAGCATTGACATCATGTTTATTCATCAAATACTTAATGGCTACATGACCAGTGTGCACTAAAAAATGATACCCTGTAATGTAATGTCTGAATTTATTCAAGGAATGTACAACAGATAAAATATCCTTTTCAGTGAGTGTATAATTGAGTTCAACCTTGGAAATTTTTTTACTAATGAACTAAATATCATAAGGAAAATTACCTTCCAACTACCCCAAATATGCCCCCATTTCTTTTTCTGATGCATCTGTGTGAATGTGGAATGGCAAGGCCCAATTTGGTCCCCTGAGAACTGGTGCAATTGTCAATTTTTCTTTGTGCTCCTAAAATGCCTTTTGACAATGGTCTGTCCAACATAAATATGAGTCTTTTTTAGTAAACCAAACAAAGGGGAAGAAATTTTACTGAAATATTTGATAAATCTCCTATAGTATCCAACTAGTCCTAGGAATCTCCTAACATCCTTTTCTTTATGTGGAGCAAGAACCCTTTTGATAATGGAAATATTATTAGGGTCAACCTGGATCCCTTCCTTAGAGAGGAAGTGGCCTAGAACAATTCCTACACTCATAAAAAAAGGCACTTTCTGGACTTAAAGAGAAATTCATTTCATTTCATATTTTCAAAACTTTGCATAAGTTAGAGAGGGCTTCCTGGAAAGCATCTCCATAAGGTGTGAAGTCATCCATATAAATTTCAATCGAGTCATGTACAAGATTAGCAAAAATACTCAATACTTCCCTCTGGAAGGTGGCAAGGTCATTACACAAGCCGAATGGAAGGACCCTATAGGCAAAGGTCCCCTATGGACACGTGAAAGTAGTATTATCTTGGTCTTTAGGACTGATTTGGATCTGATTGTACCCACTGAAACCATATAGAAATGAAAATAACTTCTTTCTTGCAAGAACATCCAAAACTTGGTCAATAAAAGGTAAAGGGAAGTGATGTTTCTTGGTAGCCTTATTAAGTTCTTTGTAATCAATGTAGACTCTCCATTTCCCATTCTTCTTGGGTACAATGACTAATGGTAACACCCACTCACTTTTTGAAATAGGATAAATAAATCTTGCATCTAACAATTTCTGCAATTCCTCTTTTACAATATCCTGGAGTGTAGGGTTCATTCTTCTCTGAGATTGGTGAACATGTTTGTGGATTTATTTAATGTATATATGATGTGTGCATACTAAGGGGTGGACCCCTTTCATTTCTTTGTAATCCAAAGACAAGACATCAAGGTGCTTCCTTAAAACAATGAGCAATTGTTCCTCTTGTTCTGCTAAAAGGTAAGGGATGATTTTTAGGGTTCTAGAAGTGTTGATTTCTATAATTTTAACATTATATTGATCAAAACTAGCAATTATTAATTATGCCCATGGACTATATTCAATTTGTTCTAAAGGTTTCTCTTTCAGTTCATTAATTTTCATTGCAACATGATACTTGTTTTGCAGAAAATTGTCAATTAGATTATCCTCATCTAATTTCCTGCTACCAATAGTGGCTTCTAATGAACAAACGTGGAAGGGTGATGATTGATAAAGTTCTTCCTCTTCTACCCAGATAGTAAAATCATGCTTAACAAGAGGCTGAGTAGGAGCTATAGTACAATCTATTTTGTGAGTTTCCCATTCTTGATTGTCATATTCCCAACTCTAGAGTTGATATAAGCATAAAAAATAGCTAACCAAGGTCTTCCTAGGATGAGAGGATAGCTATTGAGATTGGTATTAGAATAGAGTACAAGGAAATCAATGGGGTAATCCTAGAAATAAATGGAAACCATTATATCCTCAATAACACCTTTAGGTGCTACTGTGGATCTGTCTGCAAGTTCCAACACTATTGTGGTTTTCCTTAAGTCTCCTTGTAGGTTAAGCTTAAGCATGGTCTCCTTGGTCATGACATTAATTGTAGCCCCTAGATCAATGAGGGTGTTAGGGAATACAATATTTTTGATGTTTATATCCACTAATAGGCTACCATGATCCAAATAATTTGGAATAATGACCTTCCCAAGAATTAGATCAGCCAATTTCCCAATGACATTGATAGTGGGGGCATCCTTCCTCTTCCTTCTTGTCCTCCTAATACATTATTCCCTGATGAATTTATTATATATGGGAACATATTTGATGGCCTGTAGGAGAGGTATTTTGACACACAAATTTTTTAGTTTTCTTAAAAGTTCAACTTCTTCTAGGGTGTGTGGTTTAGGATGGATCAACCTTTCAAGATAGGGAGGTTTTTTGGCTTGATGAGTACTCTCTTCCTTCTCTTCTTCAAGATATTGTGTTGGATAATGTGGGTAATAATTAGGAAGTACCTTCACATATATGAGGTTTATTTATTAGATTTATATAATATAGGTAGGATATGAGGTCTCTCCACTATAGACTTGTTGGGCTTGCTTATTGTTTGGGTTCATATTGGGATGAGCAGGAATTTTGGTTTTCTTAGGTGGATTATTTTTGGGTAGTTGAGGTTGAGGAGGGGGGAGGCATTAAGGCATGTTCTTAGGTGCCTAAGGCCTTGATCCTTGAACCCCATCAAGGAGGTTACTACTGGTATGGTTGGAAAGGCGGAATGACAAGTTGAGCAGGATAGGGTCAAGGAGAAGGCATGAACCATGGTGAGTTGTTTGGAGGATACCAAGGCCGAAATGGTACATTATGACTTGTATTGAAATAAGGTGGATAGTGTATACCTTGCATACCTTGTTGATATGGTGTAGGGCCTTGTGGCCTCCTTTGGTTGATGAAGAAAAGTTGCTCCATGCCTCCTTCTGCTCCTTGATACACCACTTTCATACTTGGAAGAGATGGAAACTTTTCAGTTGAATGGTTTTCCTCACACACAAAGAATATTTATATAACATTCAATGGGCACTCATTTCTAGGTTGCCTCTTGGTGCATCTAGGGAAAAATATGGCTAATGCCCTTTCTGCCTTCTCTTATTTTTTCTTAATCTACATTGTGTCCATTTACATGGTAAAATTATGTAAAATTTCACTTTCAAAATCCTCTAACATACCTCCTATTTCATTCTTGATGGCTGAAGTAGAAGGTGAAGGACTTACCAAACCCTGGTTGGATCAACCTCTTTTCCTTGCAGCTCTAGAGTGGTTTTTGAACATTGTTTTGATGTCTTCATAATTTAGCTAGTAAATATCTCCATTGGTCAACATGTTGGGGGTCTCCGTCAACTCTTCTTTGACCCTTAAGAGTAAAACTAGCTTCATCGACTCAATATCAAGGGTGTAGTTGGCTCTCTTGTGGCTCAACTGTAATATTTCTTCAAAGTCCTCTAGGGATTCTTCTGGCCCTTAAGTCATTATGAATATTTCTTCTTTTTGGTCCCTTGCCCTGCAATGGTCTTTGTAATTTTTGTTGAATGCTTGTTGCATCTGGGCCCATGTAGTAATTTCACCTCCTTCCAAACTCATGAACCAGTGCAAGGTTGCATCCTTGAGGGTGGAAGGAAATAATTTAAGTTTCTTCTCATCATAGGCTTAATCATATGTTTGGCAGACTACAAAAATTTCAAACATGAAGGTGTCAGGGACCTTAGAAGCCATTCCATGAAAGTGTGGGAGATTGGTGGGGCTAATATTATTCATCTTGGCTTCCCCATTTGTATCTCTAATAAGAAATACTTTAGGCTACCTATTTCCAGCCATATTTTCAATGGGTGATGGAGGTTCTTCTCATATGGGTTCCTAAAAAAATTCTAGTTGTTCACCCAAAAAGGCCTCCAAACCCTCTATCAATAGAGTAGGAGGTCTAGAGTCACCAAAAGGTGAAGGTTGACTACTTGTAGAAGTGGGGGTTTTAGGAAAAAATTTCCTTGAGTTATCCCTAGCTCTATGAGGCATGAAACGAATGACTTTATTTTTTTATTCTTATGTATTTTATAAACAAAAATAATGACGCAATTTTTTTTTTCATGAAATGGAATGAGAAAGAACCAACTTAAAGTAGAAAAACAATACCTACTTTGACACCTCCCGGACAATAGTTTCAAAAAGTGATGATCCCCAATATCACAACAAGAATGTTGCAAACTTAATTAGGTGTTAGTATTATATGCATAATAGGTAAGGTTCTACTTAAGTTGATCTGAATCAATGAAGTGAATCAAGATGCAAAGAGACAACTATGCTATAGGAAATATTTGGAAGATTCAGTAAATGGAAAACAAACTTATCTTAACATTGCAAGAAAATAAATGACCGAAATATAACCTATTCTACTATAGAGAATTAGATGACATTAAATAAACCCTAATCCAATTGCATTGAGGTAAATGATAGAAAGAGATCATAATCTATATTGCAGAAAGTAGATGACAGAAAAGTAACCTTACTCAGTTTTGCAGAAAGTAAATGACAGAAAAGTAACCCTAATCTATTTTGTAGGAAATAAGCCTATTTTATTGCAGGAAAGGAATGACTAAAGAAAATTCTATTCTACTTTCAAGAAGACAATCAAATACTCAAGAGTGTCGAAGGTAAGTCACTTTAATTCTATCTAACACATAGCAGGAGCAATATAACCTAGTTGCAGAATTGAAGCTACAACTATGAAAGAAAAGTATCTAGGGGGTCTCTGGTATTCTCGAATCCATATTCAAGGATTAAATGAAATTTTGGAGCGATGAGAAATGAAAGACAAGATTTGGATAAAATTCTAGAAGCGATTTGAAGTAATATGTGTGCTACTACAGGATTGTTAGAGGATTCCATATTTTGATATAGGAAAGCATTTGAGAGCAATATTATGGGATCTAGGAGAGGTTTGAAGATGGATGAAGGTGGTGTAAGGCTATGGAAGGGTGAATGAGACCTTACCAACCCCAGGCCTACTTAGTGAACCAAATTGTGCAATGAAGAAGCAAAACTAGAGATCTCTTGTAGCTTGGTGAGGGAGTTTCCAACACATAGACAATTTGCAGAAATGAGTAGTGAAAGGAAAGGTGTTGAAGGAGAGGAAAATCATGCATGAAAAGTGATTCTAATAGATTCTATGAACCCAGGTAGTCCATTTTCACACAAAGTACCATGTTCAACTAATGAAAACAAGATGATTAAGTAACTATCAAACCACTAATTGTAGAAAACAAAATGATAGTGAAATGATGAGCTAAATTTAGAACATAATCAACTTATTACATAAAATAAAATATTTTTGGTGCTTATCAACATAGGGTACACAACCAAGCTTCAAGAAAGAGCTCACTTATCAACCTAAAGGGACAATTCTTTTCTCATAAACTAGATTTGCAGAAAATCAAAACTAGACTAAATGCATGCAAAAGAAATGTACAAATGAAGGGCCTTGAGCACTTGGGTTGGGCCCTAACCCAAGGATACTGAGATCCCTTGAATCAAAATCGGGATGAGAACAAAATGATGCTTTTCATTAACCTAAAAAGTTTTCAAACATGTAACATAACAATGCTAATAACAAGTAGAAGTCTCCTCTGCTAATGGCTATCTTGCCTCTACAATTCAAATCCCTACTAAGCTGTTAGGGTCTCTTATTTATACAAAAAGTGGGTAAGGGGTAGACTCCTTGAAGGGAGGACTAGTTCCCTCCAAAACTCCTAAAAAGGTGGATATGGTCACTTGGTGTACTCACAGCCACTGAGAGGTAGTAACTACTCATGAGTAAACTGAGTTGTTGATGAACCTATAGCGAGGAACAAGCCTCCTTGATTTTGTCTTTCTGGTCTGCAATGCATTCTACACAATAAATCCTTAATATCCTGCACATTTAATGCATTAGGCCACAATATATAGCAAATATCTCCTAACCTTCCTGTTGGGTATTTTAATTGTTGGTTAAATTAATTTGCATTAAATTATCAATCCAGGGTTCATGAACCTGTGAAGTATACTTGACCTATATATGCTATGCTATCAACTTTTATTTTAAAATAAAACTACTCTATTTGCAAGATGAAATTTAAATCTAATTATGAAAAGATCTTGGTAGGCACACACACATACACACACACACATTCTTTCTTAGAGACCAAAATCAAATAAAATACGAAATTCAAGACTTGCAAATTTAAATGCATTCAAAGAAAACTATACTAATATGAAAGCTTCAAAACTCTATTCTATTGAACAAGGAAATGAAATCTTATTCTATTGAAATTTGAAAAATGACTTTACTCTATTGTACTTTTAAAGGAAAACTTAAGCTATTTTTCTTGGAAATGAAATCTATTCTATGAACTTTAATGCAAATCTATTCTATGAATCTACTATAGTAAATTCAAAGGCAATTCCTATTCTAATTTGCCAATTAAAGAAAATTTGATCTATGAGACTTGAAAATAAATATATACTATGACCTGTGAAAGCAACAAGATTATGCTACAATTGGAAAGTAAATGACAATAATCAAAATACAAGAAGCCTAAGAGATTATTAGTGTGCGCATACTGAACTAGAACTAATCATAATTGCTCAAACATAAATCCAAGACTAAGCTAGAAATAAGATCATTAAAGTAAATATTTTTGGTCGTTCTTGTTTTCTTATCAAGAAATGGACCTGTAGAAAAGCAAAGGAAAATAAGTGAAATTTGAATTTAAGAACAAAGCATTAAAATGAAACAAAGCATCTAAATGAACTGAATATCTAAATGAAACATACTTTAATTTAAATGCAGAGCGGAAAGAAATTAAATCGAAGAAATGAAAGTCATCTATACTATTCTCACATGTCTTCAAGGGGGCCTCTTGATGAGTGTGTTATTGGGAACTTAGATCACATGAAGAAAAGTGCCAACAACATTTATAAGTAATCCATGAACAAAACTTGTATTACTTGCAACGTATGAAACAAATTCTTCACAATAGGAACTTCAAACAATAATAATAACGATTTCTGATCTTAACTTATTCACTTACAAATGAGGTTTTTTTATAATGTTTTCAAAAGTAAACAACTTGACGAATTATTTCTTAGAAACTAGAACTTAAATCTGCATTTAAGTATTTGATTCAAAATATAATTTTTGCTTCTCATGATTCACTACTGAAGGAGTGAATCATGTGAAGACATTTCTTGACACATCATCAAGTCAACAAGTCTTCAAAAATTTCTTGCTTGCTAATTATCCTCACTCGCTTGATTGTAGAAATGATCACTTGATACTCTTCACAAAATAGGTATGCCATAGCCACGTTGACCACAAATTTGACTAATGAGATATGATTATCCTGTGAGATTCCATTTGTAACCAATAGGTGGACCTCCATATTGATGACATTTGGCAACTAGTCATGTGCTTTTATTGTTCTGTAGCACGTGCAAACTTGTAGAACTTTTGATTTGGCTACGTAAATTTAGGTTAGCTGTAGAAAGTGCACATTTCAGTAACTATAGTTTAGCTAAACCAACTTCATAAAGAAAAACATAGATTTTGAGCTGATAATGGATGATTACCTTTTCAATAATGGAAGATGGACTGTCAAAAGGAGGACAATTTGAAGGTTCAACATTCCCCCACACTGGAGGTATTGCATGTCCTCATGCAAAAAATTTCAAAATTTGCAGTGTTGTTTAGAGGATTGCCTCTAATGCTTGGACCAAAACATCAAGGTTGTTTTTTATCGCTTGCTCCTTACACTTAGCGACCATCTTGGTTTTCTCATAAACAATTTACTTTGTAACCCTTTGATCTTTTGTCTGAGAATTTTATTGTTTCCTTTGAGATTTTGATTTTTCTTGTACCAATAAAACATCCTTAGTAGAATAGTGTTATTTTTGAGCTTTTATCACTTCATACTCATCCTTTATGTTCTTATTTAATACTTCAAATTCATAAATCTCTTGTTTTAAAGTTTTAATGATCTCTTGTTCTCTAGGATAAGGAATATTTACTTCTTTCTCAGGTGGATCAAACATAGGAGTATCATCATGCAAGACATTCTCATGGAATTTTGGTTCCAGGGGATAATTTAGCTTATGTTGTGCATCTTTCTCTAATGTCTCAAAATAATAATAAGCATGTTGTTGGACAAAGTCTACTTCTGGAGTCTTCCTTATGACGATCTCTGGTGGTTCTTCTTCTGCTTCATCAATTCTAATGATCTCAAGTGAAATTTGATTGACCTGTTTAGTCATACTTCTTGTCAATCTCGTGCTCTTCCTCTCTAGCTGCATATATTCTACTGCCTTCTGAATATTTTTCCTCTTGTTGCCCTATTTCTGAGATTTCTTTTTATTTTCTTTGAGCACCTCGACTTGTTTTTCTTCTTTGCTAGCTTTCTTTCTTATAAAGTTTTCCAATTCATTCTCCTCTTTCTTTTGATTTTGTGACTTCTTCTTTGGTATTCCCTTTGAATATTTTGCATGCTTCATGAATTCACTGAGTGGAAAGTTATCTACTGCATCCTCAACATTTGGAACCTTTGTCTCTGTTGTAACTTCCATGTCCAAATTTTCATTTTCCTCTGCTTCGGGCTTAGGGTTAGGGTTTGTAGAAACCCTCCTATGACTTCTTCGAGTTATCTTCACATTTTTTTCCTCTGTGCTTTCCACAAAATGATTTCTCTCAAGGAAATTATGCCAATTATCACCATTGATTTTCAACTGTGCTTCTACAAGGATTTTTATTAACCCATGATGATATAAGGCTCGATGAATGTTCCTAGAGTCCCTCTGAATGTTGAAGACAATATTTTTCAAGCTCCACATAAGATAGTAAGGAAGATTGAGTTCTTTTCCCTTGATAAAGTGCAATAAATGTTTAACATGATAAAAGAGTAGGGTTCCATATATCCCTTCACAAATAAATAATTTTTGTGTTACTAAGAATAATTTTTTCCCTTTATACTTTATTGCAGACATATGAATCCTTTTTTGAAGGCCGAGAGATCCATACCTGGATTATGAAGAAAATACTTCCATTGTTCATCTTCCAACCACAGGTTTTTAAACAAGCTCTCACCATTTCTTAGAAGTTCAGTTGCCTCAATGATGAAGAACTGGATTATCTTTAGCTTAATGTCGCCAATTTCTGCCTCTACTCTGTCAAAGGCCCAAGTGAACGCTTTGGTTACCTCAATTTCGTGTCCATTAAACTTCTCAAATAACCTGAGCCATCCTACCTTCTACAATTGTTCTCAGACCTGAGGATAAGCGCTGAGAAAATTCACTCCCACAGGTTCATGATGAACAATAACCCCCATCATTGTGAAAAAAGAAGCTTCACCTTTGAATTATCTCTTTTGATAGGGTTTCAATATAGAAACAAATATCAAAATGGGTGAAGTTTGAAAGTGGTGAGGTTAAAATGAGATGAATGACTTAAGGTGGTGACAATATTGGAATATAACTCTCCCTTTTTAATTCATAATTACCCCAATTCATTTGGATATGATCCATTAATATCATCGTAGATTTTGGGATTTAAATTATTTGCATGTGATAAGGGGAGTTTTTGATATGATGGAATGACATATAAGAGTGTGAGGTGATGGGATATGGGATATGATTAAATTCACAAAATAAATGCAGGTCATTAATTCAAAGGTCTATCAATAATGTGCTAATAAAACCATCCACTCAAAGATCTATAATTTATTTTAATGAAGCTCATTAACCATTCCTCTAGTTACCTCATGATGCATACCTTACTTTTATGAATTTAATTTTCTTGCTTGTGGGTCCATGATGTATTTTGGAAGAATTGGGTATGGAATGTTGAATCAACTGCAGAATGTTAACAATTCTGAAATTTTATCTTCAATCCTGTTGGTTGTTGCTTTAAGACTTGCTGATGTTAGATTTTGACAATGACTAATGATGCTGATGACTGCTGAAATTTCTCTTTAAAAGAGAAATGAATTATTCAAAGAAATTTATTTGAACTTGAAAGTTTTATTTTGCAAAGAACGAAAAGGAATAAAGGAAAATGGGCAAAAGGAAGGGAAATGAGAAAATCTAAGTTGCCAAGGATCCCTTGGTTTTCAACTAAGATTTTCTGCATAGGAATTCCAACAATGTTGGTTTTCATAACTATGTTTTTGCTTTTGTTTTTCTCTTTTTCCTTTTATTTTTAATTTTTTGTTTAATTATGAAATTTTATCTTCAATCCTATTGGTTGCTGCTTTAAGACTTGTTGATGTTAGATTTTGACAATGACTGATGATGCTGGTGACTGCTAAAATTTCTCTTTAAAAGAGAAATGAATTATTCAAAGAAATTTATTTGAACTTGAAAGTTTTAGTTTGCAAAGAATGAAAGGGAATAAAGGAAAATGGGCAAAAGTAAGGGAAATGAGAAAATCTAATTTGCCAAGGATCCCTTGGTTTTCAACTAAGATTTTCTGCATAGGAATTCCAACAATGCTAGTTTTCATAACTACGTTTTTTTTTTTCCTTTTTTATTTTTATTTTCTTTTTAAATAAAAATAAATTACGCTTCGTTTGGTAGTAGAGGAGAAAAATCCCTTTCCCTCTCAACTTTATATTAGATTTTTTTGCATATTTTTAACAAACTATTCTCTTGTCAAAGGCTTATGATATAACTTTAATCTATGCCCATTGACAAGGAAGGTGATCCTTTCTTCATCAATAGTCTTAATTCTAACTGCTCCATTATAAAAAAATAATTTCTATCTCATAGGGACCCAACCAATGTGTTTAAAATTTCCCTTGAAAATATTTAAATTTGGAATAAAAGAGAAGAGCCCAATCACCTAGCTTGATATTTTTGACTTTGATGAATTTATCGTGCCACCTTGTCCTCTGTTGTTGAATTATGCTTGTTCTTTGTATGGAATCTTGTTGGATCTCATCTAGCTCATTAAAATGATCCATCCTTTGTTTATGGGCTTCAAAGAGATCAAGCTCCAACTTTGTTGTTGTCCTGAAGGTCTCCACTTGGAATTGAACAGAAAGAAAAACTTACTACTAAAAGACAAGCTCATAAGGAGTGTGCCCAGTAATATTTCTCCATGTGGTATGGTATGTCCAAAGTGCTTCTGGAAGCCTATCTACACAATCCCTTCTATGCAAATGTACAATATTGATTAGTATATCTTCAAATACTTTGTTGGTGGTTTCCACTTGATTATTGGCTTATGGATGGTATGGAGTAGATTTGCAGTGTCTGATCTTGTACTGCTCCATAATATTCTTCACCATCTTAGATGTAAATTTAGCACCATGATATGTTACAATTTCTCTTGGAACACCAAATCGAGTAAAAATATCCTAAAAAATAAATGTAACCACAACATTTTCAGTAGCATAAGTAAGTGGCTTAGATTCTACCCATTTTGTAACATAATCTTTGCAAACAAATATATACCTCTTTTGCTTGGATGGAGGATTGATGGTTCCAACAAAATATAGAGCCCATTTTTCAAAAGGCTTTATTAGTACCTGTGGTTGTAGAGGCATCTCATCTAATTGAATATGTCTTCCAAATATTTGGTAGCTATCACATATTTTGACATATTCCTTGGCATACTTGAAAAGGGAAGGCCAATAATATCCCAAAAGAAGAAATTTATATGCAATCCTTCTGTCAGCAAAGTGTCATACACATGGTTCATCATGGCATGCTTTTAGTATATCAGGTACTTCGTCCTCTTGAACACATCTTCTAATGATCAAATCAGGTCCTGTTTGGTACAATTCTCCTTCAGTTCAAGAATAGGGTGCACTAGCTTTGATGAATTTTTGTTTTTCTTTGGCTGATAATTGTGGAGGAAATTTTCCTGTAGCCAAATAGTCAGTAATATCTACAAACCAAGGAGTTTTAGTAGATATTGAAAAAATATATTCTTCACGAAAACTATCTACTACAGGAGTATCATTATTATCATTTTGCATCTTGGAAAGGAAATCAACAACCGTGTTTTCTTTTCCTAGCCTATATAAAATGGTAATATTGAATTCCTGTAGCAATAAAAGCCATCTACTAATTCTTCCATTAGTGATTAGTTTTCTCATTAGATATCTAATAGCCAAATGCTCTATATGAATGAAAGTCTCATAACTAATGATATAATGTATAAACTTATTAATAGCATGAACAACAACTAAAATCTCCTTTTCCATAACTGTGTAACTTAACTCTACATGAGTCAAATATTTACTTGTATAATAAATAACATAAGGAGTCAAGCCTTTTTGTCCCAATACAAATCCTAGGGCTATATCTGAAGCATTAGTACAAATGTGGAATGGGAGGGACCAATTTGGTCCTCTTAGTATTGATGCTTCATAATTTTTCCATTTTAATAACTCAAAATCTTTCTAGCAATCAAAATTCTAATAAAATTCACAATGTTAGATAATCTTCGGCATAATCACATAATCAATCTGTAATAAGAGTATTAGTAGACATGGTAATAATAAAGTTGGGATTGATAGCCGGTATGGTAAGTTTGATAGCAAGAGTATGTCGGTTTGTAATTCGGGTTCCCGACCTCAAGGTAATAAGGTGGTAAATCTTTCAAGTTTTTCCTTCCCGCCTGCAGTTTTTAATCTCTTAGGGAAAGGTCTAAATTTTGCCTTAGCCCCCAGGAAGATCCCGGTTGAAGACATCATTTGCGATGTGGAATATGGTATTAAGAACCTTCCTGATAAGATTAAAGACACGATTAGGCAGGATTGTGCCGTTACCCTGAGGAGGGCTAAGCCTCCCCGTAGCAATATCAGCAAGGCCGAGTTTGAGGCTCTGAAGAGCATGAACGGTAATCCTGACATCGTGGTCTTGAAAGCTGATAAAGGTGGGGCTGCTGTTATCATGGATAAGAAAGATTACAGAAATAAGATGTTGGACCATCTCTGTAATAGTGGGAGTTATAAGAAGCTGTTGAAGAATCCCCTCAAGAAGGTTTCCAGAGCAGTCGCTCTTGCGATCAAATCGTGCAATTCCACGATTCCTCTTGCCCAGAAACTTATTGAGGGTAACCCCATCACTCCTAGGATTTATGGTCTCCCTAAAATCCATAAGGATGGGGTCCCCCTGAGACCCATTGTCAATACGATCGGAGGTCCGACCTACCTCCTGGCCAAGTTCCTCGCTGCAAAATTGAGACCCTTGGTCGGGCAGACTGAGTCCTTTGTCAAAGACTCGGCTGCTTTTATTAAGGATCTTAAAAATATCAATCTTGATCCAGAGGACATTTTGGTTAGTTTTGACGTGGTCTCTCTTTATACCTGTATCCCTATCAATGAGGCCATGAAGGTAATTAATAAGCTAACTGACCCTGATACGTCCAAGTTAGTTGAACTTTGCCTTACCTCTACCTTTTTCAGTTTTGAGGGTGAATTCTATGAGCAGACTTGCGGGGTTGCCATGGGCTCCCCCTTGTCCCCTGTCGTCGCAAATCTCTTCATGGAGGATTTTGAGTCTAAGGCTTTAGCCTCCTCTCGTCTCCTACCAAAGCTTTGGAAGAGATTCGTTGATGACACTGGTGTTGTCTGGTCTCATGGCCCTGTCGAGCTGGATCGTTTCTTCGGTCACCTCAATAACCAATCCGCCGCCATTAAATTCACGATGGAAAAAGAAGAGAATGGTTGTCTTCCATTCTTGGATGTTCTCATCTCGAAGAAGGTGGATGGTTCCTTTTCTCATCAGGTGTATAGAAAGAAGACGCATACTGAGCAATATTTGCATGCTTCTTCACACCATTTCCCTGCTCAGAAGTTAGGTGTCCTTAGCACGCTTGCCACCCGTGCCGTTAGAATTTCGGATGAGGAGAGCCTGGAAGCGGAAAAGGCTCACCTCCTTGAAGTCTTCGAGAAGAATGGTTATGATAGGCACTTAGGTCAAAAAGCCTTCCTCAGGGCCAAGAAGGAGCCTTCGATCCGGAAAGCTCCCAATGATCGTACCATGGGTGTGAACATTCCGTACATCCAAGGAACCACGGACAGGATTGCAAGGATTCTGAGGAAGTATGATGTGCCCACTACCTTTAGACCTCTCAATACTATCCGTGGATCCCTCAGGTCGGTGAAAGACCCGATTGACCCTAAGGACATGAAGGGTGTCTATCTCATTCCCTGTTCCTGTGGGACCCCTTATATTGGTGAGACTGGTCGCTCTATTAATCAGCGGATTAGCGAGCATTCGGCTGACTTAAGGCATGGGAGGACCAAGTCCTCAGCCCTGGCTGAGCATGCGGGAAAAACTATGCATCATGTATGTATAGAGGAGGCTCAAGTCATTGCCAAAATTGCGCAGTTTCACCATCGCAAATTTAGAGAGGCCCTGGAGATTGAGAAAAGGCCAAACAACCTTAATAGGGATGATGGCTGGAAGATTAGCAGTTGTTGGGTCCCAGCCTTGTCCTCCTAGCCCCCTCAACCATAAAAATAACCCTTTGTCAACCGTATAAGTATTAATGACATTATTAACTTGAGTAAAAATTTGGAATAAATAATTATGTATTAAGATTTGATGATTATTAGACCTTTAAGATAGATTATGATTAGTATAGTAGTAAACTTTCTACCATATATTATAGTAAGCTCTTATAGGTAATAGTATTTTGACCTAAGGTCTGGGTTAATTTATAATAAATATAGATCTAATTGATGATATAACGATATTATTAGTTATACTATAACTAAATTCTAGGATGATTAATGGTTTACATTCTAATTTGATTTATTAATAAATTGATTATTTGAAAAATATATATAACTTATTATTTTATTGGACCAATATATTTAAATATTATATTACCTAAGACCATTAAATAATCATTACTCTATTACCTAACATAACTAGATTCTAAAAGTATATATGAGTGATTACCTCTACTTGTATTTTTTAATAATTAAATATATATTATTAATATATTATGGGATTAAGGACCATCTTAATTAAATAGGGATTAATACTTATATTTTATAATATAGATTAATTATTACACAATTACCTAACATAACTAGATTCTATAAATAACTAGGAGTATTACCTTTACTAGTATTTTATAATAATTAATTATAGTTTTATTAATATATGTTACAAAATATAATGACCATCTTATTTAAATATAGATTAGTACTTGTATTTTATAGGAATTAAATATAGATTAATTATTGTATATAATGACCAACATAATTTGATTTTTGGATAATAATAATATTATACCTATTTATTTTAGATTACCGAGGTTGGTGGTTTGACCAAGTTCATTCGGTCAAAAGTAGCCGTTAGCATTATAGCTGTTGGAGTCTCTGCACACGCTATTTATTCACGCTAAGCCAGATTAGTTCCTCAACTTGTCCTGACGATGAACCACACTGGTTGGTTCGAAACGCGTCGACACAAGATTGATTATGTGATTATGCCGAAGATTATCTAACATATTATGGATCACAGAAGTCTAAATACCTTAAAAATTCACAATACTTTGTAAGAAGTTAGAAAAGTGGTGAAGCTATTTTTGTGAATTTTTCTATAAACCTTCTATAGTAACTTGTGAAACTGAGAAAACTTATGACATCTCATTGGCATGTTGGTACTAAAATTTTAGAAATGAATTCAAATTTTGATGCATCCACCTTGATTCCAACACATGAAACCAAAAAAAAAAAACCTCTTCATTAAACATCATAAAACATCTTTCATGACTCAATGAAAGATTAACTTATTTACATCTAACAATGACTTTTTCTATTTTTTCCATAGATTCTTTAAAAGTGATCCCATAGACAATAAAGTCATCCATATAAAATTCTACATAGTCATGGATTAAGTCAAAAAGTATACCTAATATTGCTCTCTGGAATGTAGCAGGTGCATTACATAAACCAAAAGGAAGTACCCTATAAGCATACATACCTCATGGAAATGTAAAGGTTGTTTTGTCTTGATCTTTAGGTGCCATTTGAATTTTATTATATCCATTAAAACCATCAAGAAAAGAAAAATATTTCTTTCCTACTAAAGTATCTAATAGTTGATCAATAAGAGGTAGTGGGAAATGATATTTTAGAGTATATTTGTTTACTTCTTGATAATCTATGCATAATTTCCACTTTCAATTTTTCTTAGGCACAATCACCAAGGGTGAAAACCATTGGCTATCTGAAATTGGATAAATCAAATTCATATTAAGAAATTTTTTTAGTTCCTTTTTAACAATTTCCTTCAAATTATGATTCATCCTTCTATGAGGTTTTCTTAATGGTTTAGAATTATCTTGTATATAAATGTGATGCATACATGTATTCTGATCAATTCCCTTCATGTTAGTTGGTGGGCCCCAGTATTGTAGCAATAATGCTACAACTCCTGGAACTCCCTTCTTTAATTTTATCAACCCGGTAGTTCGTAACAAACTTGGAAGCGACGGTGCTGTATGCACAAGTACTAGCTCTTGCCGCAGCTGTCACTTGGTCAGCTGGCACAAGTCCGCTAGGGGCTCAAGCCAACTTCTATGAGCTCTTAGAAGAAGCTTTTTAACTGATGGACGAAAGCTAACTCAAAGGAAGCTAATCTACTTGCGGAAAGAAACTGAAAGCCAAAAAGAAATACAAACCCTAGCAAACCCTAGCAAACCCTAATTCTACCAACTAGTCCTACTGATGCAAAAATGAGAATGAAAACTACGAGAAGAGATGCCATTACTTCTAGGAAGGTAAAATGCATGTGTCTAAGTTATCACTATCTGAAGAAAACATCTTTTTGTATTTTTGATTAAGTTGTTGGAATTATCATGCATGTGCTTTTAACTAGCTTTTCACTGTGCAGAGGTGGATCAAGGAGGAGAAATGCTTGGGAAAGGTTGGGAAGGTTCAGAGAGGGTCTAAGGGGTCCCTAACATCCTTTCAGAGAGTTTCACAAAGTCTGGATGCCATGCAACCGTGTTTATGAACTTCTACAGGAAGTCTGCAGGGGTTTCTACAGGAAGTTCTGTAATTCTTCTACAGGATGTTTCGAAATGGGATTTTGGAGCATGGATGGAGGGAAAAAGATGGAGGAATGAGTATGGAGGTGAAATAGGGGTGTGAAGAGGTTTAGGGCTTGTTGGATGAGGCTAAGGAGCGATTGGATTTGTTCAAGGATGGAGGAAGCGATGATGCACAAGAAGATGAGAATCATGACAAAGTAAGCGAATGAGGCAAACGTAAGGTAAGGGTTATAAGTGAAGGGTGAAGCAGGTAGGTTGGATGGAGTATGGGCAGGTAAGGAAGGATAACAGGTACTCTGCAAGTGGTTTTTCAAACTGAACAAACAAAGACATGCAAGAAAACAAAGATCTAGTTATAAAACCTATGACCTAGTTACTTCACTCTAATCTGATCTAACAGCAAAAGGAAATGAACAGAAGTTTATTTGCAGTGAAACCATGTGAAACAACTATGAAACTAAGTGATCATAAACCTAAGCATGCATCCAAACTGATATCAAGTTCTACGAACGAGATTCAAACACTAATGATTGCATGGTGAAGCAAAGAAAGTGTTTTTGTTTGGGACAGCATGGTTACTTCAACTCCAACCCCTGATCCAATAAGGAAGAGGTGAAACCAAAAGCGTTTGTTGACCCTTTTTTGGAGCTTTTTCCTGTTATTATCCTACCAATATATTCTAAAATCTAAATAACGAAGCAAGATCTAAATCTAGATAGCAGATTTTATTTTAAGAACGCAGCAAACACATAAAGATAAACGAAGGAGGTACTGGGCGCTTGAGATGGGCCCAACCCCAAGAGCTACAGCCTCCCAAGAGAGATTTAGAGCTGGTGCAAAGCTGGATTCATCTTTATTGATCAAGAAATGAAGAGTTACATCAAAACTGTCCACAAGAAGGACTTGAAAATGAGCTGAAAGCAAAGCTAATCTATTGCATAAAAATCGAACTACAAACTAGCTAACTAATGGCTGCAAAATTACTAACCACTAGCTACTATCTACTGGCTAACTAGCTAACATCCACTGGCTACACTGGCTAACCAAAATGAGGCCCTAAGCCTTCTTATTTATACAAATTGAGGACCCAACAGTCCTCCTAAACTTTAGGGACTCGGCTGCCCAAAACTTGGAGTTAACAGCAGTCCTACTTGACTTGCTTGGCTGCCCTTGTGCTGATTGATTCGGTGGCCCTTGAACTCCGAGCTGATGGTGGAGAATTCGAGGTAAGGGCCCATAAATGAAGGGGACACCTTCCTACAAATCCTCTAGCTTTTTCTCCCACGAATTTGGCTGCCAAGTGCTCATTAAGACCTTCAATTTTGTCTCCAAGTTGACCAAAAAGGCTACACAAAGCACCCATTAGACTTGTTGGCATAATGACTAACCAAATTCACTCTATTAACATGAAAATAATCAAAAACATGCAATAAACCAATGAGAATGGTGGATTAAGTCAAATTAGGAGGTTGAATGAGCCCAAATAATTGTACAGTTTTGGGGCTCATCATCACCCCCCTACTGAAAGTGTTGCTCATCCTCTGAGCAACCAATCTCTCTCCTCATCTTTGATAGCCCTGGTGGCCTCCTTGGCTAAAGTCTCGGCCGATTTCTCCTTTGGCTTCCCTCTTTTCAAACTTCCTGTAGAAACAGTTCTCTGTCTTCCTGTAGAAACAGTCTGCTAACTTCCTGTAGAAACAGTCTGCTATCAGTTCTCTGTCTTCCTGTAGAAACAGTCGGCACTGTCTTAGCCTGCTTGGCTGAGGGTGCTTTTCCTTTCAGCTTGGCTGTGGCAGCCTTTGTCTTCTCGCCCTTCTGCTCTTCTTCCTCACTGTCTGCTGCTTTTCTTAGTGAATCCTCAGCCTTGTTATGAGTGCACAAGTATATGCAATCATATGGAAGAAATGGTGCCCTCTTCTCTGTCAAAGACAATTCACCAGCATTTTGTGTGAAAGCAAATATACCATCAAACTATCACCTCTCAGCTCCAAAGTAAGATCTTCACAGAAATCACCAAAGATGAACATCTTGCCAACAATTCCTCAAATGCTAAGTTGGACCAGTTAGCAGAATGAAGCCATCACCAAATCACCCCACTTTTCAAAGGCTTTGGTAAGCAGGTTGTTGTGCTTAAGCATATTAGTAAATGGAATAAGTAGCAATATACGAACACACCCAAGTCCCAAGTTGAAAACACCTTCCTCTTTTATAAATTTCACAAACATCAGTGAAACAAGGAGACACAAGACAATCAATCAGAACTAAGCCAAAATAGTGTTTTCAGGACTTCCTGTAGAAAGTCCTGTAGCTGATTTCTGGCTTCCTGTAGAAGCCGTTTTTACACTTCCTGATTTGGCTTGCATGGCTGGGGGTGTCTTCTTCTTCAATTTTGCTGATGCTAGTTCCAAGACCTTGAGACCTGACCCTCTAGTGGTGAATGTTGCCTACACTAGCATCCTCAAGTATCAAACTTGAAAATTTTGAGAAATGTATGCAAATTTGAATCCATTTCAGCTACCTGTTCGTCAAGGTAAATTAAGAAGCTCTGATATGAGTCAATCCCTTTGAAAATTGCATGGAAGTAATCATCTTCGATCTTATCTCTCTTTGCCAAAAGGCCCTTGGTGTCTACTTTCTGATTTATCTTGTTGTCGTTTTCACCAGCATCATTTACAGCAGTTCTTAGAACTTCATCCATATTAGTATCCTTGCTGCCTGGATCCAACTGAAATGTTCTACTAATTTTTTTGGCACAAGATGCAACTTCTTTGGAAGAGACAACTCTGGCTGGTCCCTCAGTCTCTTTTTCAATATCCATGTCAAAACGTGTAGACATTATCGTTTTAATTAATTGGGTTTCCTTTACTGAGATTGCCTCACCAAGCTTTGTCAAAGGCTCATCAAGAAGCTCCACATGGTTTTTTACAATTCTCCAAAGCTTGCAGCACTTTCTTTTTTCCAGAAGATTCCTTGCCAGCCTTTACACTAGCAGTAGCCTGGAGTTTAAGTTTGTCCACAGCTTCTGTTAACCTCAGAAATCGAGATCTTGCATGGTTTGCTCTTTCAGAACTGCAAACTCGATGAAGAAAAGTCCAAGCTTTTCTGCTTTGGAAGGATATGCCATACTTCCTATAGAACTTCTTCTTGTAGAACTCTCGTCTGCTTGTGAAGGATGTCACTGCGCCTCTAAATGAGCCCGGTACGTGGGAGGATTTCAAACTGGACCGAGAAGCTCGGTGGAGGACGACAAGTTAACAGCTTGTGCAAACTTCAATTGACGATGTGGCAAGTGCAGATGAACAACAATTCGTGAGATTCAGCCGAGCCTACTTTAGTTGCTGCGTGATTTGTGGTGAGCTGGCGAAAACATGTGCGCTGGCTTTTTAGAACTGCAGTGATGTTATGAACTGCATGTCTTCATCTATCTGTCAATCATCTGATGCCCTGTGCACTGGAGTTCAACAAATCTTCCATTAACTGTGTTTTTCAAATTTTTCATGAATGACCATACACGTATGCTGCGTGATTTTTCCTTGAGCGCTAGAGAACTGGGTGTCTTGCTACATCCATGGCTTAATTTCACCATTCCATTCGTTCATGCAATGCTTAGACTAGATTCATGCAATAGATGAACAAGGTTTAGTCACGTACCTGAAGTCAAACGGCTGCTTGTGAAGCTTTTTGCTGCTGCATGCTCTGATTCTGCTGCTGCATGCTTGGATCCTTTGATTGCATGAGGGATTGGCTGATGATTTTTGATTGCTTTTCCTTGTGCAGGTGTCCTCTGGCCGGATCTGAGCTGCATGCAATTGTTTCCACATTCAGATCTGCACCTTCAAGCTGCTGCTGCTGCATGGTCACAAAACCAGAACTTGTTTTCGCCATTGCTCTCAAACGGTAAACCGGATTGATCTGAAACTCGGTGAGCATGTTCCTATCATCATTATGCATCTCCCATAGCAAAATCGTGATCAATAGATGCACGGATTTCGAGAAAAATGGAAAATGGCTGAAGATTTCAGAGCTCGATTTCTTGGAAACCGTGCATCGGAATCGGCTGAAACTGCTTGGGTAGGTTACCATCACTCACATGCATATCCCCATGAAACAGGTTTTGAAATGGATGCACGGATATGGAGAAAATGCAAAAATGGCTAATGGTGATGGAGGCTGATTTCTTGGAAACCGTGCACCGGAATTGCATGGAACTGTTCAGGCATGTTGCCATCAACCTTGTACAATTCCCCATAAAATAGTTTGTCAAATGGATGCATGGTTTTCAAGTTATGGTAAAAACAAATTTTGCTCCATGTGTTTTTGCTTCAAGGCACTTTGCATGTGTTTGCATGGAAGGGAAAACTGAGCTTGGGCTGTGATGCAGGTATGGAGATGATGGAGGAGGAGTTGGAAGATTGCATGAGGGCTTCTGAACCCTTGAAGAAGCTACCATGTTCGCCAAACCACTTTTCGAAATCCATGTCTAGTTTCCCACAATTTCTACAGGAAGTTCCTGTAGAAGCACAATGAGAAGCACAATGAGGTGAAAAAAATGATGGAGAGAGGCAAGGGATGGACACACAAGTGCTTGTAGGCCTGATCAACAGATTCCCACCATTAGATTCACTTTTGAAATTGGATTTGGCTCGTCCAAAGGTTCTACAAGATGTTTCTTGTAGAAATACAGAGCTTCCTGTAGAAGGCACAAGAAAAATTCCTTTAACCTTGATTTGAGTGCTCCTCCTGTCATGAAACGTACTTCTTGCAACCTGCAATTAGCCAATGGAATTAGTTTTATTTTTCTTTTTTCTTTTTCTCTTTTTTTTTTTTTGAAAAAAACAACTAGGGCGCCTTATGGAGGTTTTCACCCTAATTCCCTGCCTTGGGCGCCTCCAAGGGAGGTTTTCACCCAAAGATCTTATTCCCTTTTATTTTCTCTTTTTTTTCCAACCCATTGACCGCCTCATGGAGGTTTTCAATCAATGAGCCAATCTAAGGCGCCTCCAAGGAGGTTTTCACCTTAGATTTTTATTTTTCTCTTATTTTCATTTTTTCTCTCTTTTTTTTTTTTTTTTTTTTCTACCCTACCCTACTTGAAAAACAAAATCATTTTCAAGTATAAGAATACTTCCAATGGAGCCATGTGCACATCGAGATTAGAGAAAAAATGATGTGAAGGCTCGAAATGCATGCTTGGACAAGTATCCAGATCTCAGAGACCAAATGATCTGGCGTTGAAGGGATCAAACAAAGCTGAGGAAGAAAGTACTGCTGCAACTTAGTGACCTTCTGAAACCATATCTCAATATAGCTTTGATATCCTTGGTTCTTTTGCTGATCTGGATCATTCTTCATGTCACCTTCTATCATGACCTTCTGATCTTCCTCTTTTTGTTGATCTTTCTCTTGAATACATGGAAGATTTGATGGTAACCATGAGGGAACTCTCTCGATCTCTGATTCTGATCTCTTCTCTTCATCAAGTGCAGCCCATGGTTCTTTGATCTCCTCTTTGGAATCTTCTTTTGCTTTTGGTCCTTCAACGATGTCAATATAATCTCTGCTTTGCAACACTCTTCCTGAGCTTTGGTGAAGATCATTGGGCTCAAGAGGAGTTGTTTGGATATGTTGTGCCTCAGATTTGCAATGGGGTTGAGCTGCTCCATTGTGTGGTTTTGGAAATGGTACGGGTAGTTGAGTGGAGGTGTGAAATTGAGATGGAGATGGATGGCATTGTGGTTGGGTAGGCATTTGGGGTTGCCTTGGTGGAGGAGGAGGCGATGGTTGTGGATGAGCAGGTGGTGGAGGAAAATGAGCGGGATGAGAGTTGTACTGGGGCCTCCACTCTTGATAAGGTGCATTCCACTGAGGCTGTGGCTGAGCATAAGAGTGAAATGAATGAGCAACTGGTTGGGCATAATATGGATCTGTGAAGGAACAAGGAGGAGGTGTGAACCAGGAAGGATGAGCAGGGGGACCCCAAGAAGGCATGAAAGTGGCTTGATAGGGGTCATAATAGGTCTCGGATGTACCTTGCATTCCCTGCTGGTAGGGTATGGGTCCATGAGGCCTCCTTTGGTTTATATAATAGGGTGATTCAGTGGCTCCTTTTGCTCTCTGATATGCAGCTTTGAATCTGGGTAAGGAAGGGCACTGATCTGTAGGATGGTATGCTTCACAGACAAAACACACTTCTATGGAGTACAATGGACATTCGTTCCTAGGATGCTTTCTAGTGCACCTAGGACAAAAAATGGCCAAAGCCCTCTTGGCTTCTTCTTGCTTCTTTTGGATCCGCAAGATATCCAGTTGCATGGCAAGAAACTGCCTCATATCACTCTTGAAATCTTCCAGCTGATTTGCAAATTCATCTTTGGATAAGGGACTGCTCCCAACATTTCTGCTTGTAGCCATTTGCTCCAGAGGAATGTTTTCTTCTTCTTCTCCCCTAGAGGTTCTTCAGATATGCCTTGATGTCCACCCAGGGGTTCTTTAATCACAACCATCGGAGAAGAGATAACGTTGGCTGTGTGAAGCAGTGGGGGGTTGTGCAATCATTTTTTTTTTTTTTAACTTATCTCTACTCCTACAAGGCATGAAATGAAATCTTTTTGGTTGATTTTTTTCTTTTTTCTACTTCTACCTACAAAACTGAAATAGATTGAACTGCAACTAACTATCTTGCTAAAACGAAAATGCAGAATTGAAATGAAAGCATGAAAGGACTAATCTATTTTGCTCAAATGAAATTGCAGGAATGAAATGCTAGGCTACGCTTGCGGAATTGAAATGCTAATCTATGCTTGCAGAAATGAAATTGTGGAATTGAAATGCTAATCTATGAAAGCAAGAAATGCTAATCTACTTTCGCATAAATGAAATTGCATAATGGAAATGAAATAAACTACTTAGCAGAAGGTTGTAGTAGAAAATAGAAGAATAGCAACAATCACCAATACTTTGACGCTTCCCCGGCAACGGCGCCAAAAAGATGGTGGGCCCCAGTATTGTAGCAATAATGCTACAACTCCTGGAACTCCCTTCTTTAATTTTATCAACCCGGTAGTTCGTAACAAACTTGGAAGCGACGGTGCTGTATGCACAAGTACTAGCTCTTGCCGCAGCTGTCACTTGGTCAGCTGGCACAAGTCCGCTAGGGGCTCAAGCCAACTTCTATGAGCTCTTAGAAGAAGCTTTTTAACTGATGGATGAAAGCTAACTCAAAGGAAGCTAATCTACTTGCGGAAAGAAACTGAAAGCCAAAAAGAAATACAAACCCTAGCAAACCCTAATTCTACCAACTAGTCATACTGATGCAAAAATGAGAATGCAAACTATGAGAAGAGATGCCATTACTTCTAGGAAGGTAAAATGCATGTGTCTAAGTTATCACTATCTGAAGAAAACATCTTTTTGTATTTTTGATTAAGTTGTTGGAATTATCATGCATGTGCTTTTAACTAGCTTTTCACTGTGCAGAGGTGGATCAAGGAGGATAAATGCTTGGGAAAGGTTGGGAAGGTTTAGAGAGGGTCTAAGGGGTCCCTAACATCCTTTCAAAGAGTTTCACAAAGTCTGGATGCCATGCAACCGTGTTTATGAACTTCTACAGGAAGTCTGCAGGGGTTTCTACAGGAAGTTCTGTAATTCTTCTACAGGATGTTTCGAAATGGGATTTTGGAGCATGGATGGAGGGAAAAATATGGAGGAATGAGTATGGAGGTGAAATAGGGGTGTGAAGAGGTTTAGGGCTTGTTGGATGAGGCTAAGGAGCGATTGGATTTGTTCAAGGATGGAGGAAGCGATGATGCACAAGAAGATGAGAATCATGACAAAGTAAGCGAATGAGGCAAACGTAAGGTAAGGGTTATAAGTGAAGGGTGAAGCAGGTAGGTTGGATGGAGTATGGGCAGGTAAGGAAGGATAACAGGTACTCTGCAAGTGGTTTTTCAAACTGAACAAACAAAGACATGCAAGAAAACAAAGATCTAGTTATAAAACCTATGACCTAGTTACTTCACTCTAATCTGACCTAACAGCAAAAGGAAATGAACAGAAGTTTATTTGCAGTGAAACCATGTGAAACAACTATGAAACTAAGTGATCATAAACCTAAGCATGCATCCAAACTGATATCAAGTTCTACGAACGAGATTCAAACACTAATGATTGCATGGTGAAGCAAAGAAAGTGTTTTTGTTTGGGACAACATGGTTACTTCAACTCCAGCCCCTGATCCAATAAGGAAGAGGTGAAACCAAAAGCGTTTGCTGACCCTTTTTTGGAGCTTTTTCCTGTTATTATCCTACCAATATATTCTAAAATCTAAATAACGAAGCAAGATCTAAATCTAGATAGCAGATTTTATTTTAAGAACGCAGCAAACACATAAAGATAAACGAAGGAGGTACTGGGCGCTTGAGATGGGCCCAACCCCAAGAGCTACAGCCTCCCAAGAGAGATTTAGAGCTGGTGCAAAGCTGGATTCATCTTTATTGATCAAGAAATGAAGAGTTACATCAAAACTGTCCACAAGAAGGACTTGAAAATGAGCTGAAAGCAAAGCTAATCTATTGCATAAAAATCGAACTACAAACTAGCTAACTAATGGCTGCAAAATGACTAACCACTAGCTACTATCTACTGGCTAACTAGCTAACATCCACTGGCTACACTGGCTAACCAAAATGAGGCCCTAAGCCTTCTTATTTATACAAATTGAGGACCCAACAGTCCTCCTAAACTTTAGGGACTCGGCTGCCCAAAACTTGGAGTTAACAGCAGTCCTACTTGACTTGCTTGGCTGCCCTTGTGCTGATTGATTCGGTGGCCCTTGAACTCCGAGCTGATGGTGGAGAATTCGAGGTAAGGGCCCATAAATGAAGGGGACACCTTCCTACAAATCCTCTAGCTTGTTCTCCCACGAATTTGGCTGCCAAGTGCTCATTAAGACCTTCAATTTTGTCTCCAAGTTGACCAAAAAGGCTACACAAAGCACCCATTAGACTTGTTGGCATAATGACTAACCAAATTCACTCTATTAACATGAAAATAATCAAAAACATGCAATAAACCAATGAGAATGGTGGATTAAGTCAAATTAGGAGGTTGAATGAGCCCAAATAATTGTACATTTTTGGGGCTCATCATTAGTGTATTCTCACACAAATGCAAATAAATGTTTTTGTAGTATCTTTATCAATTGTTTCTTTTGAATTTCTTCTAAGTTATTATTAATGTTTAATGTTTTACTTAGATGATTTTTTACCAAAGAATTTCCAAACATTGCCATAGAGTTTAATGATATTTTTTACCATCGATATGAAAAATATTCAATTCCATAATCTTCCTAAAAACTTTGATCTATCATGTGCACACAATAATTTTGTTCACTATATGAAGAAAAATCATGATTGTTCATTATATTCACTAACTCCTTCTTCATCATTTTTTGAAATAGTTAATATTGGTTGAATGTTTTCAAAGTATTCATCATCATCATATTCAATTCAAACATCATTTTTTTATTTCAGTTATTGTTTTTTCAGGTGGATGTAACATGAATTTGTTAGTAGTATTGCCATCAGAAATGAACATATCACCATATCTAGAAATTGTGAATGCATCAGCTATAACTAACCATGGTCTATTAAGAATCAATGGATGTACTCCTAGATTATTTTTGGGAGTTAGTGTAATATCCCTAGTGAAAATTTCATGTAATAAAAGTTAATAAAGACAAAATAAGACCACAGTTAAGGGACACTTATTCCAAACTAAATGTTGGGCAAAGATATCCTAGTGGGCATCATTGGATGTGTCTTTTTGGCTAAGGAAAAGTGACAAAGGTTAAGGCAAAGGCATTAAAATGAAAAAAGGAATTTTGGCACCTTTATTTATAAAAATAAACGAAATTAGGAGAAAAGTAAGGTGAAAGGTCACAGATTGCATGTGAGGAGGAAATTGAAGGAAAATAATGGAAAATGAAGAAATTCGAGGCCACATTAATAAAAAAGGCTCTGAGGATAAGTTGGTAACCTTTTGTTAGTTCAAGTATTGGAGCTCTCTCATTATCCTCTCTCTCTCTCTTAGTCTTGGTCAATTAGATTTTTCTTGAAGCAAGAATACTTCCAGGCAACCTTTTGCATTTGTGATTTCCTAGCTGGTTTGGACATGCATGGATTTGAATATTGGTGTATGGTTCTTTTTCTATCGATGGCATGGTTTTGCCTGGTTATGACAGTGGTTTTCAACCCAGCCTTGCATTTTTCTGGATGCCATGGTATGTTGGTATGTTTATCTCGGTTTTGAGATTTGGTTTTCCAAATGGATTTCAGAATCCGGGTTGGAGGTGGTCTCAAGGTTCATTCCCAAAGGCCTAAGAATCCCTTGACCGATTTTGGCGGGATACACGGTAAATCCCAAGGGAGAAGTCTTGGTTTAGGGCCTAGTAATTTGAGTTTGGATTGAAGTAAAGCCTGAGACACTGGTCTCGATTTAGGGCCTAGTGATTTGAGATTGGATTGCGGTAAAGCTTGAGAGGCAAGGAGACACAAAATTCCTTAAGGATAGAGATGGATTCCGGATGACATTCCAAGTTTAGTTCGATTGTGATCAGAGCACCGGTTTTGGTGTGATCATAGTTTGATGATGGTGATCCCACATTCATTCTTGGAATATGGCATGGGGGTGACTGGCTGAAAGAGGTATTTGTTTCAACCATGTCTATGGTTGAGTGGTACATGGAAGTCTCGAACCTGGTCATATTTTCCTATAATTAATAAAAGCTAAGTTATCTTACTTTTACACTTGTTTATATGTGGATTTAATGGCTGTCATATCTCTAATATTTGTATGATTTTATGCTGGTTATATGACTGGTTCATGTCATGTTTATTTCATGTATCTAATTGTAATTGCTAAATGGATGGATGCAAGACCTAATTGATGATATAATAGTTCAACGGAGAAGGTGGTGATCCTTCTGGTTATGTTTCATAAGTTCTTTTAGTCATTTATGCTTTGTCTTGTATCCTAGACCTATAGGTTGAATTGATGCCAAGTGTTTGACAGAATTTCAGTCCTAGTTGGGGATGCTCAGGCTTAGTCCTAAGGTTGATTTTTGATTTGTTTATCTTGTCATCATGTCTTTGATGGATTTTAGAGGTTGTAACAAGTTCTGGGCAGAGGCCATGATTCTGGGCTAGAAAAGTGGTTCAAATCTTGGGGATGGTAGCATAGGTCTGCTGAAAAGAGTCTAGGGATGCTGGCACATAGGCCTGTGAGAAAGACATTGGTGATGAGCCTCGATATTGCAACAGTGAGCCTCAGTATTGCAACAAGAATGCTATAACTCCCAAGGCTACCGACTTTAATTATGAACCTGGGGTTCGTACAAAATTAAGAGGTATCAACACTATATGTGCAGCATACAATTTTTTCCTTCCTTTTCTGTCATGATGTAATGGAGTGCATGTAATGAAATAAAATTCTAAACTAATTTAAGAAAATGAACTGCTTGAAATGGAAACCCTAACCTATTGCAAGAAATAAATTACAAGGAAAGAAACATATTCTAATTGCATAAAGATCATGAACTAAATGTAAAAGAAACCTAACTCAACCCTATTTATCACATGTGATGATTTAAAATAACTGAGCATGGAATCTGATCTAGGGAGTATTAACTGTTGCATGCATGTGCTAATTAAGAAATAAAAAGAACTATTTTTCTTTATCTTTTCATTTTATAAATGAAAATGCTAATCTTTCCTTGTTCTTTGGCAGGGGAGACAGGTGTGGAGGAAGAGGGGTACAATGGTTTTGATGGCTTGGAGGTAAAGTAGAGGCCTAATCCTATCTTAAATTATGATTTTTCTCAATTCGGGCTCAAAATAGGCTGCTACAAGATTTCCTACAGGATGTCTACAGGATGTACTAGTTCCTACAGGATCCCCTATTTTATTACAAGAACATGCTGAAAGCTTAGGAAGTGGTCTAGAAGGTGGAATGGAGCTGGGGAAAGGTGGATAATTAAAGAATAAGGTATGGAGGTGGTGGACACTACCCAAAAGTCAAGCAAGGGCTTCAAGATGGGTGGATTTGCTCAATGGAAATGACAATTTTTGTTTATAAAACAAGAATTTGGATTGAGATTTTAGTGGATTTTGGCGACATGGGCGGATGAGACTTGGATGAGGAAAATGAGATGAGGTATCCCTGAAATGTAGAAGATCCTAAAAAAACACACATTATTGCTTGCATCTATCCAAAAATCCATCTATACATGGGAAAGTTTTATTAAATAACGAAAAATTACTAGTCTAAAATCCAAACATTCGAGAACTAGTGAGCTAGTAAATCTATCAAATGCCTAACCTAATTAAGTGAAAATGAAATGGGGTAATTTTTTTTATTAAATAGAATGTTCTTTTGATCTAATGCAAGTGGAATCAACTTGATTGAAGCTCGTTATCATGCTCTAAAAAATAACAGAAATTTGTTGCTATTTGCCACAAAGGAGTTCCAGAAATCTAGATTTGAGAATAAGTAAATTAATCCAAGCAACTCAATGATTACTATGAACTCACAAATATTTTCCAAGGATGAAATGATGCTTGTGATCCTACAAAATAACTTACATTAACCATTTAACCCAATCCTACAACAAGAAATCATTAATACTAAATGCAGAAATAGAAAGAAACAAGAACAAGAGATGCATGTGAATAAGAGGTGAAAAGAATAAAAAAAAATGATGCAAAATGGCTCTAAGGCTCCTAGGATGGCCAAGCCCAAGGAAAATCAGAGTCCTATAGATGATAACAAGATTTAGAAGCTGAACATGACACCAATCTTCATTATTTTCATCAATACAATTACATCCCTGCAAAAAATGATAGCGGAGATGCAAAAATACGAGTTCTCTCCACAATAAGACTAATAAAAATCCACCCCTAGAGGAAAATTCGACTTGGTACTTATAAAAAATGATTAGGAATCATTCCCTATGAAAGGAGGAAACTTTCCCCACCAAAATCCCTTGATTAGTGGATTTGGTTCCCAATACTAGGAATATCCATTAAATGGCAGGGAACACATTCCTAGATTTTCTCAATCATTGGAGTTCCACAATCTGTGCCATAATTCCATAATATCTTATTTATTTATTATTTAATATTGATCTTCCTGTAGTAGGGAGAAAGTCCCTAAATTATCTCCTCCTTCAAATCTTCATAATATGCCCAATATTCTCATAATATTCCACAAAAATAAATAATATTAGGCACAAATATGCAATTATTCATAAACCTTCTTAATGAACATATTAAAGTTAAAAATACATTATCTAATGAAAAAATAGAGGTATAATGTGCTGAAGGATGGTTAGATGGGCCTTAATTTATGTCTAATTTAGAGGCCCATCAGTTGGCTTTTGGACGTTGTCTTGCTTATAGCATGAGAGCGACCAGGGTTTAAAAGGATTAAAAGATCAGTGGGACTCAGGGAAAGGATGTTTGAGTGGCTGAAATGTCTTATGAGGGCGTTGTTACTAATGTGGATGGGTTTTCTTAAGGTGTGTCATCGATTCCATTTACTTAAGCTCACCAAGGAGGTTGAATCCCTTATAGTAGCCTCTTTGGTCACATGTTTACCCCGGATGGTCAGTTTCCTGGCTAGACCTGGGAGGAGGGGGTGTTACAGATTGGTATCAGAGTGTGGTTGCACTCTCCTTGGGTGAATGTGTTGGTCATGCAAGCATGTTGGTTGCATGTCTATCTCTTACACTTGCATTGCATTTGCTTGTGGCATTGTATAATGATTGATCATCACTGTAGTAAGGTTGTCATGAGGAACTTGATGTTGATTTTGTGGGATGCAGAGTTAAGAGTATATGATTGGTTCCATGATTATATGCAGCTTGATTACATCCTTGTATGTTAGGTTTCATTCTTGGTTGTTTTATTACATGTATCAATCTTGTAGGTTGGTTACAAGAATTGATCACTTATGCTCGACTACATGTGTTCATACGTATGTGTAGTTGATTAGGAATTGCATATGCATGTTGATAGTTGCATGTGGAAATGTGTACAATGGAGTAATGGTTGTTGTCATGCATGAGGTCATAGCATGCATTTTTGATATGGCCTTGCATTGATGACTAGACCCTAACTAGAATGATGTTTATGCATTGATGCACTTATTCAATATATGTCTATATGCTATCATGATTATGTTATACATGTATCACACTGATTTGATGATATTGCAGACAAGGTATCCTCCCCAAATTATGCTAAGGTGCATTGGTTTATTGTGATTTGGTTTAGCTGACATAGTATGCCTTACAAGAAAGAGATAAGATGGCTAGCAAGGTTGTAGACTACATAGAATCCCCCTATACATAAGATGGACAATGTGGTGTGGGGCACTCTTCTAACTTGGTAGACACATTTAGAACCCTGAAGGAAGAAATAAGGAGTTGCAAAGCAGACAATGACAAAATCATGCAGGCACAAGAGAAACAAGAAGAGGTGAATGCTATACTATGTTAGAGTTTTTTAGAATTACAGTGATAGGGGCCACTTTGGATCAGCCATGGACACGAGGAAAAAACTAATGGGGCATATGGTAGTAGGTATCCTAGTAGAAATAGGTCGGATAGATCTAACACGATCAGATATGACAAGTTTTTGGACACTCCAGATAGGAGAGGTGATAGACACAGGTACTGTTCCAGTTCTGGCTCTGAAAGGCATCATGATCATCATTTTTATCATCCTTATAGGAGGAGTGATAGGGGATACTTTCCAGATGAGTTTAAGAAAGAAAAACCACCTACCTTTGGTGGAGAGATGAATAAATCACAGGATGCAAATGGTTATTTGCTATGAAGAAATTCTTCCAATTGCATCATTATTTAGAAATCAGAAAACATGAAAGCAACGATAGCCACTTTCAGTCTCAAATGTAAAGAAAATATCTGGTGGGAAGATGTGAATAATTTCAAAGGTACACATGAGGATGATTTGACTTGGCATACATTTGAAAGGCTCTTCAAGAAGAAGTACTTATCATAGAGGTACTATGAAGACAGGGATAAGGAGTTTTATGAGTTGCAGATGGGTTCTATGATAGATGATGAGTTTACTAGTAGGTTTTTGGAGATGTTGAGGTATGTCCCTTCCCTCAAGGAGGAGAAGGCCAAGGTTCAAAGATCCATCAATGGATTTCTAGTTGAATACAGAGACCGAATTGAGTTCGATGAGCCTAGATTGTTGGAGGAGGCCATCCAAAAGTTGAAGCATTGTTATGAGTAGTCAAAGTGCAAAGTTGAGCCTAAGCATGACTTGAAAAGAAATGAGAAAGCTAAAGGAAAATGGCCACTAGAGAGAGGAAGACCTCAAGATGCAAGTGAGAAAGAAAATGTAGTTCCTTACAAGAGGTTCAATACAACTAAGAAGGGACGTGGAGAGAAACAAGCTAGAGGCAGTGGTAGGGAACTATTGCGGTGTTGGATATGGAGTAAGGATCATCGTAAGAGGGATTGTCCACAATATCAGAGTGGTAGTAGACCCCAGATCTACAGTGCTCAGGAGGCACATACAATTGGTGATGTTGGTCATAGCATTCCTTGGATCTATGCAGCTGTGGACAACAGGCAGGTGGATCATCAGGTGTCAATAATTGAGATGGAGTGTAAAGTTTGAGATCAAGTTATTTCTATTTTGAATCATCTTGGATCTAACTATAGTTATATTAATCCTGACTTGGTGGATAAGTGTGGTTTGAGAAAATAAGTGCATGTAGAATCTTGGTTGGTACAATTGGTTACAGGTACAAAGAAGTGAGTTCACCATTGGGTAAGAGCTTGTGCATTGAGTTAAATGGTATGCCTACAAAAACACACTTGAATGTATTTGCATTGGGATCGTATAGTATGATTTTGGGTATGGATTGGCTATATCTTCACAGAACCAGAGTGGATTTCTTCGACAAGGCCATTGGGTGTGTGGATGATAGTGGGGAAAGAGGGCTTTACAGGGAAAGATGAAGCCTACGTCAGTGAGGATGGTTACCGCTATGCATGCTACACATAGTTGCAAAAAATGTTGTGTCATGTTTGCATTACATATTTCTAATGACAAGGGTAAGGAGGTTGAGTATGCAAATATGTTAAGCAGGTACCCAATTTTGCAGCAGTTTCAGGATGTATTCCCGAAGGACATTACAGAGTTTCCACCTCACAAGGAGGTAGAATTTTCTATTGAGTTGGTGCTAGGGGCAGCTCTAGCATCAAAAGCACCTTATAGGATGAGCACATTTGAGTTGGTTTAGTTAAAGTTGTAGCTAAAGGAAATGCTTGACAAGGGATACATTAGGCCAAGTGTATCACCTTGGGGCGCACCAATGTTGTTCGTAAAGAAGAAATATGGTACTCTTAGATTTTGCATTGACTACAAACAATTGAACAAGGTAATGATCAAGAATGGGTACCCTTTGCCAAGGATTGCTGATTTGTTTGATCAGTTGAAGGGAGAAGCAATGTTCTCTAAGATCAACTTGAGATTGAGATACCATCAGGTATGCATCAAGGAAGAGGATTCTTCAAGACTGCGTTTAGAACTAGGTATGGGCACTAGAGTTTGTTGTTGTTCCATTCAGTTTGACTAATGCTCCAGCTACATTTATGTGTTTGATGAATAGTGTGTTGCATCGTTATTTGGAAAAGTTTGTTATATATTCATTGATGATATACTGGTATATTCTAAAAATGAGGAAGAGCATGCCGAACATTTAGAAACAATATTGAAATTGCTAAGAGAGCATCAATTATATGCTAAACTTAGCAAGTGCGGCTTCTTTCAGACTGAGGTATATTATTTGGGGCATGTTGTCTCCAAGGATGGTATAGCAGTGGATCCAGAAAAGATAAGAATCATGGAGTGTGAAACTCCTAAGAATGTGGATAATATGACATCATTTATGGGATTGGCAGGTTACTACAGGAGGTTCATCAGGAACTTCTCACGCATTACATATCATATCACATCATTACAACAGAAAGGTAAGAAGTTCGAATGGACAGAAGAATGTGAGGCTAGTTTTTAGTATCTTAAGCAATTCTTGAGACATGCACCGTGTGCTAAAGATTTTGGATCTGGACAAGGAGTTTGTAGTATGTACAGATGGTTGCAAGAGAGGACTTGGTGGATTTCTCATGTAAGAAGGACAGGTAGTGTGTTATGAGTCACAGAAACTAAATAAGCATGAGAAGCATTAGGGGAGTTTTGAGGTATAAAATGGGCCTCCTAAGGAGATTATAAAATAATGGTGGAAATAATAAAATAATATTAGATTGCATCATCAAAATTTAGAGGGAAAAAAGAAAAAAATGAATTTTCAACTCATATTTTCAACTTATCTCCCTATGGGTTTACTCAAATTTCGAGCAGAAACACTCTTTGGATGAAAAATTTGATTCCTCATTGAAGGAGTACCCATGTTGAATACTTTCAATGGACCCTGCTACATGAAACATGAAAAATACATGAAAAATTTGAATGCAATCACGTTTTTTCATGTATTTCTCATTTTTCGTGTAGCAGGGTCCATCAAAAGTATGCAACATGGGTACTCCTTCGACACGGAATTAAATTTTTCATCTAATGAGTACTCCTGCTTGAAATTTGAGCAAAACCTTATGGAGATAAGTTGAAAATATGAGTTGAAAAAGTAGTTTTATTATTTTAATATTTTTTAATCTTTTTACTTTTTTACTCCAAAAATGGTGAATCATCCACCATGGTTGACATCATCATATTGAATCCTATTGGTTCTTATAAAGTTTATTTTGGTTGTACATTTTTCTTAGGAGGCCCATTTTAGACCTCAAAATTCCCCTAAAGAACTACCTGACGCATGATCTTGAGCTAACAACGATCATACATGCATTAAAGATGTGGAGACACTGTCTTCTTTGCAGGAGGTTTACATTGATGAGAGATCAAAGTGGGTTGGGGTATTTTTTTGACCAACTGAATCTAAATGCTAGACAAGCTAGATGGTTTCCTTCCCTTAGTTAGTTTGACTTTGAGATTAGATACATCAAAGGGAAGAGAACCAGGTTGTAGATGCTCTTAGCAGGAAGGTACAGGTAAATCATATAGCAGTTATGAGCTCCCATGAGATAGAGTTATAGGATAAGATCTTGCAGGTACGACAACGAGATGAAAAGTACATGGAGATAATTCATAGGTTACAATAGAGCACAGGTATAGGTACATGTACATGTATAGGTTTAGGTACAGGTGTAGGTACAAGTACAGGTATAGGTGACCAGGATGAAGACTATCATCTCACAACAGATGGTTTGGTGAGGTTTAGAGACAGGATCTATGTGCTGAATTGTAGTAAGCTCAAGAATATTATCTTGTGGGAGTTTCATGCCAATCCATACTCGGGTCATCCAAGATATCAGAAGAGATTGATGACGATGAAGAAGTTCTACTATTGGCCGAATCTGAAGAAGGAAGTGGCAGAGTTCTTCGCTATATGTTTAGATTGTCAGCAAGTAAAGGCAGAATGTAAGCTTCCATGTGGGTTACTACAACCGATAGTGATTTTAGAATGGAAATGGGAGGTCATTTCCATGGATTTCATTACAGTTCTTTCCAGGACAGTGAGGCAACATGATTATATTATGGTCATGGTTGACAGATTGAGAAAGGTAGCTCACTTCATTCTAGTGAAGACTACATATTCAGCCAGTGAGGTAGCACAGGTGTTCATCAAGGAGATAGTGAGACTGCATGGTGTTCCAAAGAATATTGTGGCGGACAGGGATGAAAAGTTCACTTCCATGTTTTGGAAGGAGCTATTTGCAGGTTTGGGTACAGAGTTGGCCTTTAGTACAACTTATAATCCGTAGATAGATGGACAAAAAAAGAGACTCAACAAGATTTTGGAGGATATGTTGAGGGTGTACGCGATGTACCAATAGAGGAAATGGGAGGATTATCTTCCGTTGGTTGAGTTCACATACAAAAATGGTTACCAGGAGTCATTGAGGATGAGTCCTTTCGAGGAACTGTATGGATGGAGTTGTAACACTCTCATTAGCTGGAGTGATCCAGTGAACAGGGTACTTATTGGACTAGATATGTTGGTGGACATGGAGAAGGAAATGCAGGTTATAAATAAGAATCTAAAGACAACACAAGATAGACATAAGAGTTATGTAGATTAGCACAGGGTATTCAAGGCATTTTAGGTTGGGGAGCAAGTGTATTTGCACATCAAGCCCAAGAAAAGCTCTTTGAGGATTGGTTCATGTGCCAAGTTGGCACCATGGTATTGTGGGCCTTTCGAGATCCTTGAGAGGATTGGACCAATGGCATATCAAATTGCATTGCCTCCAACAATTAAATTCTATGATTTTTTCCATATTTCATTGCTTAAGAAGTATATAAAGGACGTTGATCATGTTATTGATTAGTCTGTATTGCAGGTGGAGCAAGAAGGAGAGTTCCAGTCGGAGCCTCAATGCATATTGTAGTTGAAACATCTCATGCTCAGGAATAGAGCCATTGAGCAAGTTAAAGTGTAGTGGAAACACTTTGGGCCTAAAGAAGCTACATGGGAGATGACGGATTAGTTGCGGGCCTTGTATCCTTCATTGTTTGTCGGTTGAGACAAATCAGTTTTAGTTTGATGTTGGTATATGTTTAGCATATGTTTTATTGATGTTTTGGTATATGTATGTATATGTACATGGATGTAAATACTTCCATGAGCTAAGTTATAAATATCCAATAAGAAGTATGGGTGTCATGTTATTATGGTTGTTATATTGTCGTGTTGTCATGATGGTTTTATTTTGAGCAGGTCTTTCATTGTAAATACTACAATGAGCTAAGTTACAAAGCTCTATGGGCAGTATGTTTTCTTTTCAGCATTTTTTATGAGGTTTTGGTGTGGTTTAACACTGAGGACGGTGTTCCCCAAGGGGGAGGGTTCTGTAATAGCCCTGCTGAAAATTTCATGTAATAAAAGTTAATAAAGGAAAAATAAGACCACGATTAAGGGACACTTATTCCAAGCTGAAAGTTGGGCAAAGATATCCTAGTGGGCATCACTAGATGTGTATTTTTGGCTAACGAAAATTGGCAAAGGCTAAGGTAAAGACATTAAAATTAAAAAAGGAAATTTTGGCACATTTATTTATGAAAGTAAAGGAAATTAGGAGAAAATTAAGGTGAAGGGTTACAAGTTGCATGTGAGGAGGAAATTGAAGGAAAATAATGGAAAATGAAGAAATTAGAGCCCTCATTAATAAAACGGCTTCTGAGGATCAGTTGGTAACCTTTTGTTAAATCAAGTATTAGAGCTCTCTCATTATTCTCTCTCTCTCTCACTCTTGGTCACTTAGAGTTTTCTTGGAGCACTCTAGCTTTGGAGTAAGGGAGGAAAAACAAGGAAAGGAAAGGAAAGAAAGTAAGGATCAAGGAAGGAAAAGAAGGATCAGGTAGCTTTAGTAGGAATACTTGTAGGTAACCTTTTGCATGTGTGATTTCCTAGTTGGTTTAGACATGCATGACTTTTCATGTTGGTGTATGGTTCTCTTACTGTTAATGACATGGTTTTGTCGGGTTATGACAGTGGTTTTTAGCCTAGCCTTGCCTTTTTCTGGATGCCATGGTATGTTGGGATGTTTATCTCAGTTTTGAGCTTTGGCTTGCCACATGGATTTCAAAATCTAGGGTGGAGGTGGTCTCAAGGTTAATTCCCAAATGCCTAGGAATCCCTTAACCGGTTTTGGCAAGATACACAGTAAAGTATGAGGGAGAAGTCTCAGTTTAGGGCCTAGTGATCCAGGTTTGGATTGTGGTAAATCTTGAGAGACTGGTGTCGATTTAGGGCCTAGTGATTCGGGATTGGATTGTGGTAACGCTGTTACACATCATTTTTTCACCATGACACTTGATCGATATAAACATATTTCTTTCCATCTGTGAACATGTTTCATTGAACTCCCTTAGAGGTCAAACAAACCAAAAATACCTTTAAGAAGATGAGAAATTTGGGAAAAATAGCTTGTATACTTTGTTAAGTAGGTCTTGGATGCTTTTCCTTAGAATTTTCTGCGCATTCGCTGAACTTATCCCTGAGAATAGTGCATAACTTAACTCTGTCTACCGTTGTGGACCGCGTAGATGAAGCAAAGAAAGTAAAAATAAAAAAGTACATTCTAGAAACATAGTTGGTCGAATATATCCCAAATGAAAGCTTCTAGGTGATGCCTATTCAAGCTATAACCCTCAGATGATGGATATTAATCCCTTTCCTCAAGGAACCCTAATCCCTCAATTAGAGGATCTCACCCTCCTCTTTTGGATCTAAAACTTCTTCCTCTTGGCCTATAAAATGACTAGAGGGCAGAGAGATTGAGGAGGTCAGAACCCAGAGAAGATACACTTATGCTGCTAGTTTGAGATTAGAAATTTTATCATATAAGGAGGAGATTGGATGAATTTGGGAGGAACCTCACTACATCAAGGCAAAGGTTGTAAGGCTCTTCTTTATCTTTGATTAATACAAATGAATGATTTTCCCCATTGAATTGTCTTATCAGAATGATGAATGGTCTATAATTATTTAGATGTTCATTAAAGCAATTTCAATTCCTAATCTCCTTGATCATTAGGTTAAGTTTGCTTGAATTATTATATCGCATATGATTTTGACTCTTCTTTTTTTCATGGTTATAGGTTTTCTCAAGCATTGAGAGGCTACATTGAGACACAATAAGGGATCTTCATAAAGTATTTCGCGAATAGGTAAGAGGCTCATTTACCATATTTTATATCTATAATTCAAATGAGATAAACTTAGGGAAAAAGTCATTTCAATTGTCTATTTGTTTCTAGTTTCCTTCTAGGATCTAAGGAGATTTCTCTTGTCAGAAAGAGGGATTTGTCAGCTATAACAAATTGGTGACTCCGCTGGGGAATGTCCTATCCTCTTCCATCTCCTTATTTTTTATTCTTGATTTTTTTTTGATATCTCTATCTGGGTCTTGACAAGTTAATGATTTTTCATATATTGTGATTTGTTTGGATATTTTTTTGTTTTTTCTTTAAGTTTCTCAATCTGCACAGTTTTTGTTTAGAAACAGAGCATAGATATACACAGATTAACTTTAGCAACAATGTGTATATGCATTTTACTATACTGTCTACCTGGGCATATTTGAGAACTTTTGAAAAAATAACTTTTCCTCTCATTAAAATCTGAATTTTTGTTTTTTAAGGTTTCATTACACTTGTTTATGCCTCTAGTTAGTCTTCGTGTGTTTGAACAGGGGTTGTGAAGGAGTTTTCTTGATATTTTTTTGTTTTCAAGGATTGAAAGGTAGGGTTTCTCAAGAATTAGTGTTTTGACGAGATGTGCTTCTTATGCTACATTGAAAACATAAGTCATTTTTATTCCAGTACTGAAGTTTAATCAGAATTACACTTTAAACGTTGATTTCATAACATTCATTCAAGAATTTTCATTTTAAGGATTTATTTGGGTGTTTTGAATTTGATTTCCTTTGGTCATTGCTCAAAGATTTGTCTCAGTTTTTAAACAATTTTTGCATGCTTTTTTCTTTCATGTTTTTGGATGAATTGTGTCTTAGTGTTAATCATTTGAGTGTCATTATTTTTTATCTTTGGAATTTTCACCCAATTTCCTTTACTTACACTTGATTAGTTCTTTAGCTGGATTAGTGAAGGGAAATAGCCTTGTTGTCCTTTCACTGCTTTGGAATCATCTTGTGTTTGTTTTTAATAATTCTCTTGCATAGATTACATTTGCATGGTTAGAATTCTCATTTCATGAAAGGAAATTATACATAGATTACATTTGCATAGTGTTCACAGAAATTGTGCATAGATTACATTTGCATAGTTTTCAAGCAAATTGTGTATAGATTACATTGTGTGGTTTGCAACTTAGAGCTTTGAATTGCATTGAAAAATTAGAAGTGGTGCATTCTGGAGTTAATATTTTAAAGAAGAACCTCTTTACTTACTCTAGCTAGAATTCATCGAAATGAAGAGATTACAAATTTTATATTTGATGCATTAGAGTTTTGAGTCAAGTCATAACACCATCAGTTTCATGTCCATTTACCCTTTGAGTAAATAACTTCTTAATAACGCAACATTAATAAAATTCATTTAGATTTTTTATTATTTTTAGGGCTCTTACCACCTACAGTAGCTTAAGTGTAGGGCTTTGGAATAGGAAAGTGAGTAAAATTTCCAAAGCTACAGACAAACAATAGAATCTTATGTTAGAGAGAGAAATCCAATTATTTCAAATTTTCTCTGGGAAGCTCTTCTTATACATGAGTTAAGAACGAGATCATGTCGCATCTGGTGAAATGATCATACCCACTTAATTGGCTATGATAAAGTGATTTGTGCATATTAAAACGATGCCGAAATGTACTTGGGGTCACTTGAAAGTAAACCTAATTAACCATGTTGAGGAGATTTCAAGGGGATTGAGCTTTTCTACTTTTCCCTTGCATGTACATCTGATTTATGACTATCCCCCTAGGTAAGATTGTTGTAGTTGGTAAACTTAGTGACCATAATCCTAGGGCTCTACCTAAGGTGACAACAGAGGGAAGGTTTGTTGTACATAGAATAGACGTTGACTAGACTCACTTGGACTTTTTGGAGGGTAATTTTTGCTATAGATGGCATAAGAAAATTCACTTGCCCCATACTATTTCATTGAGTAGGTTGTCAGCGTAATTGGTTCCAAATGTGCATTTCTATAAAAAAAATCACCTTGATCTCTATGACGTTGGATTTCATCACCAACTAGTAATTATTGATCTTTGTGACAAGTTAGTTTGTATGGTTTGAATCCCTATATTTTTTAGCATGTGTTATCTTGTTTGTTTTTACTTTTTACAAGACCTTAGGTGTGGATTGTGAATATTATTTATTTTTAATAATAAAAATTTATTTGGATTGAATCTAATGGAAACAATGCTGAAAATTACCGATAAATACCTCCCTTTTAACAAGAATCCTAATCCTTTTCCTGATTTTGAAAATGTCGGTCCTCCTTATATGGCTACATTGTCACTTCCTAGATTCATGATAGGTTTACCTGTATGGTTGTTCTTAACTTCTTTAATTCCAAATACTCCAATTGTGCTAGCTCAACCTAGTTTTTCACCTCGACCAATTTCTCCATCTCAACATCACCAACATACTATTGACCCTTTACCTTCTTCATCTAACATGTCCTCCTCCCTTTCTTCTTCTTCGCTTGGTAAAAACCTTGATGCTAGTAACCAAGTGACTAAGAAGAAGAAGAAAGGGAAGAAGAAGAAGAAGCGAGATAAGAAAGTGGTCAACCAACCAACCATGGCCATAAGTATTGGTAATGTTTAGGGAACTTCTACAATGCATCATAAGCCAAAATACCCTTGTAAGATTTGTAAGGGTGACCACTTCCTTATTAATTGTCCTGGTATTCCTAAGGTTTTGGAAGTATGGTCAAATAATTCTCATCAACTTACTATTGATCCATCAACTTGTGATTCTCATATTCTGGGGAAAAAGCTTAAAGTCAGGTTTCCTTGTAGGTTATGCAAAGGGAATCATCATAGTCACCTATTTCCTAACATGGATGAAGCCTCAAAATTGCTGGAAAAACTTACTATTTCACAGCAACAACTTCCAACTAATTACCGCAAACATTCTCCCCCCCACCTTCAATTGACGAAGCGATTGATCTAAATCCAAGTACAGACAATCTCACTCTTACATGGGGGGGTAAAACATGTGTCACTTAGGTGGATGGACCATTTGTTGATCAAGTGGGCGAATCGATTCCATCTTCGAGAAATCCCACTCTCCCTTTAGAGAGTGAACTTCATACCACTTAGGTTCTTCATGTTACCTCAGATTATTATACACATGGGGGCATTTCATTTGTTTCTTTTGAACCCCATCCAAGTAATGAGGCTATTTATTTTGATTGGAGTAGATTGACAGAACCTCGTCTTCCTTCTTCCACCCCTTTCCAAATCATTGTGAAGTCTTATGGTAAGAATGTGCATCGCACAAATGTAGATGAAGGTGCTTCTGTCAGTATTTTATCCTTGACTACTTGGAAAGATTTGGGTTCCCCTCACCTTGTGCATGTTACACATAATATGTTAGGTTTTAACAGAACCATTAGTGAACCTTTAGGGATCCTTCCTAAGTTACCTATTACCTTGGAAGGTAAAACTATCTGTATTGATCTTATGGTAGTCCAAGGTCCCTTATATTTTAATTTTCTCCTTGGGTGAGACTATGTTTATGCCATGAAAGTTGTCGTATCAACACCCTTTCGCTTGATGTCCTTCCCTCACAATGGAAGCATTATGATAGTTGATCAACTTTCTTATATTGATCTTGCTTTAACTACCAGTCTTACGACACCCCTGAATGTTCCTTATATGGAAGTGGTACCTACCCCGCCACGGGTTAATTTTGTGCCAACCTATCCCATGTTTTCAGTTACCAATACAAGCAAGTCTCTCACTATGTGCTTGACTTATTTTGACTTATATCTGGTAACTGACGTGGTAAAAAATTCAATGGGGGTGTTTGAATACGATTTTCTTCTCCCTATTGATCCCCTTGACATGTGTTCCTTCCAGGGAACTATTCTTCCATATGATGAAGACCTTTTGGAAGCCATGATCAAGGGGTGTCCCTTGATATGTGTTTCTTCCATTTGGAAGCCATGAAATTTTTTTATGAGGATGGTTATTTTATTGTGTCAACCTCATTAAAAAATGAAACAGATCCTTATGAGGATGGTTCTTTTACTGTGTCAACCTCATTAAAAAATGAAACAAATCTTTATGAGGATGGTTATTTTACTGTGTCAACCTCGTTGAAAAATGAAACAAGTGCACGAGGATGGTTCTTTTCCTATGTCAAGCTCATTAAAAAATGAAACAAATCCTCCCCTATTTGAGTTGAGTATTTAACTAGAACTCATAAATGTTAAGAAAGTTTTTCATTTGATCTCGTAAATGAACCTTCATTTCATCCACCTATTAGTAACCATAGTCTACTAAGGTGAATGAAACAAAATTTGGCAGGCATGTGCCCTTGCAGTCATTATGCTGGGGGCATGAAAACTTATCTCAAGCACAATTTTCTCTGTTTCAAGCTTGTGTAAAAATGAAACCTATCTTGAGTCTATTTTGGTTATTATTTTCAAGATTCATTACTCATGAAAAGCTTGAGCTTCTTTTGCTATCATTTCATGCTCGTAAAACACACATGAAAATGCCGAGTTCTTTCCGTCTTTTCCTTCTCATTAATTAAATTGAAAGTCGATAATATGAGTACATTTTTATCGAACTCGTTAAAACTTAAGGAAAAGAAAAAACATAGGGTCCTCCTTTAATCCCTTTTCAGACTCTCAAAACATGAAAATATTGTTGAGCACTTGATTGTTCTAACTCGTAAAAGTAAATGAAAAACCGCCCACTGAGTATAAGTTTACCCCTTTTATAGACTGAGCTAGGATTATTTCTAAAAAATGTATACGTTGATCAAACATGGTCAATAGAGTTCTCTCTTGTATTATTTCAACCTTTTCCAGACCCGAGAGACTAAATGTACGAAAAGAACATGATGGAGTTTACTTATGTTTTTCTTCAGACTCTCTAAAAGTGAAAAACGCCGAGCTTTGCTTTCTTTGGGTTCATTAAAAATTTACGTTAAAAGAACTCAATGAGTTCTCTTTTTGTGTCTTTTTCAAACTCTTAAGAGAAAATGATTTTGAGTTACCCCTTTAATGGACTCATAAAAATTAAACAATATAGGACTCGTTAAGCATAACGGGACTGAACCATTCCTTCTTAAGGTTCGTTAAAAATACTTCGATGGAATCATCTGAAGGATGAGCTTACAAGACAAGCATATGTTATCCTCCTAAAGCTTGTAAAAAATAAAGAGGTACTTGCCAAAAATGTGGGGGAAAATTGGGGAAAGGTGTTCATTTTACATTTATCATAAAGGCAATATGTTGCTCTTGAACATGACACTCCATCACACCTGTGTCTGGGTTGGGAAATCCATTTGTCTTATAGTTAATTGAACCCCATTGAAAGTCTTTAGCTAGTTTTGAGTATTATCGTTGAGTCAAATGATGCTAAGTCAATTGTCATGTCGTTATGTGTTTGTTGTCGGTGCTAGACCCGCCAACATGTAAGGTGATCTCCCTGGCAATAAGTCCCAATTAAACCTCAGACCATTTGGTGTAGGAGTCCCAGCAGTGGGTCATATAACAATGCCTTGACCGCGATGTCACACAGAGGCAAGTAAGATAACTCTGTTAGTAGCAAGGGTGTGACTACTATAGTGAGTCAAGGAAGGTGCATGAGAGGTCCTAACATAGGTGGGTAAGGACGAGGGTGAAGGTGAGTTCTAGGTTGAAAGGGACCAGTCCCAACTTGGCTAGGAACACACGCACATAGGACATACACAGCTTCCAGTGGAGCAGTCCACTCGGATTCGCTAGTGACAACATACAAGGTAAGATAACACGTATAACACTCACGGATCAATCCAAACGAGTGCAACAGTTGTTAGAGAAAGGCTCATGTGAAAGGTCTATTTGATGTTCGGCAGAGCAGTCGACACGGACGAGACAAAATTAACAACACATGCAACACATTTCCATTAATAGATTATGCATTACAACAAATGAATCAATTCAGATGTAGAACACGGGTTAAAGCAACATGAATTACAAGTGTTAAAGATCAATCTTACAACAGATAAAATACATTTGTGAAAACGTGTTGGCTCTTATTATATAAAGAAATGTAAGTTCCAATCATACAATACATCCATGTAAACTTGTTAGCCCCAACAGTGAAACGTTATAGCCACATCCGCCTGCACCTCCAAAGATATGAACTAGCTCCGTGCAGTGGAGAAGCCAAGGCGTGTTACAATACTATCCAAGCTTTCTTCAAGATAGTCTTAACAGAAGCTTCGCTGACCAAAATCCTATACAATGAGTTATGAGGGACTATTTATAGCAAACGGTGGGGTGACCCTTGACATTCCCCTTTGTGACAGTTCAACTAACCTCATGACTCTTCACCTACTCTATGACTGTTACATCCAACTATTGACACTTGACTTACACTTGACATGACTCAATGTTACAATGCACATGTACTCATGTGAGACAACATGGCTTGAGTAAGCTAAGCAAGACATCAATGAAACTCGGTCTGCTATGCTGAGACCAACTCTTTGACATGATTGTGATGGTGAAGGTGGTGAGTTAATGCCAAGCTTGGTCATCTGTGATGGTGTGCATGCACCTCATGGTGACATCTTGCTGAAGAGAACTCTTACCTCTATTGCAACCGGTGCATTGGTTCAACCCCTTCATCCAACTCATCTGCTATCATGCACATGGTCTTCTTAGGTGCAGCTGAACCGACAACACACTGCTGCACAATGTCTGTGCTGACATTCAAGTGTGTGCTGGTGGTCATGCGAATTAACTTACCGAAGTACATGTTCAACTCCAGTTGGACTTGCTTCTTGTCTTCACCTTGGTGAGTGTGCTGAATGGGTTGGGCTGTATACGTGTGCACAATAGCATGCATGCTGTTGAATCCCTTGCATGCAATCAACAACACTGATCACCATGTTTGATCCTTGCCAGCTGCCGGGATGGATCTTTAACTTGTACGGGCACAGTTTCATCTGTGAGTGCATGTTTCGCCCACTGTTGTTCCCGCTTCTGCTGTAACTCACTTGTCCGTTTGTGCAGCTTCATGTTCTTCCTTGAGTTGCTACTTTAGCACATGCAACTCCTTCTTTGTTCCATTCCCTATCTTTGCGTGATCATCATGTAGCGTCATTACCTCATATCCTGAGTCTTCAAAGTTGTTTCATCATCTTGAGCTTGCGACTTTGTTCCACCCATGTGTTGTCAACAACCTTCCTCTTGCATTCATTGCATTCACTGTGTTTGCTACATTTAGTATGTTGCCTTCAACTATTGTTCATGATGCTGCTTGCTATGATGTTGTTGTTGTCATATCTTGATGTCCTTGTCTATGAACACACTGATATCTTCGTGAGTAGGCAAGCTCATAGACATTTGATCGACTACATCTCTAGGTGTGCTCTAAATGGTGTTTTTTACTCTTCCCTCTGGAAACCATTGTACCTACACTGCTAAGAGGCAGATGAACACCTGCAGTAGCTGGAGACATTACAACACTCATGGCAAGCAATATGTCAGTTGAAAACCAAAATGAACTTGAGAACTGACTTGCAACATACCTGTGTGATTGATCATGAAGGTTGCACAATTTTGGCAAGGAGGTTGGGACACTGACTACCAAGATTGTGCAAGGCATAGTCTGGGGATGCTGGGAGACTAACTGGCTACTGAAACTACACAATGCACAGTTTATTCTCGCTATTCGCAGCTGGGATTTCCCAATGCGCAATTCTAGATGGGAAGGACTGTAGGCCTAGGCACTGATTTGTGCAATTTCTTGGGCCAAGCAGTCACTGTCCTCCAGAAATGCACAAAACAGTCCTAGAGGCCAGTGCTGAGGAAAAATGCACATCTCTGGAGAGGAAGGCAAAGCCTTCATTCCCCAAATTATGCAATGTAGCCTTGGTGAAGGCAAAGTACAGGCCAAGGTTGGCCTCACTCATTGATGGGCAACTGAAAGAAAATAGGACAGTGAATGCATGTTGATACTAAGTGTAAGCATAAGTGAATGATCATGCATGCAAATGATGAATGTCAGATTCAAAAAATGGAACAACATGCATGTGGGTGAGGTGAGTCGCCGAATCGGTGACCGTTCATGGAAAATAGTTTCATGCATGCGACAACAGTGAGATATTGATGAAAACTGAAATGGTGCTAGGAAAAGAAAATATACATGTAAACAATAGTAGGAATTAAACTCAAACAAATAGTACTCATACAAGAAAAAACACAAAAAGCAACAGAAATGCAACAGAAGGCATGGGAAGCGAGCTTACCCCAAAGTGGCTTGAGCTAAATGTGTTGAATGCTCCTAGATGTGATGTGGGGTGTGAGAGATGTAAGGCTGATGTGAGGAATGAGCTCTGCATCGTCTGGTTGATGAGTTTTGATAACATCGAGGTTGTGACACACATGCCACACATCTAGGGAAAGCGACTTGGTGGGAGGTTTATGAAATGATCCTTTCATGTAACCTCCAACTGCTAAACATATATCCCTAAAACAAGGGATTCCCTTGCATGCTCGCTTGGGAGAAGCAACCCATGCATGCAAGTCAGTTTTGCTCAGTCCTAGAGGGAACCAGTCAACTCAGCTGCACATGCAAAAGATTGCTTGACTATTGGAGAAAAATGCACATTTCTGGTTGGGATCTAGGCTGGCTGCCCAGGAGATTTGCAAAATTTATGGGTAGAGCAGCTGATTGTTGCCCGGATTTGCACAAATTCTGGGTTGAGTAGCCCTGTTGGGGAAAATTATTCAATTCCTTCTAGGAGTGTTGACTAGCAGAATTGCACAATCTTGGAGCCTAGCAAGCTGCCAAACAGGATTACACAATTTCTGGAGGGAAGTCTGGTTTCCCTCCAGAAATGCGCAGTTTTCTTGGGGAAGCTACTCAACCTGTAGCTGGACCAAGTCTGGGTGAACAACCTATGAGGGGAATGCATCAAGTTGTGATCAATGGACCGTCTTTTTGCAAGAAAGACAATGAAACTTGTGAACTTGACGAAGCAAGGAAAGCTACTGTGAAGGTTGGAAGGGAGGCCCCAAAATGAATCTAAGGAAAAATTTTGGAGGGTGGTTGTAGCCGCTACAACACTTGGCGATACACTAGTAGAACTCCAGCTCTTTGAATGGACCTTGTTCGTGAAAAGCAATTCTAACACCTCCGAAAGTATTGTTCAGTTCTCATCTCCTCTTGGTTTTATACTAGCTTGATTGTAAGATGTAGCATCTTCTAGACTCTTGGTCGATTGACACACATTCCAAGCCAAGTCAACGCAGTTTTTTTTATTGGGGTTGAGGGGTATATTGATGCACAAGCAATATAGTCGCCAGAGTCTTAGTTTCATCTTTGGTGTTGCTCCACTGCCAACAGGCCTAGACAGTACCCCGGTGGAGTCACATAGGAACACAAGCATGGCTCTGATGCCAGTGAGCCTGGTCAATACCCTGACAGAGTTACTTGCATCACCTCTCTACACAGGAAGCCCTTCTCTTCTTTTGCCTTATTCATTTTTCATTTTTTTTTTCAAACTTTTTTCACTTTTTTCATTTTTGTAACTGTACATAGAACTTATTCATTTTAGAGGCAGAAGAGGGATCCCGACTTATTGAGAGAAAAATAGGTTGTTCCAGTAGAGAAGTAGTTCATTATACCTCTGGTGTGCCTGTTAAGGTTTTCCCCCTCACCTTACTTTACTTGACTGAGTTGACAAGGGTTAACCCAAAAAAAACCGACTAGAGTAGGTGACACCAGTTAGTGTGCAAGAATTGTGTTTTCACCAAGGTTCACTTTGAACAGTATGTATTTTCCTTCGACATATCATGGTTTAAAAGAAACAAGTTCTTCATACAGAGGCAAGATGACAGATAACCAAGTAGTGATAACTTTACAAGCCCTCTTGTACTTCACCCAGCTCATTTCAAGAGACATACATGGTTTTCATGCAAAACTATCCTACAAATGAAACAAGCGAACTATACGAAACAATAAAGAAAAGAAAGAGCAGAAGGGAAAGTAAAAGAAAAGTCAATAAGAAAACAAGCAAGAAAACAAACCATCAAACAAATAAAGTAAGCAAACAAGCATACAAGAAAACAACTCAAAAGGAAACACTACTCCTACTCCTAAGCTAACAGTGCATGGGTCCTCTCATGTGAAGTGATACTTCCAATTCAGCCACCGGCACATTTGTTGACCCATGTTGGTGAAGGCATGGTTCATGAACATGATAGCTATGCGAACCAACAAACAAGAAAGATATAACAGTGAAGACAAACACAAACTGAACTTACAAGCAACCACATAATTAAGATGAATGAAAGTGCATGACAAGCATTCTGTGGTGCTGCCATGATGTTGTGTTTCACTGCATGAAGATGTTGAGTGTATGAATTCTCTTGATTGTGACATGCAAGAAAACGTTAGGAAGGTAGACCACTTGTGTTGTGCATGTGTGCTTGCTGTGTAAGATTCCTCCAATGCATGAGCGATGGGATTGTGTAGTTCATGTGGAGGAAGCGAAATCTGGGTGTTTGGTTGATCTTCTATGCAGAGTAGAGAGTGATGAGGAGCCTTGAGTGTTTCAACAATTTCCTAACCGGAAGCGAAACCAACCTTAGGACAGCGAGGGCCTGACATAACCATCAGCTTGGGCTGAAGTGCCTCAATAGTCTAGGGGGTTTCAGCCTCATGGAAATACAGATCATCATAGACAAATGTCTTAGATAGATTAACAACAGTTGAATTAACATCGTGATCGGATGAGAAAGTGAATAGATCACGACAACCAAGATCAGAAAATTCGAGATGTTTGTCAGCATCCTCATGATTTGATGAATTGGTCAGAGGGGTAGATGAGAAGCAAATATGTTCAGCCTCTGTGTTTTCAAGAAATATAAATGATAGATTGAACGGATTTTCCGAGGAAGATGTGTCCTCTCTGCACTGTAATGGTAGACTGACATCTGAGGTGTCTTGTGAATGATAAGAAGTAGAAGCATCTGAAAATGAGTTTTCACAGGGGAAATACACAGTGGTAGAATCACAAGGGATGTCAGGATGAAGTGGAGGACGTGCGACTGGGAGGGAGTCATCCTTCACCGCAGGATATTCTTTAGATTTTCGCACACACTCATCATGAATGATGGCACAGGTTGGCTACTTAACCCCAACACCATCGACATCTTGATCCTTGTTCACAACTAGTGAGAAGTCCAGAGTGGGTGAATACAAGACAGTATAATTTGGAGGATCAACAGAACACAGGGACAAAGGTTGAGGGAATGAGTCCACGTGACAACCAATAAGCTTGCAAGTCAAATCTGCGCAAATCTCAAGAGCAGGTGGGGTGGGAGGATGTGACAGTTCAACCGAGGTGTGTGCATGATCTCCCACATCACTCTACAGTGGTGGAGATATTTTATAAGGTGAAGGTGGACAATCACTTGTGATAACAACTATGCTTGCCTGTGATTGTGCAGCTCCATCACCAAAGTGTGTTGAGAAGGGTTTGGATATGTGAAGAAGATACTCAAATTTTCCATCAATAAATTCCCAATCAATATCATCTTCCAGGAATCGATATGCAAGATTGCAAAAGCGTGCATGAAATTGTTCAATGGATTCATCGAGTGCTTTTCGTAATTTTATAATTTCTTTGTTGAGTGCTTTACGGTCATAGTGATTGAAGGCACGGTCTATCTCTGTGACCAGATGAGAAAGAGAATGAATGGATTTTTTGGGCAGCATGGCACACCAATGCATTGGGTGCCCTCAAAGCGTGTAGATGAACACCGCGCAGCTCATGTATTCTTCAAACAATCCATGTCTTTCACATGAGCCTACACTGCCGACTGCGTGCCTTACCAAGGCTATGTAGCCTCCACCATCAAAAGTTTTATGAGACAAGTTATCCGAGATCCTTTCGGGATGATGAAATCATTTCCATAAGACATACATTTTGGAAGAGCGTTTCGATAGTGGGTCATGATAGATGTGTACAGATTCAAAATAGACGTGAGGACTTAGCTTGTCATCTAGCCCTCCTTCTAGTGCCAAAATGTTGACGGTGCTGGACCCGCCAACATGTAAGGGGATCTCCCTGGTAAGAAGTCCCAATTAGACCTCACACCCTTTGGTGTAGGAGTCCCAGTAGTGGGTTGTATAATAAGGCCTTGACCACGATGTTGCACAGAGGCAAGTAAGCTAAACCTGTCAGTAGCAAGGGTGTGACTGCTGCAGTGAGTCAAGAAAGGTGCATGAGAGGTCCTAACACAGGTGGGTAAGGATGAGGGTGAAGGTGAGTTTGAGGTTGAAAGGGATCAGTCCCAACTCGGCTAGGAACACACACACATAGGACATACACAGCTTCTAGTGGAGCAGTCCACTCGGATGCGCTAGTCACAACATACAAGGTAAGATAACACGTATATCACTCATGGATTAGTCTGAACGAGTGTAACAGTTGTTAGATCAAGGCTCATGTGAAAGGTCTGTCTGATGTTTGGCAGAGCAGTCAACATGGATGAGACAACATTAAAAACATATGCAACACATTTCCATTAATAGATTATGCATTACAACAAATGAATCAGTTCAGATGTAGAACACGGGTTAATGCAACATGCATTACAAGTGTTAAAGATCAGTCTTACAACAGATGCAATACATGTGTGAAAATGTGTTGGCTCTTATTATATAAAGAAGTGTAAGTTCGAATCATACAATACATCCATGTAAACCTGCTAGCCCCAACAGTGAAACGTTATAGCCACATCTGCCTACTCCTCCAAAGATATGAACTAGCTCCATGCAGTGGAGAAGCCAAGGCGCGTTACAATATTGTCCAAGATTTCTTCAAGATAGTCTTAACAAAAGCTTGGTTGACCAAAATCCCTTACAATGAGCTATGAGGGGCTATTTATAGCAAAGGGTTAGGTGACCCTTGACATTCCCCTTTATGACAGTTCAACTACCCTCATGACTCTTCACCTACTCTAGGACTATTACATCCAATTATTGACACTTGACTTACACTTGACATGACTCAACGTTACAATGCACATGTACTCATGTGAGACAACATGGCTTGAGAAAGCTAAGAAAGACATCACTAACACTCGATCTGCTGTGATGAGATCAACTATTTGACATTCTTGTGATGGTGAAGGTGGTGAGTTGATGCCAAGCTTGGTTGTCCATGATGGTGTGCATGCACCTCATGGTGACATATTGCTAAAGCGAACTCTTGCCTCTGTTGCAACCAGTGCATTGGTTCGGTCCCTTCATCCAACTCATCTGCGATCATGTGCATGGTATTCTTGGGTGAGTATGCTGAATTGGTTGGGATACATGTGCGCACACAATAGGATGCATGTTGCTGAATCCCTTACCTGCAATCAACAACACTGCTCACCATGTATGCTCCTTGCGAGCTATTGGGATGTATCTTTAACTGGTACAGGCGCAGTTTCATCCGTGAGTGCATGTTGCGACCACTACTATTCCTACTCTTGCTGCAACTCACTTGTCCATCTGTGTAGCTTCATGTTCTTCCTTGAGTTGCTGCTTCAGCACATGCAACTCCTTCTTTGTTCCATTCCCCGTCTTCGCGCGATCATCATGTAGTTCCATTACCTCATAGCCTGAGTCTCCAAAGTTTCTTTCGTCATCTTGAGCTTGTGACTTTGTTCCACCCCTGTGTTGTCAACAACCTTCCTCTTGCATTCATTGCATTCATTTTGTTCACTCCATTCACTGTGTTTGCTGAATTCGATATGTTGCCTTCAACTGTTGTTTATGATGTTGCTTGCTGTGATGCTGTTGTTGTCATATCTTGATGTCCTTGTCTACGAACAGCCTAATATCTTCGTGAGTAGGCAAGCTCATAGACATTTGATCGATTGCATCTCCAAGTGTGCTCTAAATGGTGTTTTCGACTCTGCCCTATGGAAACCATTGTACCTGCATTGATGAGAGGTAGATGAACACCTGCAGTAGCTAGAGACATGGAAACACTCATCGCATGCAATCTGTCAGTCGAAAAGCAAAATGAACTTGAGAACTGACTTGCAATTTCGGTCGGGATGTCAGGAAACTGATTGCCAAGACTATGCAAGGCACAGTCTGGGCTGCTAGGAGACTGACTGGCTGCTGGAACTGCGTAATACACAGTCTAGTCCGGCTTCTCATTGTTGGGATTGCACAATTCTAGCTGGGAAGGACTGCAGGCCCAGGGACTGATTTGCGCAATTTCCTAGGCCAAGCAGTCATTGTCCTCCAGAAATGTGCAAAACAGTCTTCGAGGCCAGTGTTGGGAAAAAATGCACATCTCTAGAGAGGAAGGTAGAGTCGTCCTTCCCCAGATTGTGCAATGCAGCCTTGGTGAAGGCAGAGTCCAGGCCAAGGTTGGCCCGACTCGCCAACGGACAACTAAAAGAAAATAGGACAGTGAATGCATATTAATATTGAGTGTAAGCATAAGTGAATGATCATACATGCAAATGATGAATGTCAAATTCAGAAAATGGAACAACATGCATGTGACAACAATGAGATATTGACAAACAATGAAATGGTGCTAGGACAAGCTAATATACATGTAAACGACAATAGGCATTCAAATAAATCAAGAAAACAATACTCATACAAGCGAAAAAACAAAAAGTGATATAAATGTAATAGAAGGCATGGGAAGTGGGCTTACCTCAAAGCAGCTGAGATGAATGTGCCGACTGCTCCTAGATGTGATGTGGGGTGTCATAGCTACAAGGTTGATGTGAGGAATGAGCTCTGCAACGTTTGGTTGATATGTTTTGAAAACATCGAGGTTGTGATGCACATGCCACAAATATAGGAAAGCGACACTTGGTGGGAGGTTTCTGAAATGATCCTTGCATGTAACCTCCAACTGCTAAACATAGATCCCTGAAACAAGGTATGTCCTTGCATGCTTCCTTGGGAGAAGTAGCCCATGCATGCAAGGTAGTTTTGCTGGGTCCCAGAGGGAACCAATCAACTCAACTGCACATACAAGAGACTGCTTGATTGCTGGAGAAAAATGCACATTTTTTGCTGGGAGCTGGGCTGGCTGCGCAGGAGATTTGTACAATTTCTAGGCAGAGCAGCTGAGTGCTGCCTAGATTTGTGCAAATTTTTGGCTGAGTAGCCCTGCTAGGGAAAATTGCGCAATTCCTGTTGGGAGTGTTGACTGGCAGAATTGCACAATCTTGGAGCCCAACAGGCTGCTAGACAAGATTGCGCAATTTCTGGAGGGAAGGCTGGTTGACCTCCAGAAATGCACAGTTTTCTTGGGGAAGCTTCTCAGCCTGTAGCTAGACCAAGTTAGGGTGAACAGCCTATGAGGGGAATGCATCAAGCTATGATTGATAGGCTACCTTTATGCAAGAAATACACTGAAGCTTGTGAACTTGATGAAACAAGGAAAGCTACTGTGAAGGTTGGAAGGGAGGCTCCAAAAAGAAGCTAAGGCAAAGTTTTGGAGGGTGGTTGTAGCCGCTATAACACTTGGCGACACACTGGTAAAACTCCAGCTCTCTGAATGGACCTTGTTCGTGAAAAGCAAGTCTAACAAATTCGGAATTATTGTTCAGTTCTCAGCTCCTCTTGGTTTCACACTAGCTTGATTGTAAGATGTAGCATCTTCCAAACTCTTGGTTGATTGACACACATTCCAAGCAAATTCAACATAGTTGTTTCGATTGGGGTTGAGGGGTATATTGATGCACAAGCGGTATAGTCGCCAAAGCCTTAGTTTCATCTCTGGTGTTGCTCCATTGCCAGCAGGACTGGATAGTACCCCGGTGGAGTCACATAGGAACACAAGCATGGATCCGCTACCAATGAGCTTGGTCAGTACCCCAGCAGAGTTACTTGCATCACCTCTCTACATAGGAAGCCTTTCTCTGCTTTCTCCTTATTCATTTTTCATTTTTTTTTCAAATTTTTTTCACTTTTTTCATTTTTGTAACTGTGCATAGAACTTACTCATTTCAGAGGTGGAAGAGGGATCCCGACTTATTGTGAGCAGAAAAGGTTGTTCCAGTAGAGAAGTAGTTCATTATACCTCTGACGTGCTTGTTACGGTTTTCCCCCTCACCTTACCCTACTTTACTGAGTTGACTAGGGTTAACCCAAAAACAACCGACTAGAGTAGGTGACACCATTTAGCACACAAGTGTTGTGTTTTCACCAAGGTTCACTTCGAACAGTACATATTTTCCTTCGACGTATCATGGACTAAAAGAAACAAGTTCTTCATACAGAGGCAAGATGACAGATAACCAAGTTTTTGGGAACGGGTCCCCTAGGGTTAATTTTGGGTTAAACACCCAAGTTTTTGGGGCTAAAGTCCCGAATTTTGTAAAGAAATGTATAGTCTCCACATTTTTTTGTCGCGGAGCGCAAAGATGTCTATATATAGAAGGGTTTTCTACCCTTAGTTTAGAAAATTTGTGTCGGTTTTGGAGATCTACCCTTGGTCCACGTACCAGGGGATTGTATAAAAGGGAGAGTCTTAGAAGAGTATAAGGCAGTTTTTGGTTGATAAGGGAAGAACGAATGCAATGGTTCTTTAGAAGTGAGGAGTGAAGAGTCTTAGAGTAGAAGATAGGCTTTGCAGCTATGTGCGTAGAGGCCTAGAGTAGAATCCGTAGCTGAGTGTGCAGGGTAGTTTGAGTCTCTGGGAAGATCTGAAGCATTAATAAAGAGATTTTTCTGGAATTATCTGTGTTTACCTGTCTTACTTCTATTATGAATAAATGTGATTATGGTATGATGAATAATGGGTTTATGATTGAATGTTGTGTAGATGCGCAAATCTGTATGTTTTACATTATTACACAAACACATTTCATAATATTTGTTTATGCGAGGAATGTCTTAATGCATGTTAAAGTTATTATATACTTAAGTCGATCTAGGTAATAACAAACTTGGGAGTGATCGCAGAGGCGCTGAAGTTGTAGATTCACATGTTTAAGGTCCGTGAAAGATAATCGTAGACCTTTGCGAAGGTCTAAGGGTGATTAAGAGAAGTATATTGATAAGCCCTAAAAGGCTTATCAACCTAGATGAACATAGAGCTAGGGCATAAAATGACATCACAAACATTTCAGGGTACGGAAACTTGGTTCCTGCATCCCCCCCATACTGCTTTGGGTGAGACTTCAGTCTACGCTCCACGGGCTGATACCGAAAGGGCCAGTAGTGTATGGATTTGCTTGGCTGCCTAATGTTGAACCTGGGTCAAGGCCCATCAAGCCAAAAAATGGTTCCATTGCCGGGACTAGGATCTGCATAATGAGATGTGTGATATCGTATCATTGGAATCCAACTAAGAAAGGGATCGAAGACTGGCTGGATAAGAAGATCCACAAATTATTGGCGCAAGAGAACAAGAATCCGCGATTGACGAAAGAGCAGTGGTTGTACATATATCTGTACACTGAAATACAAAAAATCTTCTTCTTCTCCTTCCCGGTTGAGTTATATGAGTGGATTGCGAAGTTGGCAGACTGCCAAGGAAGGTGGAGACTCAAAAATTCGATTGTCTAGACACCGGAGTTAGTGCAGATATTGGAAGCCTCTGAAGATAATATCATGCGTGCTGTCGACCATTGGCTCGATCGCATCATAGGAGGATTTGTGACAGAGTTCTCGGTTGATACTTTTGTTAGTTACAGCAAAGAAGAACGCCGCTACTTTAAGGGGCTGCATGGTAAGTATTTAAAGTCACTAAATACTTGGATTAAGATGCTCTTGTGTGAAAAGTGAGTTATGCAACTACTTTGATGTTTGGAGCTACGCGAAGTGGAAGGCCTTTCAGGGATGAAGGAAGGAAGGATCCTGAGTATAGCCCACTGATCATGCCTCCTTTGAGTGACGACAACGGAGAACTGCAGACTTCTCCCCTGAGGGCTAGTTAGTTGATAAGACAAGGGTTCCCTCGAATAACCACACCGCCTCCACCCTCATCCGATCCATCTACACCACCTCCATCCTCGCCTTCACTGCTCACCCCATCACCCACACAACCACCACCTCTGCTATTCAATATGGCAAACTCCGTAAAACTACTTGTATTCAAGGGCATAGGGAATGAAGATCTGGACTAGTTCTAGTTCGTTGCGAAGGCTGTATGGGAAGCCTAGGGTATCACAAATGACCAAATGAAGAAAGCCATGCTGGTTAGCACTCTGCAGGACCATGCACTAATGTGGTACATTAAGTACAACATTGATAACCCAACATCTACGTTGGCAGATATCCAAGTTGTGCCGAATAAAGAATTCACTAGAACTAAGTCTCAAGCACAGTCGATTGTAGGGTTCAACTACATTATGATGATGGGGGGGGAGACACCCTAGGATTTGGATCAGAGACTGAAGTGTACAATCCATGAAGCCAACATAAACCTAACTGATGGACAACATCACGAATGGTTTGCAGTCTCGCTCCTACCCCATCTAAGGGTTGCACTATCACAACAGAAGATTGGGACCCAGGCAGAAGCTCTGGAAATCATGATGTGGCTGCATGAAACACCAATGCAGAATGCTAATCTGGGAGTTCAACAGATTCATACGAAGTTGCAAAACCTTTGTCTCAAAATGCAAAGTCTGAAGCAAGATAGAATAGCTCAGCCTGAGGCGTGAAAAGAAGTTTGGTGCATAAAATGGAAGGGATAGGGGCATGACAAGGATCACTACCCAATCTTCGCAAACTATGTTGCAGCAGGAGGACCAATGCCTATATGACCAGAGGCCGCGACAGGGCCAAGTGCAGGGTCTGCACTATGGTGTGCTATATGATAGGTGATTGGGAAACATATGACCGATAATTGTCATTTGCTGCAGAAATTTGTGTAGACACCACAACAACTCTTTTGCAACTTCTGTCAATCAGTAGGCCATGACGAGCGCAATTGTCAAAGTTATGAATTGATGATGGACAGGACACCTGCATACAGGGTGCAGATAGAAACGTGGCCTCTAGACCAAGGTGTTGGGGGAACACAAGGTGAGTATCAGGGGCGCGGCCAAGGCCGAGGTGGAGGAGGGCCTGGGAGAGGCTGAGGGCAGCTGATTTGTTACAATTGCGGAGGCCCAGGACACTACACGAGGGACTGTCTGAATCCAACGTGATTGTCATGCCGCTACTGTACTCAGTTTGACCATGCGACTGAGGATTGCCCAATATTATTGGCTAAGATTCGCGAAAAGGGGCGCAGCCTCTACAGCCGACGTAGAACCTCCAGATGATGAGGGTTGAGCCTTGCGAGGAAGACCCTAAGGTAAACATTATTATGCGGAGTGGAACCACATCTGGGGAGGATAAAGGGAAGCAGCCTGTAGAAGGCGAATGGGTTTACAAAGCACTAAAAAAGGAGATTGAGTTTGATTCGGAGCGCGCGAAAGAAACATTCATGGAAGCAAAGAAAAGCTTCGCTGAGGCCTCTACCTCGGGACATTAGGAGAAGCTAGTGGAAGAAATGGACCCATCCATGACTACCACATTCTTGGAGACCTGTATGAAGCTTCTTCGTGACAATAAGGTTGTGAAGGGCTTGCAGGAACTGATCAATTGGTGCGATGGTAAGGATGGTGCTACTGGTGAACTGCGCGTGGTCAGGAATCTTGGCAAGCATAAGGTAAGGACTGGGCGTGAGATGAGACTCACCCCGTAGATAGGAGAATACGAGATGGACCATGTTATCCTGGATCTGGGGTTTGACGCGAATGTTTTGCCAAAACAAACTTGGGAAAGAATGGGAAGACCTGCGCTCTAGTGGTCTCTGATACAGTTAAGGATGGTGAATCAACAGAAGATTATCTCGATGGGAAGGCTGCAGGGGGTGATAGTTGATATAGAAGGCGCAAGCGCCCTGGCAGATTTCGAGGTGATAGAGATCGTGGATGATAGAAATCCCTACCCTACAATCCTTGGAATCGATTGGGCCACTGACATGAATGGGGTAATCAACCTGAAGAAGCAAAAGATGATATTTGAAAAGAAGTCACTCCGCATAGTGGTGCCACTAGACCCTACATAAGGATCGTGCTACACAGAACTGGTCCGCAATTATGAAAGTGCTGATGATTTGGACCAGATTTTCAAGATAATGGTGCACAACCAGGATTGGGTAAACCCAACCGCAGACAGACGTATTGCATGGGATCGCGAGAGCTCCTGCACATCAGATTTGGATGAAGAACTAGAATGTTGGCAGAATGGTTGCATGAAGTATCTACGCTACATTGTAATATGATGACCAAGTCGCTACGTTGTGTGTCATCTAAAGTCAGGGATCTACCTCATTACAATGGGCTAACTGATGTTGATTTATTTTTAGAATCATTTGAAAGAGAATTGCCAGAGAAACATCACTTCCAGACCTTGGACTGGGTACTGCGTGCTATGCCTGCAAGATGGTGGGGTACGCACAAGGGTAATTTTGGTGATTGGCGCGACTATAAGAGGATGATGAGAATACATTTTGGATAGCTGAAGGTGTGGATGACAGACAAGTATGATGGGAAGGATGATCGATGTGATCACCTAGCTAAGTGGACTAAGGCTTATGGAGCGGAGCCCCAGCCTGAATGGGTGCATCTATTTTGTCATACCCTGGGCATCATACCAATGAATTGGTACTTGGAGATAGAGCTCTTCCATGGCACTGAGGAATGGGATGTCTTGTGCCAGGGATTTTTAATGACGTTCAGCTTTGAGGATGGGTTTGATTGTATTGACGCGGTGCTACAAGCGGTTAAGGCACTTATCTTTTGGGTCCCACAAGATCCTTTGGACCTGATCCAACCTGATTGGACTACCCAGCTGAGCCATGCACTAGAATTCTATAACGTGATCGCCAAAGAAGAAGATGAGGATCTCCAAAAAACTAATATTCTAGAAACTGAAGGTCACTGCGAGGTTGAAGGTCTGCAGATAGAGGATCTAGACATAACCGCACCGCTAAAAGTTAGGCAGGTCAATATTGGCACAGAGGCAGAGTTGAAATTTTCAAATATTGGGGAATATTGGGATGAGGCAATAGTAGACAAGGTCGTTGAGCTCCTCCGTGAATATCAGGATTTGTTCCCCACGAATTTTTCTGATTTAAAAGAGATAATAGGAGAGCTGGGTGTCATGAACATCACCCTGAAGCTAGATGCGAAGCCTATAAAACAGAGACCTTACCACCTTAATATGAAGTATAAGGAAAGGGTTCGCGCTGAGTTAGATAAGATGCTCGTGGCAGGAATTATTGAACTAGTAGAAGAATCTGATTGGGTAAGCTCAATAGTGGTTCAGGAGAAGAAACAAAAAGAAGAAATAAGGATATGTGTGGATCTCCGGAAACCGAATGACGCTTGTGTGCATGATCCTTTCTCGACTCTGTTCACTGATGAAGTCCTAGATAATGCAGGCAGCCAGGAAGCCTACTCTTTCATTGATGGGTTCTCTTGGTACCATCAGATAAAAATCGCACTTGAAGATAGACGCAAGGTGACCTTCGTGATTGGATGGGGATGTTTTCAGTACACTATAATGCATTTTGGGTTGAAGAATGTGCCAGCAATATTTTCACGCGTAGTCATTGCAGCATTCAAAGACTTCATTCATAAGTTTATGGAGGTATACTTTGACGATTGGACAGTGTTTGGACTGGTCAAGTGTCATGTGGCAAGTCTCCACTTGATGTTAAATACATGTTAGAGATATCAAATCGCGCTCAATCTAAAGAGGTGTCTATTTTGTGTCCCTTTTGTGATCCTGCTGGGTCATGTGGTATGAAGACAGGGATTGATGGTGGATCCCACGAAGATCATGGTGATAATCAACTTGGAGGCACCAAGGAATGTGAAACAGTTGCACACAACCCTGGGGAATATCAGATACTATAGGAAGTTCATCAAGTGCTATGCCTAGATCACCGCGCCCATGGAGAAATTGTTGAAAACGGATGCTACGTTCTATTGGAGTGATGAATGCCAAAAGAGCTTGGACGTGCTGAAAGAGAAAATGATCATCGCGCCTATCCTAGTCTTCCTAGATTGGAAAAAGGAATTTCATGTGCACGTGGATGCCTCATGTATCGCGCTGGGGGCCGTGCTGACAAAGGCGAGTGAGGGGGAATTTGACCATCCTATAGCATTCGCGCGCAGGAAGCTATCTAAGGCTGAGAAAAACTATTCCACAACAGAGCATAAAGGACTAGCCATGGTATATGTGCTCCAAAAGTTCAAGAACTATAGCTAAGTGGGCATTTTAATATGTATACGGATCATTCTACATTGAAATACTTGGTCAATAAGCCTGTGTTGAGGGGGAAGATCTACAGATGGTTGTTGTTATTTCAGGAGTATGACTTTGAAGTTATTGTGAAGCCAGGACGACTGAATGCGAGACCTGATCATCTATCGCACATTGAAATAGGAGAAGAACCTACTAATTTAGAGGAAGGGATGCTTGGCGTGCAGCTCTTTGTGGTGCATGTAGCAGATAGCCACTTTGAAGATATCATACAATTCCTAACGACGGGATCAACTCGAGAAGGGTATACAAGCCAGCAAAAGAAGGAGTTAGTAGTGCACGCAACAGACTTCTCTGTCATTGTAGGACACTTATACAAAATGGGGTCAGACGAGATATTGAGACGTTATGTACCTGACTTTGAGCGAAGCAGCATCCTCACGGAGGCTCATGGAGGAGCTGTAGGAGGTCTTTATGCAGGGAAAGAAACATCGTAGAAGGTTCTACATGCTGGGTTATGGTGGCCAACCCTGCATAAGGATGTGAAAGCATATTGTAGGGCATGTGATGCATGTCAAAGGACTCACAGGCCTTCATGAAGGGATGAACTACCTTTGATGCTGCAAGTGACATTACAACCATTCGAGAAATGGGCGATCAACATTGTGGACCCAATTCAGGCTCCAGGAAAGAAGACAGGTGCGCGATACATCATCACCGTGACTAAGTACTTGACTGGGTGGGTGGAGGCATAGCATGTGAAGGACCATATAGGTGCGACAACAATGAAGTTTCTTTTTGAATACATATTGACAAGATTTGGCTGCCCAAAGATCTTGATGAGTGATCACAGTACACACTTTCTTAATGAAACAATCAGCGCGTTGACAAAAGAATTTCAGGTGTATCATCAGAAGAGAATGCCTTATCACCCACAGGCCAATGGGATGGTGGAAGCCTTTAATTAGATACTAGAGAGTGCACTAATGAAGGTTCGAAGTTCTCAGAGAAATGACTGGGATGTGCACATACTCGCTGTGCTATGGGCCTACAGAACAACTTGCAAGAAGTTGACTGGGAAAACGCCCTTCAGGCTTGTACATGGAGTAGAAGCTGTGATGCCAATGGAATACCTTGTCCCTAGTCTGCGCATAGTGGCACTCATAGAAATGATGAACCACAGAGCCCTGGAAGAGAGGCTCACATAGCTAGAAGAGCTCGAGGAGGACCAATTTCTAGCTAGATTTCATCAACAAGTTCAAAAGGAGCATGAAAAGGCATGGCATGATCAACACATCAAATTGCACACCTTCAAGGTAAATGATCTCGTCTTGTTATATGACAGTAAATTTGATAAATTTCCAAGGAAATTTAGGGTGCACTGGCTAGGACCCTATGTTATTAAGGAGATTACTGATGGTGGAGAAGTTCAATTGATAAAATTGAATGGAAAACCCTTCCTAGGGAAGGTGAATGGTAGCTGATTGAAGCCATACATAGGTGATCCAGCTAGGTGACTATATGAGGGCAACACAGTCTTAGCACTCCAGGTAGCTGAAAGGAAGAACGGGACTATAAACTACACTGCCCGGGTCAAAGAGCCGGCGATCGGGGAACTGTGTGAAATGAAGATATGTCACAATGCACACAGAAGTGCGCAGAGGGTTGCGCTACCTTAGGAGAGACCACGTAGAGTAGTCGGAAAGTGACCATTAAAGTCATTGTTCATGATTTGATGATGAGAAAATGGCCAAGTGGAGCAGGGGGCGAGGGGAGGGTGGCATTTAAGACGGAATTTATGGACCAGATCTCTAAAAATCTATCACTAATCTAGCATTAATGAACTGATTTTGGGGGGAACGGTCGGATTCAAATTTGAAAATGTCTATAGATTAAAGGTGGTTGCCCAGTGAAAAACACTTGGCATTTTGAGAATTGAGTTGTTGAGCTCTCAGGCGTACATGAACTGTGACACCTACGAGCTATTGCTAGCGAGTTCTGTGTTTGAGACATTGCCACAGGTGACTCAGGAGTTCTTGCATAGCATTATGTCGATGCCCACTCAATCTATGAGTGCGGAAGCAGCGACAGGTGAGGGTGTTGTCCCAGAGGTGGCTATGGCAGCAGAAGGAGCTGCCCTGGAAAGAGAACTTGTAGAAATACCAGCGGAAGTACCAAAATATCCACGGACGCCTAGGTTAAGGCCTACCCCTGCCACGGAGGGTCCCAATATCAAGAAGGGCAAGTAGGTCGCGCCATCGGACCTGGTGCGCACATCCCCTAGGAAACCACCCCAGAAGATTAAGCCCACTACACAGGAAAAGGGCAAGACAATTAACCTAGAACCAGAAGAAGAGGAGTTTGAAGATATCCCAATGGACAATGAGGAGGTTTAGGTGGAAGCGGAGGTTGTTGAAATTGCAGGGTCTTACCCCATCACTAAGCTTCCTAAATACATTCCTCTACAGAAGGGCAAGACCAAGGTGCCCAGACACATTGACGAAAGTAAAGTCACCTTGCACACACCCCTCTTGCCAGAAAAAATTGTGTTTGAAGGACGTGCTTGGGGCATGTCCCCCTGTTGAAATTAGAAGACTGGGATTTAGCTGACATGGAGTGGTTTCCTCATCTCGCAACAGATCAACTGATGCACCGCGTGCTCCACAAAACCACTGGTGTGGCCGCTTTGGAACCATGAAAGTGGTAGAGGGGCGTAGATAAGGCAAGGTTCCTCAACCTGCTATGGGTGTTGCACTTCCACCGCACGGCCATCGCCTTGGTGGTAATCAAGCAAATACTGTGCTTGGTACATGATGGGTCTCTGTGGCTGGAGGAGCCAATACCCATCACTGATATGTTGATCCATAGGATCACGTGGCTACCATTCAAAGGGGAAAATTTGCCATGATGTTTGGAAGAAAAGCTGGTGAGCATGTCCTCGCAGAGGCCATGAAGGAAAAATTCAAGTTCGTGAAGAAGTGGCGTGGCTATGCCATCTCAAGCATTTGTGACCCGACGTTCAAGGTAGTCGTACAACTCTTGGAAGGAAAGGTTATGCAGAAGTGTCGGCACAAGTCATAGCTTTGGTGGCCTAATGCATGGAAGGCGTTCAATTTAATTAGGTGCGCTACCTCTACGGTGAGTTCCTCACAAACTGTCGCGAGGCGCAAGACCTCAGTAAGACATTTCATTATGCATGGCTCTTGCTGTCCATAATGTTGGTAGCATGCGAGCTACCTAAAGACAGCCAGTTCCCTTTGGTTGTGCTGGACCTACCAGAGGCCACGAAGTATGCTTCGTTGTGGGCAACCAAGGATCTGAAAGGGGTAAAGGACAACAAAATCTTTTGGACCCTGATGGAGATGAATGTGCACATGTCTATTAACCGCAAGCTATGGTTGTCACCTACCAACTTTGACAAATTGCAAGCATACGCGAAATTCAAGACCGATTTCTACCACGTATCAATAAGGGCATGGAAGGACCACGAGCAGAAGTGGCACGACTTTCCCTACTAGGCAACAGATGACACAATTCAAGCGGTCATTGACAGTTGGCTGAAAAAATGGCACACTGCCTCAGATTTAACTGCGGGATCCAGCAAGTCCGCTGCTCAGTGGAAGAAGGAAGAAGCCAAGCTGAAGCTAGAGCAGTTGGCCACAAAGAGGAAAAATGAGGTCAATGCTAAGGCTAAGGCAAAAAATGCTTCCATGCAGGAGGCCGGAGGATAGGCAGGAGAAGAGGAGTGCGGCTCTGACAAAGAGAAATCTCCCTCACTAGAGACAGATGAAGAAGTAGATGAGCAAATAGATAGTGAGGAGTGGACCAGGAAACACCTTTGTTCTGCATCAAACACACCAGGGGTCCATAAAAGCTAGGAGTGCAAAAGAAGTCCAAGGAGAGCAAGACGTCTTTGGATCTGATCACCCTGACAGACGGGGATCTCAATGACATAGGGGATATAGTGCGGGATGCCACCGTAGAACTACTGTAGCAGTTCAAGTAGCAGCAACAACAGGTGTTGGGCACTATTTAGACGAGTCTGCTCAAGCTGCAGCTCCACACTTCCCAAATGTAGACTAGTGTGGCGCCCACCAGTGTGGCCACGGGCACCTCCAAAGCTGTAGAGATGTTGTGCGTTAGGGACCCCCGAGCTATAATATTGCCAGACTGAGCATTGACAATGATGAATGACACTAACAGACCCGCTGTTAGTGCCCTTAAGGGCATGCGCCTTAATTTGGTAGCACTCTCTAACAAAGTGTTGTATTTGTTGTAGGATGGTGTGATCGTCGAGCTTCGGGCCCGCAATCAACGTGCTTTGCAGGTGATCAATGAGAAAAAGGTGAATAATGCACAGATGGCAGTACAACGTGACTTCGTGCTCAACCTTGTGACCAACCTCATAGAGAAGAACCAACAACTCACTAAGGTTGTAGATGAAGCATGACTGAGTGTCCCGGAGTTGGACATCCCCGTGGTTGAACTAGTCAATGTGTGGATTAGAAAACTCATTGTGGGAGTGCGTAATGCACACACAAAGTTGGCTAAGGTTCCACTGGATTTGAATCTTAAGATTGCAGAATTGTAGTTGAAGGCTCAGCCTTCGACTCCGTCGGAAGTCAGGGAGCAGTGCAGGACTATTGTGGCAGATGCAGTAGCAAGTGCAGTGATGGACTGCACGACACTCTTTAAGCAGTCACTAGAGGTCCTCACTAGCCTGCAAGATGACCCCAATGTACAAAGGCTAGAGATAGAAGCACAGGAACTACAACAGAGCTATGACAAGGTTAAGGCAACAGTGTGAACTATTGCCATCACGCAGAGGCTAGAAAAGCTATAGGAAGCCAAGGCACTAAAGGAATAGGTAAATGCCATGCAAAACAAGGAAGCCTTGTTGAAGGCTCGCTTGAAGCTTTGGTTAGATGAGGCCTATGAGATCATGAAAACCATTGAAGGCATGCTGGCCAATCTACAAGAGACTCATTTAAAACTACAGGCTGATAGCACAGGGCTAGTGACAGAGCAATTGGTTGAAGAGCTGAAGCAGAGAGTGATGCAATGCACTGTTGAGGTAGTTGTTGTTCAGTTCAAGTTGGGAGGTTTGCATAGTAAGATTTATGCACCATCTGAGTGACTCAAGAGCGAGTCACCATGTTTGTGTTGGGGGCCTATTGGGAACGGGTCCCTTAGGGGTTAATTTTTGGTTAAACACCCAAGGTTTGGGTGCTAAAGGCCCGAATTTTTTAAAGAAATGTATAGTCTCCGTATTTTGTGGTAGTAGAGTGTGAAGATGTCTAAAGATAAAAGGGCTTTCCATCCTTACTTTAAAAAAGTTGTGTCGGTTTTGGAGATCTACCCTTGGTCCGCGAACCAAGGGATTGCATAAAAGGGAGAGTCTTAGAAGAGTTTAAGGAAGTTTTTGGTTGATAAGGGAAGAAAAAATCTAATGGGTCTTTAGAAGTGAGGAGCAAAGAGTCTTAGAGTAGAGGAGAGGCTCTACAGCTGTGTGCATAGAGGCCTAGAGTAGAATCCGCAGCTAAGTGCACGGACCCCTACAGCTGTGTGCGCAGGGTAGTTTGAGTCTGTGGGAAGATCTAAAGCATTAATAAAGAGATTGTTATGGAATTATCTATGTTTACCTCTCTTACTTTTATTATGAATAAATGTGATTATGTTATGATGAATAATGGGTTTATGATTTAATGCTATGTGGATGCGTGAATCTGTATGTTTTACATTATTACACGAACGTATTTCATAATATCTATTTATGCAAGGAATGTCTTAATGCATGTTAAATTTATTAGATACTTAAGCCAATCTGGGTAATAAAAAACTTAGGAGTGATTGCAAAGGCGCGTAAGTTGTAGATTCACCTGTTTAAGGTCTGCAAAAGGTAGTCATAGACCTTTGAGAAGAGAAGGGTGATTAAGAGAAGTATATCGATAAGCCCTAAAAGTCTTATTGACCTACAAAAAGGTAGAGCTAGGGAATAAAACCAACATCACAAACATCTCAGGGTGCAGAAACTTGGTTCCTGCATCCCCCCATACTGCTTCAGGTGAGACTCCAGTCCGCGCTCCACGGGCTGATGTCGAAAGGGCTAGTAGTGTAGGGATTTGCTTGGCTGCCTAACGCTGAACTTGAGTCAGGGCCCGTCAAGCCAACACAAGTAGTGATAACTGTACAGGCCCTCTTGTACTTCACCCAGCTCATTTCAAGTGTCATACATGGTTTTCATGAAAAACTATCCTACAAACGAAACAAGAAAACTATACGAAACAATAACGCAAAGAAAGAGCAGAAGTGAAAGTGAAAGAAAATCCAGTAAGCAAACAAGCAAGCAAACAAACCATCAAACAAAGTAAGCAAACAAGAATGCAAGCAAACAACTCAAAGAAAAACACTACTCCTACTCCTAAGCTAACAGTGCATGGGTCCTATCACATGAAGTGATACTTCAAATGTAGCCACCGGTGCATTCGTTGCATGGGTTGTGAACAAGACAGCTGTGCAAACCAGCAAATAAGAAAGATATAATAGTGAAGACAAACACACTCCGAGCTTACAATCAACCACAGAATAAAGATGAGTGAAAGTGCATGACAGGCATCCTGTGGTGCCACCATGATATTGTGTTTCACTGCGTGAAGATGTTGAGTGTATGAATTCTCTTGATTGTGACATGCAAGCACACATGAGAAAGGTAGACCACTTGTGTTGTGCATGTGTGCTTGTTGTGTAAGATTCCTCCAATGCATGAGCGATGGGTTCATGTAGTCCGTGTGGAGGAAGTGAAATCTGGGTGTTTGGTTGATCTTCTATGCAAAGTAGAGAGTGATGAGGAGCCTTGAGTGTTTCAACAATTTCCTGACCGGAAGAAAAACCAACCTTAGGACAGCGAGGGCCTGACATAACCATCAGCTCAAGCTGAAGTGCCTTGACAGTCTGGGGGGTTTCAACCTCATGGAAAGATAGGTCAATGTATACTAGTGTCTTAAATACATTAACAACAGTTGAATCAACATCGTGATCGGATGAGGAAGTGAATAGATCACAACAACCAAGATCAGAAAATTCGATATGGTCATCGACATCCTCATGATTTGATGAATTGGGCAGAGGGGTAGATGAGAAGCAAAGATGTTCACCCTCTATGTTTTCAAGAAAGATAAATGACAGATTGAATGGATTTTCCAAGAAATATGTATCCTCTTTGCAATGTAATGGTAGACTGACATTCGAGGTGTCCTATGAATGATCAAAAGTAGAAGCATCTAGAAATGACTTTTCATAGGGGAAATCAGTAGTGGAAAAATCTCAAGGGATGTCAGGATGAAGCAGAGGAGGCGCGGTTGGAAGGGAGTCTTCACCGCGGGCTCTTCTTTATATTTTTTCACACACTCATCATGAATGATGGCACAAGTTGGCTTCATAACCCCAACTCCGTCGACAACTTAATCCTCGTTCACAACAAGTGAGAAGTCCGGAGTGGGTGAACACAAGATAGTACAATCCAAAGGATCAATGGAATGTGAGGACAGAGGTCGAGAGTGTTATCACTTAGGTTGTCCTTAAGCTCCTGAAAGGATACGGCCGAGGTAACCACACACCAACTTTGGACTGCAGGTTCTAGCCCACCTGCAATCAGAGAGGGCTCTCTCTTTCTGATTTAGCTTTGTTGGAAATGATTTTAGGCTAGTTATTGAGTTCAGAGGGTTTTTGTTTGGTTTTGGTGGGAAGGATGATACTTTCAAGTAAAGAGGCAGGTATAGTGTGATAGTTTCAAACCATTAGGCATGGAGTCGAGGAGTAGGATTGCTGGTGCATTTTATTGGTCACAAGAGGAATGAGGAGCAAGGTAGCTGCTCATGAAACAACATTTAAGATTAAATATGGAATGAAAGCTAAGGGAAAGAGAGGCAATTAAGAATCTCTCAATCAGGTTAGCAGAAGGAAGATGAATGAACCCTATCTAGGAGCAGCTAAGAATTCCTAGATAACAGTCATTCATATGTGAAATAGATCAAACATGAGCAATGAAAGAATTCATATTTATGCCTAGATCAAGAGGAAAACATTAAGAAACCACAGAAACTGAGCATAGAGTGCAGCTAAGCAAATTCTAAACCAATCTTTTGTTCTGTGACTTGAGCATATATGAAATTGAAATAACAGAAGGTAAGGAACACTTATTGATTCATATTGCAGCACATGAATTCCACATTCATTTCTTCAGAACCAGTAACAACACATCAAACAGTCCATTCTCCAAGCTTGTGAGCAGTCTTTGATTATAGAAAATATCAGATATATAGTGCGAGTCTCTGATGAAAATTATCAACCAACCAACCCTTAAACAGTGCATAAGGTGGTTAAAATAGAAAAATATTTACAGACTGGCCCTTGAGCAGATCTCAAGGGAGAAAATATCTCAAAATATCCCAATCCAGATCTAAAACTGATCTGTGGAAATCAATGCTACTAGTCCTATTCTATGTTGGAAATAAATGTAAACAGATCTACTTAAGGTGCGCTGGGAGGCAGCGACCTCACAAAATGATCACTCAAGACTGCGCATTGGGCCTGCAGCCTCACAAAATGAATTAAAAATTGTCGTCTGAGCTATGCGCTGGCCTCATGGCCATAACTGCGCATGGGGCTCAGCAATACTGCTCCAAAATGTGGCTGGATGCGTTGTTCTTCTAAAAAATGTGCCTTGAATCCTTGTCTGCGCCTTCAAGTGGCTTTAAAGCCAAAATTTATGAGTGGGTGAGCCTTTTATGGCCCAAGACTGTTTGTTGACTTTGCTGCAGGCATTCATGACTTCATTTGCTTTGAAAATGCTTCACTGATACTCTTTGCCCCTTCCTTGATATGCTTTGGCATGCACCTAGTCCCTTCTTGGCCTCCGAATGCTCTAAACTGTCCCATCGACACTTTATGGCTACTGTTCGGCCCTTTGTTGCCTTAAGAGCTGTTATCGGCTCTTGCCGATCCAAAAATGCTTCAAAAATGATAAAATTCTGCAAAAACCGAGGAAAAAGGGGCTCTGGAGGTACACCGAAGAGAAATCCCTGCATTTGGATGTGTTTTGACCTGGAGCGATTTCAAAAAAACTAAGGAAAGCATCGTTCCTTTGCAATTGGGCGGGCGCGGGCACCGCATGAACATACTCCAACAAATGCCCTTTTCCCTTTAAAACAAGCGGAAAGCCTGAAAACATGAAAATTCATTGAAATTTTAGCGCTGGCGGGCACTGTTCAAAATATTAAATCGTGGTCGTTGGATCCAGCGCGGGCCGATCCAACGACTGGCGCTAACACGGTGGATCGGCGGATTGGCAGTCCCAACAACATAAACCTCTGATGAGTGATACCACGGACCCAAAATTTCTTTGAGGCCCTCTTTAATTTATTTTGGGTCCGGCCCATCGGCGGAAACCAATTGGCAGATTTGATGAAAATGGGTTCACGGACCCGAAAACTATATATGCCACATTTCTTGTTATTTTGGCTCTGCTAGTCGGAGCCATATATGGGGGCGCTGCGATACGATCGGGGCCGTTGATCTGAGGGCCCGATCCAACGGCTCTGGATCAATCGTTGATCGGCGATCGGCGAGAACCGGGGGTGCGGCCCATACAAATGCAGCGATGCGATAGTGTTAATGTATGCGATGCAATAGAAATATCGCAATCGGTGGTCGGGGTGGGGGCGTATATAATATGGCACGATATATGCGATATGCCAATTGCCGATTAGCGATGTCGCAATCGGCGATCGGCGAACCATCAGTCACAAAAAATAATGCCATCACTTTAGTCGCCGCGATGGGTAAAAAGGGTTTTGATGAGATCGGAGGGGTAAAAAGGATGATTTTGTACATCGGAAGGGCATATGAAGATCAAAAAGTGATTTTAAATGCTTTTGAGGGATTTTTAATGGTTTTTTGCATGATTTGTTTGGGTTTTTCGTGCCTTGGAAGGAGTCCAAAGGAACTTAAGAGGAATTTTATGCGGTTTGAGAAGGGTTTTAAGGCCAAACAAGGGGTTTATGCCTTGAGAAGGTAAAAAACAAAGCAAAAAGGATGGTTTTTATACATTTTGGAGGGAAAACTATGCTTTGGGAAGGAGTCCCAAAGCATTTGAGAGGTTTTATGGAGTGATGAGAGGTTTTATGCATCGGAAGAAGTCCAAAATGCATGAGAAGATGGTTTGAGGGGGGAAATAAGGGCTCTTGCTAAGTTTCAGGTAAACTTAGCAATTCCCAAGCACACTTATGGTTATTTTTCAACCAGGGGGAGGGGATTAGTATATAGGGGAGTTATTAACATTTTTATAGTAAGGGGAGGGGAGATAGATAGGGAGTTACATAGTAAAGTTAGTAGTTAACATAATAATGATAAGAAAAAACGCTAAGTATGAGATCTTAGGCTATTAAGGGGGAAAATGACTCATAGAGGAAGTATGGACATTCCTTGAGTAAAGCAGATCTTTACCAAGGCCACTGATATGAAAATGATGAGACTAAGAGATATCAAACAGATCTTGACCTCTTTAGGGGAAGTTAGTGAGTGATTTGGGGAAGAGGAAGAAGGGGAAGTTAGACATGCCTCGCTTGAGCTCCTTCAAATGGAAAACTGCCTCATGCTTGAGATGTGAATAGATATGACACTTGAAAATATAAAATGGATCACAAGGCATGATTCTGCAACCACAAAGCTACCTACCCGGCCTACTCACCTAGCATTTTCTCTTCTTTTTGGTTCGGGTGCACATGAACTACCATACCCAGCTTTTCATTCTTTTCTTTTTGCTTTCCTCCTATCTAAATCTACACTTATTGCATATAGGGGCCCAGATTAAGCTGTTGAGCACCCTTATTTCTCTACCTACCTACAAATCTGCCAAGATTAAACTGTTTGGACAGATATTCAACTCTATATTCTACAAGAAGAAACTGAAACCTAGGGAAGCCAAGATTAAGCTGTTTGGACTTCCCTTAACTGAAAACTCATCAAAATTGTTTAACTCATCAAAATTTGGAATACAACAATGGCATTTAGACTAGCACACTCTCATGGACTCTTCTTTGGCCTCTTAAGGAAATATGGAACATTGCAGCATGCAAAGTATGACATATTTGGCATGTAAAAATGTCGATCATGAAAGATGAATACCTGTTGCAACAGGAAGCTAACAGTGGCTCCACTTGGGGATGGATTTTCCTTGTGAAAAGCCAAGAACAGCAGGTCAGACTTCCTTGATCTTCTATTATTGCTGTGGACTGAAAAATTTCTTTGTGCTGGCTGCTAAATGTGTGAAACTTTGAAATATGAGTAGCACTCTCCTTCAACTGAATTGTTGTGAAAATGAAGCATTGCCTGCTTTCCTCTGCGTGCTTAATATTATGTACAATTTCCTGAGAATGTGCCTTTGAAATAGATACAAAACATGGATCAACACTAATGTATTTCCCTTATTTTTGCTTTGACCAAGGGTGCTGATATGAAACTAAAAACGCTCCTCTGTTTTTGATACTATTGACTGAAGTGGGAAGCTTGATTGTAGCACTTTTAATTGAATTTGCTGTGATATACAACAATGCTCTTGTTGTCTTCTGAGTGCTATAAATATCCAAAACCGCCCTGAGAGCTGATCTCCAATGTGATTCAAAACAAAGAACATAAAGAGTATTCCCTTTTTCTGGTTGTCAGATGTTTGAAGTTTAGAACTATGAACGTGGCCTCCTTTTAACTGAATCGCTGTAAAATACAGCGCTGGCCCTTTATCCACTGAGTGCTTTAAATATATCTCAATTGGCCCTGAGGATCCTTCTGCAATTTATTTGAAAACAGGGATCAAATATGGATAATTTCTCTTTGAAATCAATTTCACAAGAACAGAGAGCTGGGTGTTGCATTCTATTGCTCCTTTCACTCAAAACTGCGCTGCGCACTTATGCTGAAACCAATGCAAAGACAGAGCCTTTGAAATGGATGATTTGCATGGGTTGTGCCTTATAAACTTTGCTGCACTGTTCTCCTGAGAATGATGCTGTGACTGATCGTTAAAATAGAGGACTACCTTGCTCTGTCTCCATAACTTCGCTGCTCGGTTCCAAGCAATCGGATTGCTTATACAAACATAAAAAGGAAAGCGCTGACATATATACAAACACTAATATACAAATATATACACAGGGGCATTGTATCCCTTAAAAGGGATCTCGATAATGTTTCAGCATTCGGCCATTAACAGGGTCGTGTTCAGCTGTATTGAAAATTTCCCTTTGCTGGCTGCTTTATTTATGAACATGACAACATACTTGAGGAGCTTAGGGCCTTCTCTTCGGGCTTCAACTGTAGCAAGCTGCTGTCCAAACAAAAACCAAAATCCTACCTACTTACTCTAATCAGCCTTCTATTTGCTGGTTAGGTACAATGAACAGCCAGTGAAACCACTTAAGCAACTGTAGAAAGAAATGAACTGGCTGACTGTTTGTTAATGAAATCGGAAGCATAATTCGGTCATGTGCCCCCATAATCAAAATTGTCACATAGAAAGGCCACTACTGAAATACTTGGTCCTCATAGAGAAAACATGTTACAGATTTTTAGTTGAGAAGAACCTCCATGTAATCTTTTACAGGATCAACAAAAACATACTTTGGGATAGTTTCTTCTGGGCCTTCTTGGTCTAATGCAATAGCTGTATCCTCAGTAATGAACCCTGCAACAAATTCTTCAGTCTTTGTCTTAAAAGCATGATTATCCTCAATATGTAAGTCAGAAGGTAGTACAATTTCCTCATGACTTGGAGAAGGAAGGTTTGGTAAGAATTCCTTAGGATCGCGAAAATCAAATGACTGAATTTGAGAATGAAAAAGCTCAATTTCATTTTCATGTTCTTCAACAACTAAATCAAGAAAATACATTTTGATTTGAGGCTGTTGTATTGCTTTGACCTTTAACAACACCAATCTAACAAAATCTTCATCAAGCTCATATTCGGATAGCAGCTTCCTGAATTCATCTAAAGCTTGATCTATTGCAAGAACTTCCACACACCCGATCATCCTGTCTCACTTATGAATGCTTTGGAATATGGATTATTTGGCTGTAGCGGTGTTCTGAAACTTGAAGCTTTGGATCTTTGAACAAAAATATTTTGATATTTCTCTTTCAGGTTCGTTCCTCCAGTGGAGTCTTGATTGAAAAATAATGTGGAGTCGCCAGGTGGATGATTTAACCTTGGTATGTCTGATCCCTATCCACCATCAAAAGATCATAACTAAACGTGAAAAAGTTCTGAAGAAAAGGAGCACTTTCTCCAGAAAACGAGACTTCCTATTTGGAGCCAGCTTCTAACTTGTTTTTTGGAATTTTTTGGAATTTTCTGAATAAGTTCCCCGGTGGAGTCGCCATTATGTTATCACTCAGGTTGTCCTTAAGGTCCTGAAAGGATACGGCCGAGGTAACCACAGACCAACTTTGGACTGCAGCTTCTAGCCCACCTGCAATCAGAGAGGGCTCTCTCTTCCTGATTTAGCTTTGTTGGAAATGATTTTAGGCTAGTTATTGAGTTCAGAGGGTTTTTGTTTGATTTTGGTGGGAAGGATGATACTTTCAAGTAAAGAGGAAGGTATAGTGTGATAGTTTCAAACCATTGGGCATGCAGTCGAGGAGTAGGATTGTTGGTGCATTTTCTTGGTCACAAGAGGAATGAGGAGCAAGGTAGCTGCTCATGAAACAACATTTAAGCTTAAAGAAGGAATGAAAGCTAAGGGAAAGAGAGGCAATTAAGAATCTCTCAATCAGGTTAGCAGAAGGAAGATGAATGAACCCTATCTAGGAGCAGCTAAGAATTCCTAGATAACAGTCATTCATATGTGAAATAGATCAAACATGAGCCATGAAAGAATTCATATTTATGCCTAGATCAAATGGAAAACATTAAGAAGCCACAAAAACTGAGCATAGAGTGCAGCTAAGCAAATTCTAAACCAATCTTTTGTTCTGTGACTTGAGCATATATGAAATTGAAATAACAGAAGGTAAGGAACACTTATTGATTCATATTGCAGCACATGAATTCCACATTCATTTCTTCCGAACCAGTAACAACACATCAAACAGTCCATTCTCCAAGCTTGTGAGCAGTCTTTGATTATAGAAAATATCAGATATATAGTGCGAGTCTCCGATGAAAATTATCAACCAACCAACCCTTAAAACAGTGCATAGGGTGGTTAAAATAGAAAAATATTTACAGACTTGCCCTTGAGCAGATCTCAAGGGAGAAAATATCTCAAAATATCTCAAACCAGATCTAAAACCGATATGTGGAAATCAATGCTATTAGTCCTATTCTATGCTGGAAATAAATGTAAACAGATCTACTTGAGGTGCGGTGGGAGGCAGCAACCTCACAAAATGATCACTCAAGACTGCGCATTGGGCCTGCAGCCTCACAAAATGAATTAAAAACTGTTCTCTGAGCTATGCGCTAGCCTCATGGCCATAACGAGCCATAACTGCCATGGGGCTCAGCAATACTGCTCCAAAATGTGGCTGGATGCATTGTTCTTCTAAAAACTGTGCCTTGAATCCTTGTCTGCGCCTTCAAGTGGCTTTAAAGCCAAAATTTATGAGTGGGTGAGCCTTTTATGGCCCAGAACTGTTTGTTGACTTTGTTGTAGGCATTCATGACTTCATATTCTTTTGAAAATGCTTCACTGATACTCTTTGCCGCTTCCTTGATATGCTTTGGCATGCACCTAGTCCCTTCTTGGCCTCCGAATGCTCTAAACTGTCCCATCGACACTTTATGGCTACTGTTCGGCCCTCTGTTTCCCTAAGAGCTGTTATCGACTCTTGCCAATCCAAAAATGCTTCAAAACTGATAAAATGCTGCAAAAACTGAGGAAAAAGGAGCTCTGGAGGTACACCGAAGAGAAGTCCCTGCATTTGGATGTGTTTTGACCTGGAGCGATTTCAAAAAAAAAAAACTAAGGAAAGCATCGTTCCTTTGCAATTGGGCGGGCACGGGCACTGCATGAACATACTCCAACAAATGCCCTTTTCCCTTAAAAACAGGCAGAAAGCCTGAAAACATGAAAATTCATTGAAATTTTAGCGCTGGCGGGCACTGTTCAAAATATTAAATCGTGGCCGTTGGATCCGGCGTGTGCCGATCCAACGGCTGGCGCTAACTCGGCGGATCGGCGGATTGGCGATCCCAACAACATAAACCTCCGACGAGCGATACCACGGACCCGAAATTGCTTTGAGGCCCTCTTTATTTTATTTTGGGTCCGGCCCATCGGCGGAACCCAATCGGCGGATTTGATGAAAATGGGTCCACGGACCCGAAAACTATATATGCCGCATTTCTTGTTATTTCGGCTCCGCCAGTCGGAGCCATATATGGGGGCGCTGCAATACGATCGGGGCCATTGATCTGAGGGCTTGATCCAACGGCTTTGGATCAATCGCTGATCGGCCATCGGCGGGAACCGGGGGTGCGGCCCATACAAATGCAGCGATGCGATAGTGTTAATGTATGCGATGCGATAGAAATATCGCAATCGGCGGTCGGGGTGGGGGCGTATATAATATGGCACGATATATGCGATATGCCGATTGCTGATTAGCGATGTCGCAATCGGCGATCGGCGAACCATTAGTCACAAAAAATAATGCCATCACTTTAGTCGCCGCGACCTCCGACAGTGATATCGCGTCAGAGGGAGGGCATAAGCATCGGAGGCATGACTTTATAAAAGAAAAAGGTTTTTGATGAGATCGGAGGGGTAAAAAGGATGATTTTGTACATCGGAAGGGGCATATGAGGATCAAAAAGTGATTTTAAATGCTTTTGAGGGATATTTAATGGTTTTTTGCATGATTTTTTTGGGTTTTTCATGCCTTGGAAGGAGTCCAAAGGCACTTAAGAGGAATTTTATGCAGTTTGAGAAGGGCTTTAAGGCCAAACAAGGGGTTTATGCCTTGAGAAGGTAAAAAGCAAAGCAAAAAGGATGGTTTTTATACATTTTGGAGGGAAAACTATGCTTTGGGAAGGAGTCCCAAAGCATTTGAGAGGTTTTATGGAGTGATGAGAGGTTTTATGCATCGAAAGGAGTCCAAACTGCATGAGAAGATGGTTTAAGGGGGGAAATAAGGGCTCTTGCTAAGTTTCAGTTAAACTTAGCAATTCCCAGGCACACTTATGGTTATTTTTCAACCAGGGGGAGGGGATAAGTATATAGGGGAGTTATTCACATTGTTATAGTAAGGGGAGGGGAGATAGATAGGGAGTTACATAGTAAAGTTAGTAGTTAACATGATAATGATAAGAAAAAGCGCTAAGTATGAGATCTTAGGCTATTAAGGGGGAAAATGACTCATAGAGGAAGTATGGACATTCCTTGAGTAAAGCAGATGTTTACCAAGGCCACTGATATGAAAATGATGAGACTAAGAGATATCAAGCAGATCTTGACCTCTTTAGGGGAAGTTAGTGAGTGATTTGGGAAAGAGGAAGAAGGGGAAGTTAGACATGCCTCGCTTGAGCTCCTTCAAATGGAAAACTGCCTCATGCTTGATATGTGAATAGATATGACAGTTGAAAATATGAAATGGATCACAAGCCATGATTCTGCAACCACAAAGCTACCTACCCAGCCTACTCACCTAACATTTTCTCTTCTTTTTGGTTCGGGTGCACTTGAACTAGCATACCCAGCTTTTCATTCTTTTCTTTTTGCTGTCCTCCTATCTAAATCTACACTTATTGCATCCAGGGGCTCAGATTAAGCTGTTGAGCACCCTTGTTTCTCTACCTACCTACAGATCTGCCAAGATTAAACTGTTTAGATAGATATTCAACTCTATATTCTACAACAAGAAATTGAAACCTAGGGAAGCCAAGATTAAGCTGTTTGGACTTCCCTTAACTGAAAACTCATCAAAATGGTTTAACTCATCAAAATTTGGAATACAACAGTGGAATTTAGACTAGCACACTCTCATGGCCTCTTCTTTGGCCTCTTAAGGAAATATGGAACATTGCAGCATGCAAAGTATGACATATTTGGCATGTAAAAATGTCGATCATGAAAGATGAATACCTGTTGCAACAGGAAGCTAACAGTGGCTCCACTTGGGGATGGCTTTTCCTTTTGAAAAGCCAAGAACAACAGGTCAGACTTCCTTGATCTTCTATTGTTGTTGTGGACTGAAAAATTTCTTTGTGCTGGCTGCTAAATGTGTGAAACTTTGAAATATGAGCCCCACTCTCCTTCAACTGAATTGTTGTGAAAATGAAGCACTGCCTGCTTTCCTCTGCATGCTTAATATTATGTACAATTGCCTGAGAATGTGCCTTTGAAATAGATCCAAAACATGGATCAAAACTGATGTATTTCCCTTATTTTTGCTTTGACCAAGGGTGCTGATATGAAACTAAAAACGCTCCTCTGTTTTTGATACTATTGACTGAAGTGGGAAGCTTGATTGTAGCACTTTTAATTGAATTTTTTGTGATATACAGCAGCGCTCTTGTTGTCTTCTGAGTGCTCTAAATATCCAAAACCGCCCTGAGCGCTGATCTCCACTGTGATTCAAAACAATGAATCATAAAGAGTATTCCCTTTTTCTGGCTGTCAGATGTTTGAAGTTTAGGACTATGAACGCGGCCTCCTTTTAACTGAATCGCTGTAAAATACAGTGCTGGCCTTTTATCCACTGAGTGCTTTAAATATATCTCAATTGGCCCTGAGGATGCTTCTGCAATTTATTTGAAAACATGGATCGAATATGGATAATTTCTCTTTGAAATCAATTTCACAAGAACAGAGAGCTGGGTGTTGCGTTCTATTGCTCCTTTCACTCAAAACTGTGCTACGCACTTATGCTAAAACCAATGCAAAGATAGAGCCTTTGAAATGGATGATTTGCAAGGGTTGTGCCTTATAAACTTTGCTGCACTGTTCTCCTGAGAATGATGCTGTGACTGATCGTTAAAATAGAGGACTGTCTTGCTCTGTCTCCATAACTTCGCTGCTCGGTTCCAAGCAATCGGATTGCTTATACAAACATAAAAAGGAAAGCACTGACATATATACAAACACTAATATACTAATATATACACAGGAGCATTGTATCCCTTAAAAGGGATCTCAATAATGTTTCAGCATTAGGCCATTAATAGGGCCGTGTTCAGCTGTATTGAAAACTTCCCTTTGCTGGCTGCTTTATTTATGAACATGACAGCATACTTGAAGAGCTTAGGGCCTTCTCTTCGGGCTTCAACTGCAGCAAGTTGTTGTCCAAACAAAAACCAAAATCCTACCTACTTACTCTAATCAGCCTTCTGTTTGCTGGTTAGGTAAAATGAAACAGCCAGTGCAACCACTTAAGCAACTGTAGAAAGAAATGAACTGGCTGACTGTTTGTTAATGAAATCGGAAGCATAATTCGGTCATGTGCCCCCATAATCAAAATTGTGACATAGAAAGGCCACTGCTGAAATACTTGGTCCTCATAGAGAAAACATGTTACAGATTTTGAGTTGAGAAGAACCTCCATGTAATCTGCTACAGGATCAACAAAAGCATACTTTGGGATAGTTTCTTCTGGGCCTTCTTGGTCTAATGCAATAGTTGTATCCTCTGTAATGAACCCTGCAACAAATTCTTCCGTCTTTGTCTTAAAAGCATGATTATCCTCAATCTGTAAGTCAGAAGGTAGTACAATTTCCTCATGACTTGGAGAAGGAAGGTTTGGTAAGAATTCCTTAGGATCATGAAAATCAAATGACTGAATTTGAGAATTCAAAAGCTCAATTTCATTTTCATGTTCTTCAACAACTAAATCAAGAAAATACATTTTGATTTGAGGCTGTTGTATTGCTTTGACCTTTCACAACACCAATCTAACAAAATCTTCATCAAGCTCATATTCGGACAGCAGCTTCCTGAATTCATCTAAAGCTTGATCTATTGCAAGATCTTCCACACACCCGGTCATCTTGTCTCACTTATGAATGCTTTGGAATATGGATTATTTGGCTGTAGAGGTGTTCTGAAACTTGAAGCTTTGGATCTTTGAACAAAAATATTTTGATATTTCTCTTTCAGGTTCGTTCCTCCAGTGGAGTCTTGATTGAAAAATGATGTGGAGTCACCAGGTGGATGATTTAACCTTGGTATGTCTGATCCCTGTCCACCATCAAAAGATCAGAACTAAACGTGAAAAAGTTCTGAAGAAAAGGAGCACTTTCTCCAGAAAACGAGACTTCCTCTTTGGAGCCAACTTCTAACTTGTTTTTTGGAATTTTTTGGAATTTTCTGAATAAGTTCCCTAGTGGAATCGCCATTATGTTATCACTTAGGTTGTCCTTAAGCTCCTGAAAGGATACGGCCGAGGTAACCGCAGACCAACTTTGGACTGCAGGTTCTAGCCCACCTGCAATCAGAGAGGGCTCTCTCTTTCTGATTTAGCTTTGCTGGAAATGATTTTAGGATAGTTATTGAGTTCAGAGGGTTTTTGTTTGATTTTGGTGGGAAGGATGATACTTTCAAGTAAAGAGGCAGGTATAGTGTGATAATTTCAAACCACTGGGCATGGAGTCGAGGAGTAGGACTGCTGGTGCATTTTCTTGGTCACAAGAGGAATGAGGAGCAAGGTAGCTGCTCATGAAACAACATTTAAGCTTAAAGATGGAATGAAGGCTAAGGAAAGAGAGGCAATTAAGAATCTCTCAATCAGGTTAGCAGAAGGAAGATGAATGAACCCTATCTAGGAGCAGCTAAGAATTCCTAGATAACAGTCATTCATATGTGAAATAGATCAAACATGAGCCATGAAAGAATTCATATTTATGCCTAGATCAAGAGGAAAACATTAAGAAGCCACAGAAACTGAGCATAGAGTGCAGCTAAGCAAATTCTAAACCAATCTTTTGTTTTGTGACTTGAGCATATATGAAATTGAAATAACAGAAGGTAAGGAACACTTATTGATTCATATTGCAGCACATGAATTCCACATTCATTTCTTCAGAACCAGTAACAATACATCAAACAGTCCATTCTCCAAGCTTGTGATCAGTCTTTGATTATAGAAAATATCAGATATACAGTGCGAGTCTCTGATGAAAATTATCAACCAACCAACCCTTAAAACAGTGCATAGGGTGGTTAAAATAGAAAAATATTTACAGACTGGCCCTTGAGCAGATCTCAAGGGAGAAAATATCTCAAAATATCTCAAACCAAATCTAAAACCGATCTGTGGAAATCAATGCTATTAGTCCTATTCTATGCTGGAAATAAATGTAAACAGATCTACTTGAGGTGCGCTGGGAGGCAACGACCTCACAAAATGATCACTCAAGACTATGCATTGGGCCTGCAGCCTCACAAAATGAATTAAAAACTGTCCTCTAAGCTATGCGCTGGCCTCATGGCCATAACTGCGCATGGGGCTCAACAATACTGCTCCAAAATGTGGCTGGATGCATTGTTCTTCTAAAAACTGTGCCTTGAATCCTTGTCTGCGCCTTCAAGTGGCTTTAAAGCCAAAATTTATGAGTGGGTGAGCCTTTTATGGCCCAGGACTGTTTGTTGACTTTGCTGTAGGCATTCATGACTTCATTTTCTTTGAAAATGCTTCACTGATACTCTTTGCCGCTTCCTTGATATGCTTTGGCATGCACCTAGTCCCTTCTTGGCCTCCGAATGCTCTAAACTGTCCCATCGACACTTTATGGCTACTGTTCGGTCCTCTGTTGCCTTAAGAGCTGTTATCGGCTCTTGCCGATCCAAAAATGCTTCAAAACTGATAAAATTCTGCAAAAACCGAGGAAAAAGGAGCTCTGGAGGTACACCGAAGAGAAATCCCTGCATTTGGATGTGTTTTGACCTGGAGCGATTTAAAAAAAAAAAAACTAAGGAAAGCATCGTTCCTTTGCAATTGGGCGGGCGCGGGCACCGCATGAACATACTCCAACAAATGCCCTTTTCCCTTTAAAATAGGTAGAAAGCCTGAAAACATAAAAATTCATTGAAATTTTAGCGCTGGCGGGCACTGTTCAAAATATTAAATCGTGGCAGTTGGATCCGGTGCGGGCCGATCCAACGGCTGGTGCTAACTCGGCGGATCGGCGGATTGGCGGTCCCAACAACATAAACCTCCGACGAGCGATACCATGGACCCGAAATTGCTTTGAGGCCCTCTTTATTTTATTTCGGGGCCGGCCGATCGGCGGAACCCAATCGGCGGATTTGATGAAAATGGGTTCACGGACCCGAAAACTATATATGCCACATTTCTTGTTATTTCGGCTCCACCAATCGGAGCCATATATGGGGGCACTGCAATACGATCAGGGCCGTTGATCTGAGGGCCCGATCCAACGGCTCTGGATCAATCGCTGATCGGCCATCGACGGGAACCGGGGGTGCGGCCCATACAAATGCAGCGATGCGATAGTGTTAATGTATGCGATGCAATAGAAATATCGCAATCGGTAGTTGGGGTGGGGGAATATATAATATGGCACGATATATGTAATATGTCGATTGTCGATTAGCGATGTCGCAATCGGCGATCGGTGAACCATCAGTCACAAAAAATAATGCCATCACTTTAGTCGCCGCGACCTCCGACAGCGATATCGCGTCGGAGGGAGGGCATAAGCATCAGAGGCATGACTTTATAAAAGAAAAAGGTTTTTGATGAGATCGAAGAGGTAAAAAGGATGATTTTGTACATCAGAAGGGGCATATGAGGATCAAAAAGTGATTTTAAATGCTTTTGAGGGATTTTTAATGGTTTTTTGCATGATTTTTTTGGGTTTTTCATGCCTTGGAAGGAGTCCAAAGGAACTTAAGAGGAATTTTATGCGGTTTGAGAAGTGTTTTAAGGCCAAACAAGGGGTTTGTGCCTTGAGAAGGTAAAAGCAAAGCAAAAAGGATGGTTTTTATACATTTTGGAGGGAAAACTATGCTTTGGGAAGGAGTCCCAAAGCATTTGAGAGGTTTTATGGAGTGATGAGAGGTTTTATGCATCGGAAGGAGTCCAAAATGCATGAGAAGATGGTTTGAGGGGGGAAATAAGGGCTCTTGCTAAGTTTCAGGTAAACTTAGCAATTCCCAGGAAATCTTACGGTTATTTTTCAACCAGGGGGAGGGGATAAGTATATAGGGGAGTTATTAACATTGTTATAGTAAGGGGAGGGGAGATAGATAGGGAGTTACATAGTAAAGTTAGTAGTTAACAGGATAATGATAAGAAAAAGTGCTAAGTATGAGATCTTAGGCTATTAAGGGGGAAAATGACTCATAGAGGAAGTATGGACATTCCTTGAGTAAAGCAGATTTTTACCAAGGCCACTGATATGAAAATGATGAGACTAAGAGATATCAAGCAGATCTTGACCTCTTTAGGGGAAGTTAGTAAGTGATTTGGGGAAGAGGAAGAAGGGGAAGTTAGACATGCCTCGCTTGAGCTCCTTCAAATGGAAAACTGCCTCATGCTTGAGATGTGAATAGATATGACAGTTGAAAATATGAAATGGATCACAAGCCATGATTCTGCAACCACAAAGCTACCTACCTGGCCTACTCACCTAGCATTTTCTCTTCTTTTTGGTTCGGGTGCACTTGAACTAGCATACCCAGCTTTTCATTCTTTTCTTTTTGTTGTCATCCTATCTAAATCTACACTTATTGCATCCAGGGGCTCAGATTAAGCTGTTGAGCACCCTTGTTTCTCTACCTACCTACAGATTTACCAAGATTAAACTCTTTGGACAGATATTCAACTCTATATTCTACAACAAGAAATTGAAACCTAGGGAAGCCAAGATTAAGCTGTTTGGACTTCCATTAACTAAAAACTCATCAAAATGGTTTAACTCATCAAAATTTGGAATACAACAGTGGAATTTAGACTAGCACACTCTCATGGCCTCTTCTTTGGCCTCTTAAGGAAATATGGAACATTGCAGCATGCAAAGTATGACATATTTGGCATGTAAAAATGTCGATCATGAAAGATGAATACCTGTTGCAACAGGAAGCTAACAGTGGCTCCACTTGGGGATGGCTTTTCCTTGTGAAAAGCCAAGAACAACAGGTCAGATTTCCTTGATCTTCTATTGTTGCTGTGGACTGAAAAAATTCTTTGTGCTGGCTGCTAAATGTGTGAAACTTTGAAATATGAGCAACACTCTCCTTCAACTGAATTGTTGTGAAAATGAAGCACTGCCTGCTTTCCTCTGCGTGCTTTATACTATGTACAATTGCCTGAGAATGTGCCTTTGAAATAGATCCAAAACATGAATCAAAACTGATGTATTTCCCTTATTTTTGCTTTGACCAAGGGTGCTGATATGAAACTAAAAACGCTCCTCTATTTTTGATACTATTGACTGAAGTGGGAAGCTTGATTGTAGCACTTTTAATTGAATTTGCTGTGATACACAACAGTGCTCTTGTTGTCTTCTGAGTGCTCTAAATATCCAAAACCACCCAAAGAGCTGATCTCCAATGTGATTCAAAACAAAGAATCATAAAGAGTATTCCCTTTTTCTGGCTGTCAGATGTTTGAAGTTTAGAACTATGAACGCGACCTCCTTTTAACTGAATCACTGTAAAATACAGCACTGACCCTTTATCCACTGAGTGTTTTAAATATATCTCAATTGGCCCTGAGGATCCTTTTGCAATTTATTTGAAAACAGGGATCGAATATGGATAATTTCTCTTTGAAATCAATTTCACAGGAACAGAGAGCTGGGTGCTGCGTTCTATTTCTCCTTTCACTCAAAACTGCGCTCCGCACTTATGATGAAACCAATGCAAAGATAGAGCCTTTGAAATGGATGATTTGCATGGGTTGTGCCTTATAAACTTTGCTGCGCTGTTCTCCTGAGAATGATGTTGTGACTGATCGTTAAAATAGAGGACTGCCTTGCTTTGTCTCCATAACTTCGCTGCTCGGTTCCAAGCAATCGGATTGCTTATACAAACATAAAAAGGAAAGCACTGACATATATACAAACACTAATATACAAATATATACACAGGGGCATTGTATCCCTTAAAAGGGATCTCGATAATGTTTCAGCATTCGGCCATTAACAGGGCCGTGTTCAGCTGTATTGAAAACTTCCCTTTGCTGGCTGCTTTATTTATGAACATGACAGCATACTTGAGGAGCTTAGGGCCTTCTCTTCTGGCTTCAACTGCAGCAAGCTGCTGTCCAAACAAAAACCAAAATCCTACCTACTTACTTTAATCAGCCTTCTGTTTGCTGGTTAGGCAAAATGAAACAACCAGTGCAACCACTTAAGCAACTATAGAAAGAAATGAACTGGCTGACTGTTTGTTAATGAAATCGGAAGCATAACTTGGTCATGTGCCCCCATAATCAAAATTGTCACATAGAAAGGCCACTACTGAAATACTTGGTCCTCATAGAGAAAACATGTTACAGATTTTGAGTTGAGAAGAACCTCCATGTAATCTGCTACAGGATCAACAAAAGCATAATTTGGGATAGTTTCTTCTAGGCCTTCTTGGTCTAATGCAATAGCTGTATCCTCAGTAATGAACCCTGCAACAAATTCTTCAGTCTTTGTCTTGAAAGCATGATTATCCTCAATCTGTAAGTCAGAAGTTAGTACAATTTCCTCATGACTTGGAGAAGGAAGGTTTGGTAAGAATTCCTTAGGATCGTGAAAATCAAATGACTGAATTTGAGAATGCAAAAGCTCAATTTCATTTTCATGTTCTTCAACAACTAAATCAATAAAATACATTTTGATTTGAGGCTGTTGTATTGCTTTGACCTTTAACAACACCAATCTAACAAAATCTTCATCAAGCTCATATTCGGACAGCAGCTTCCTGAATTCATCTAAAGCTTGATCTATTGCAAGATCTTCCACACACCCGGTCATCCTGTCTCACTTATGAATGCTTTGGAATATGGATTATTTGGCTGTAGCGGTGTTCTGAAACTTGAAGCTTTGGATCTTTGAACAAAAATATTTTGATTTTTCTCTTTCAGGTTCATTCCTTCAGTGGAGTCTTGATTGAAAAATGATGTGGAGTCGCCAGGTGGATGATTTAACCTTGGTATGTCTAATCCCTGTCCACCATCAAAAGATCATAACTAAACATGAAAAAGTTCTGAAGAAAAGGAGCACTTTCTCCAGAAAACGAGACTTCCTCTTTGGAGCCAGCTTCTAACTTGTTTTTTGGAATTTTTTGGAATTTTCTGAATAATTTCCCCAGTGGAGTCACCATTATGTTATCACTCAGGTTGTCCTTAAGCTCCTGAAAGGATACGGCCGAGGTAACCACAGACCAACTTTGGACTGCAAGTTTTAGCCCACCTGCAATCAAAGAGGGCTCTTTCTTTCTGATTTAGCTTTGTTGGAAATGATTTTAGGCTAATTATTGAGTTCAGGGGGTTTTTGTTTGATTTTGGTGGGAAGGATGATACTTTCAAGTAAAGAGGCAGGTATAGTGTGATAGTTTCAAGCTTAAAGATGGAATGAAAGCTAAGAGAAAGAGAGGCAATTAAGAATCTCTCAATCAGGTTAGCAGAAGGAAGATGAATGAACCCTATCTAGGAGCAACTAAGAATTCCTAGATAACAGTCATTCATATGTGAAATAGATCAAACATGAGCCATGAAAGAATTGATATTTATGCCTAGATCAAGTGGAAAACATTAAGAAGCCACAGAAACTGAGCATAGAGTGCAGCTAAGCAAATTCTAAACCAATCTTTTGTTCTGTGACTTGATCATATATGAAATTGAAATAACAGAAGGTAAGGAACACTTATTGATTCATATTGCAGCACATGAATTCCACATTCATTTCTTCAGAACCAGTAACAACACATCAAACAGTCCATTCTCCAAGCTTGTGAGCAGTCTTTGATTATAGAAAATATCAGATATACAGTGCGAGTCTCTGATGAAAATTATCAACCAACCAAACCTTAAAACAGTGCATAGGGTGGTTAAAATAGAAAAATATTTACAGACTGGCCCTTGAGCAGATCTCAAGGGAGGAAATATCTCAAAATATCTCAAACCAGATCTAAAACCGATCTGTGGAAATCAATTCTATTAGTCCTATTCTATGCTGGAAATAAATGTAAACAGATCTACTTGAGGTGCACTGTGAGGGAGCGACCTCACAAAATGATCACTCAAGACTGCGCATTGGGCCTGCAGCCTCACAAAAAGAATTAAAAACTGTCCTCTGAGCTATGCACTAGCCTCATGGCCATAACTGCGCATGGGGCTCAGCAATACTGCTCCAAAATGTGGTTGGATGCATTGTTCTTCTAAAAACTGTGCCTTGAATCCTTGTCTGCGCCTTCAAGTGGCTTTAAAGCCAAAATTTATGAGTGGGTGAGCCTTTTATGGCCCAGGACTGTTTGTTGACTTTGATGTAGGCATTCATGACTTCATTTTCTTTTGAAAATGCTTCATTGATACTCTTTGCCGCTTCCTTGATATGCTTTGGCATGCACCTAGTCCCTTCTTGGCCTCCGAATGCTCTAAACTGTCCCATCGACACTTTATGGCTACTGTTCGGCCCTCTCTTGCCTTAAGAGCTGTTATCAGCTCTTGCTAATCCAAAAATGCTTCAAAACTGATAAAATTCTGCAAAAACCAAGGAAAAAGGAGCTCTGGAGGTACACCGAAGAGAAATCCCTGCATTTGGATGTGTTTTGACTTGGAGCGATTTCAAAAAAAAAAACTAAGGAAAGCATCGTTCCTTTGCAATTGGGCGGGTGCAGGCACCGCATGAACATACTCCAACAAATGCCCTTTTCCCTTTAAAACAGGCGGAAAGCCTGAAAACATGAAAATTCATTGAAATTTTCGCGCTGGCGGGCACTGTTCAAAATATTAAATCGTGGCCGTTGGATCCGGCGCGGGCCGATCCAACGGCTGGTGCTAACTCGGCGGATCGACGGATTGGCGGTCCCAACAACATAAACCTCCGATGAGCGATACCACGGACCCGAAATTGCTTTGAGGCCCTCTTTATTTTATTTCGGGTCCGGCCCATTGGTGGAACCCAATCGGCAGATTTGATGAAAATGGGTTCACGGACCCGAAAACTATATATGCCGCATTTCTTGTTATTTCGGCTCCGCCAGTCGGAGCCATATATGGGGGTGCTGCGATACGATCGGGGCCGTTGATCTGAGGGCCCGATCCAACGGCTCTGGATCAATCGCTAATCTGCCATCGGTGGGAACCGGGGGTGCGGCCCATACAAATGCAGCGATGTGATAGTGTTAATGTATACAATGTGATAGAAATATCGCAATCGGCGGTCGGGGTGGGGGCGTATATAATATGGCACGATATATGCAATATGCCGATTTTCGATTAGCGATGTCGCAATCGGCGATCGGCGAACCATCAGTCACAAAAAATAATGCCATCACTTTAGTCGCCGTGACCTCAGACAACGATATCGCGTCGGAGGGAGGGCATAAACATCAGAGGCATGACTTTTTAAAAGAAAAAGGGTTTTGATGAGATCGGAGGGGTAAGAAGGATGATTTTGTACATCGGAAGGGGAATATGAGGATCAGAAAGTGATTTTAAATGCTTTTGAGGGATTTTTAATGGTTTTTTGCATGATTTTTTTGGGTTTTTCATGCCTTGGAAGGATTCCAAAGGCACTTAAGAGGAATTTTATGCGGTTTGAGAAGGGTTTTAAGGCCAAACAAGGGGTTTATGCCTTGAGAAGGTAAAAAACAAAGCCAGAAGGATGGTTTTTATACATTTTGGAGGGAAAACTATGCTTTGGGAAGGAGTCCCAAAGCATTTGAGATGTTTTATGGAGTGATGAGAGGTTTTATGCATCGGAAGGTGTCCAAAATGCATAAGAAGATGGTTTGAGGGGGGAAATAAGGGCTCTTGCTAAGTTTCAGGTAAACTTAGCAATTCCCAGGCACACTTATGGTTATTTTTCAACCAGGGGGAGGGGATAAGTATATAGGGGAGTTATTAACATTGTTATAGTAAGGGGAGGGGAGATAGATAGGGAGTTACATAGTAAAGTTAGTAGTTAACATGATAATGATAAGAAAAAGCGCTAAGTATGAGATCTTAGGCTATTAAGGGGGAAAATGACTCATAGAGGAAGTATGGACATTCCTTGAGTAAAGCAGATTTTTACCAAGGCCACTGATATGAAAATGATGAGACTAAGAGATATCAAGAAGATCTTGACCTCTTTAGGGGAGGTTAGTAAGTGATTTGGGGAAGAGGAAGAAGGGGAAGTTAGACATGCCTCGCTTGAGCTCCTTCAAATGGAAAACTGCCTCATGCTTGAGATGTGAATAGATATGACACTTGAAAATTTGAAATGGATCACAAGCCATGATTCTGCAACCACAAAGCTACCTACCCGGCCTACTCACCTAACATTTTCTCTTCTTTTTGGTTCGGGTGCACTTGAACTAGCATATCCAGCTTTTCATTCTTTTCTTTTTTCTTTCCTCCTATCTAAATCTACACTTATTGCGTCCAGGGGCTCAGATTAAGCTGTTGAGCACCCTTGTTTCTCTACCTACCTACAGATCTACCAAGATTAAACTGTTTGGACAGATATTCAACTCTATATTCTACAACAAGAAATTGAAACCTAGGGAAGCCAAGATTAAGCTGTTTGGACTTCCCTTAACTGAAAACTCATCAAAATGGTTTAACTCATCAAAATTTGGAATACAACAATGGCATTTAGACTAGCACACTCTCATGGCCTCTTCTTTGGCCTCTTAAGGAAATATGGAACATTGCAACATGCAAAGTATGACATATTTGGCATGTAAAAATGTCGATCATGAGAGATGAATACCTGTTGCAACAGGAAGCTAACAGTGGCTCCACTTGGGGATGGCTTTTCCTTGTGAAAAGCCAAGAACAACAGGTCAGACTTCCTTGATCTTCTATTGTTGCTGCGGACTGAAAAAATTCTTTGTGTTGGCTGCTAAATGTGTGAAACTTTGAAATATGAGCAGCACTCTCCTTCAACTGAATTGTTGTGAAAATGAAGCACTGCCTACTTTCCTCTACGTGCTTAATATTATGTACAATTGCCTGAGAATGTGCCTTTGAAACAGATCCAAAACATGGATCAAAACTGATGTATTTCCCTTGTTTTTGCTTTGATCAAGGGTGCTGATATGAAACTAAAAACGGTCCTCTGTTTTTGATACTATTGACTGAAGTGGGAAGCTTGATTGTAGCACTTTTAATTGAATTTGCTATGATATACAATAGTGCTCTTGTTGTCTTCTGAGCACTCTAAATATCCAAAACCGCCCTGAGAGCTGATCTCCAATGTGATTCAAAACAAAGAATCATAAAGAGTATTCCCTTTTTCTGGCTGTCAGATGTTTGAAGTTTAGAACTATGAACGCGGCCTCCTTTTAACTGAATCGTTGTAAAATACAGTGCTGGCCCTTTATCCACTGAGTGCTTTAAATTTATCTCAATTGGCCCTGAGGATCCTTTTGCAATTTATTTGAAAACAGGGATCGAATATGGATAATTTCTCTTTGAAATCAATTTCACAAGAACAGAGAGTTGGGTGCTGCGTTCTATTTCTCCTTTCACTCAAAACTGCGCTGCGCACTTATGCTGAAACCAATGCAAAGATAGAGCCTTTGAAATGGATGATTTGCATGGGTTGTGCCTTATAAACTTTGCTGCACTGTTCTCCTGAGAATGATGCTGTGACTGATCGTTAAAATAGAGGACTTCCTTGCTCTGTCTCCATAAGTTCGCTGCTCGGTTCCAAGCAATCGGATTGCTTATACAAACATAAAAAGGAAAGCACTGACATATATACAAACACTAATATACAAATATATACACAGGAGCATTGTATCCCTTAAAAGGGATCTCGATAATGTTTCAGCATTCGGCCATTAACAGGGTCGTGTTCAGCTGTATTGAAAACTTCCCTTTGTTGGCTGCTTTATTTATGAACATGACAGCATGCTTGAGGAGCTTAGGGCCTTCTCTTCGGGCTTCAACTGCAGCAAGCTGCTATCCAAACAAAAACCAAAATCCTACCTACTTACTCTAATCAGCCTTCTGTTGCTGGTTAGGTAAAATGAAACAGCCAGTGCAACCACTTAAGCAACTGTAGAAAGAAATGAATTGGCTGACTGTTTGTTAATGAAATCGGAAGCATAATTCGGTCATGTGCCCCCATAATCAAAATTGTCACATAGAAAGGCCACTACTGAAATAGTTGGTCCTCATAGAGAAAACATGTTACAGATTTTGAGTTGAGAAGAACCTCCATGTAATCTGCTACGGGATCAACAAAAGCATACTTTGGGATAGTTTCTTCTGGGCCTTCTTGGTCTAATGCAATAGCTATATCCTCAGTAATGAACCCTGCAACCAATTCTTCAGTCTTTGTCTTAAAAGCATGATTATCCTCAATCTGTAAGTCAGAAGGTAGTACAATTTCCTCATGACTTGGAGAAGGAAGGTTTTGTAAGAATTCCTTAGGATCGCGAAAATCAAATGACTGAATTTGAGAATGCAAAAGTTCAATTTCATTTTCATGTTCTTCAACAACTAAATCAAGAAAATACATTTTGATTTGAGGCTGTTGTATTGCTTTGACCTTTAACAACACCAATCTAACAAAATCTTCATCAAGCTCATATTCGGATAGCAGCTTCCTGAATTCATCTAAAGCTTGATCTATTGCAAGATCTTCCACACACCCGGTCTGCAGATCTATCTCCCGTCTGCAATAAATCTCGTCTATCTCCCGTCTGCAATAGATCTCTGAGGTTCTTCTATGGATCTATCTCCCGTCTGCAATAGATCTCGTCTGCGGATCTATCTCAATTATTTTCGGCAATAGATCTCTGCGGCTCTTCGGTTCTTCGGCAATAGATCTCTGCGGTTCTTCGGCAACGAACTCGTCGGTTCTTCGGCAATAGATCTCGTCTGTGGTTTTTCGGCAATAGATCTCGGTTCTACCGATCTATCTCCCGTAGATATCGTTTGCGGTTTCGTCTGCGGTTCTACAGTGATCATGAATTGAATCTGCAGTATAGATCTGGTGCAGATCTATAGATCTGGGGCTCCTCGCATTTACAGTTTATTTCACGGCTAGGTTTTAGATCTAAGGCTAGATCTAGGCTGTTAATTTCTGCGGTCAGATCTAGATCTAATCTTATCTTCTGTCTTATTTGTCTTTGGCTGGGTTCTACGAGCAAGTAAAATATGGCTCCGAGCTTCGCAAAAATAACTGGTGGCTCATCCGCCTCTGAAGGGCAATCTCCTGCCCATATCGTGAGTGAAGCCCCAGCTCCCACTATCCAAGTGGTCCAGGACTCACTCGATGAAGCTTTGAAGTTCTCCGAAAGTGCCCTAATTTGCCGGTTTAATGGTTTTTGGCCGCGGCTGATAGCGCTCCACAATTGGATCTCGGAGGTATGGAAGCCTATCATTTCTGATGAAATTAATATCTACCCCTGTGCTAGAGGTTTCTTTATAGTAGATTTCGAAAACCTTGAAAGTAGACAATGTATTCTAGATTCCGGCCCTTGGTTTTGGGAAAAATCAGGCCTATTCATGAAGCCATGGAACCCATCATTCGATCCCTCTACAGCAGTGATAACCTCAGCACCAGTTTGGGTGAGATTGCCAAGCCTACCCTTGCATCTCTGGAATCTCTCCTCGCTAAAAGCCATCGGAAATGCAATTGGGAAATTTTACTGCAGGTGCCTAGAAATAGAGGAATATGCCAGAACCACCTATGCACGCATCTGTGTGGAAATGGATTTCAGCGCCGGATTCCCAGCTGAAATAAACCTAACAAGTAAAGACTATGTGTGGAACCAGAAGCTTGATTATGAAAGTGTCCTCTTCAGATGTCGATCGTGCTTTGAGACGGGGCATCTAGCCAAAAATTGCCCAAAAGCCTCTGAAAAAAATTTTGCTAGAAAAAACCACCACAGATCTACATGGTGGGAAGGAGCACAAAAAGAACACTACACTGTCATCAAAGAAGAAGAATATTCTAAAGAAAATGAGTCACAAGAAATCAAGGAAGAAGGAAACAACTCTCAAAACAAGCAAGGAGAAAGCCCACCCCAACAAATCAACAGTTATGAGGATTTGAATACCGCGGAAAATAAATCTTCATTTAATAGCAAAGCAGATCTCCTAAACCAAACTTCTTCTCCGACTATTTTCAAAAGGACGAACACATTAGATCGCGAAGCTAAGACACCAATGTCCCAAGAACCAGAAGAGATGAAGGAGATGCAAGACAAAGGAAGTTGGAAGACCGTAGAGAAAAGAAAGAAAGCTACAACACCAATCTCGCCAAGAAAGACGAGGAGCCAGACAAGTAAAAATTAAGAAAATTGTAGGTCCGATAGACCAATTTGGTCTGAGTGGACGTTAACCATCATCATCATCATGAATGCTTTGGAATATGGATTATTTGGCTGTAGCGGTGTTCTGAAACTTGAAGCTTTGGATCTTTGAACAAAAATATTTTGATATTTCTCTTTCAGGTTCGTTCCTCCAGTGGAGTCTTGATTGAAAAATGATGTGGAGTCGCCAGGTGGGTGATTTAACCTTGGTATGTCTGATCCCTGTCCACCATCAAAAGATCATAACTAAACGTGAAAAAGTTCTGAAGAAAATGAGCACTTTCTCCAGAAAACGAGACTTCCTCTTTGGAGCCAGCTTCTAACTTGTTTTTTGGAATTTTCTGAATAAGTTCCCCAGTGGAGTCGCCATTATGTTATCACTCAGGTTGTCCTTAAGCTCCTAAAAGGATACGGCTGAGGTAACCACAGACCAACTTTGGACTGCAGGTTCTAGCCCACCTGCAATCAGAGAGGGCTCTCTCTTTCTGATTTAGCTTTGTTGGAAATGATTTTAGGCTAGTTATTGAGTTCAGACGGTTTTGTTTGATTTTGGTGGGAAGGATGATATTTTCAAGTAAAGAGGCAGGTATAGTGTGATAGTTTCAAACCATTGGGCATGGAGTCGAGGAGTAGGACTGTTGTTGCATTTTCTTGGTCACAAGAGGAATGAGGAGCAAGGTAGCTGCTCATGAAACAACATTTAAGCTTAAAGAAGGAATGAAAGCTAAGGGAAAGAGAGGCAATTAAGAATCTCTCAATCAGGTTAGCAGAAGGAAGATGAATGAACCCTATCTAGGAGCAGCTAAGAATTCCTAGATAACAATCATTCATATGTGAAATAGATCAAACATGAGCCATGCAAGAATTCATATTTATGCCTAGATCAAGTGGAAAACATTAAGAAGCCACAAAAACTGAGCATAGAGTGCAGCTAAGCAAATTCTAAACCAATCTTTTGTTCTGTGACTTGAGCATATATGAAATTGAAATAACAGAAGGTAAGGAACACTTATTGATTCATATTGCAGCACATGAATTCCACATTCATTTCTTCAGAACCAGTAACAACACATCAAACAGTCCATTCTCCAAGCTTGTGAGCAGTCTTTGATTATAGAAAATATCAGATATACAGTGCGAGTCTCTGATGAAAATTATCAACCAACCAACCCTTAAAACAGTGCATAGGGTGGTTAAAATAGAAAAATATTTACAGACTGGCCCTTGAGCAGATGTCAAGGGAGAAAATATCTCAAAATATCTCAAACCAGATCTAAAACCGATCTGTGGAAATCAATGCTATTAGTCCTATTCTATGCTGGAAATAAATGTAAACAGATCTACTTGAGGTGCGCTGGGAGGTAGCGACCTCACAAAATGATCACTCAAGACTGCGCATTGGGCCTGCAGCCTCACAAAATGAATTAAAAACTGTCCTCTGAGCTATGCGCTGGCCTCATGGCCATAACTGCGCATGGGGCTCAGCAATACTACTCCAAAATGTGGCTGGATGCATTGTTCTTCTAAAAACTGTGCCTTGAATCCTTGTCTGCGCCTTCAAGTGGCTTTAAAGCCAAAATTTATGAGTGGGTGAGCCTTTTATGGCCTAGGACTGTTTGTTGACTTTGCTGTAGGCATTCATGACTTCATTTGCTTTGAAAATGCTTCACTGATACTCTTTGTCGCTTCCTTGATATGCTTTGGCATGCACCTAGTCCCTTCTTGGCCTCCGAATGCTCTAAACTGTCCCATCGACACTTTATGGCTACTGTTTGCCCCTCTGTTGCCTTAAGAGCTGTTATCGGCTCTTGCCGATCCAAAAATGCTTCAAAACTGATAAAATGCTGCAAAAGCCGAGGAAAAAGGAGCTCTGGAGGTACACTGAAGAGAAATCCCTGCATTTGGATGTGTTTTGACCTAGAGCGATTTCAAAAAAGAAAACTAAGGAAAGCATCGTTCCTTTGCAATTGGGCGGGCGCGGGCACCGCATGAACATACTCCAACAAATGCCCTTTTCCCTTTAAAACAGGCAGAAAGCCCTAAAACATGAAAATTCATTGAAATTTTAGCGCTCGCGGGCACTGTTCAAAATATTAAATCGTAGCTGTTGGATCCGGCGCGGGCCGATCCAACAGCTGGCGCTAACTCGGCGGATCGGCGGATTGGCGGTCCCAACAACATAAACCTCCGATGAGCGATGCCACGGACCTGAAATTGCTTTGAGGCCCTCTTTATTTTATTTCGGGTCCGGCCCATCAATGGAACCCAATCGGCGGATTTGTTGAAAATGGGTTCACGGATCCGAAAACTATATATGCCGCATTTCTTGTTATTTCGGCTCCGCCAGTCGGAGCCATATATGGGGGTGCTGCGATACGATCGGGGCCGTTGATCTGAGGACCTGATCCAAGGGCTCTGGATTAATCGCTAATCGGCTATCGGTGGGAACCGGGGGTGCGGCCCATACAAATGCAGCAATGCGATAGTGTTAATGTATGCGATGCGATAGAAATATCGCAATCGGCGGTCGGGGTGGGGGCGTATATAATATGGCACGATATATGCGATATGCCGATTGCCGATTAGCGATGTCGCAATCGGCGATCGGCGAACCATCAGTCACAAAAAATAATGCCATCACTTTAGTCGCCGCGACCTCCAATAGCGATATCGCGTCGGAGGGAGGGCATAAGCATCGGAGGCATGACTTTATAAAAGAAAAAGGGTTTTGATGAGATCGGAGGGGTAAGAAGGATGATTTTGTACATCGGAAGGGGCATATGAGGATCAAAAAGTGATTTTAAATGCTTTTGAGGGATTTTTAATGGTTTTTTGCATGATTTTTTTGGGTTTTTCATGCCTTGGAAGGAGTCCAAAGGCACTTAAGAGGAATTTTATGCAGTTTGAGAAGGGTTTTAAGGCCAAACAAGGGGTTTATGTCTTGAGAAGGTAAAAAGCAAAGCAAAAAGGATGGTTTTTATACATTTTGGAGGGAAAACTATGCTTTGGGAAGGAGTCCCAAAGCATTTGGGAGGTTTTATGGAGTGATGAGGGGTTTTATGCATCGGAAGGAGTCCAAAATGCATGAGAAGATGGTTTGAGGGGGGAAATGAGGGCTCTTGCTAAGTTTCAGGTAAACTTAGCAATTCCCAGGCACACTTATGGTTATTTTTCAACCAGGGGGAGGGGATAAGTATATAGGGGAGTTATTAACATTGTTATAGTAGGGGGAGGGGAGATAGATAGGGAGTTACATAGTAAAGTTAGTAGTTAACATGATAATGATAAGAAAAAGCGCTAAGTATGAGATCTTAGGCTATTAAGGGGGAAAATGACTCATAGAGGAAGTATGGACATTCCTTGAGTAAAGCAGATGTTTACCAAGGCCACTGATATGAAAATTATGAGACTAAGAGATATCAAGCAGATCTTGACCTCTTTAGGGGAAGTTAGTGAGTGATTTGGGGAAGAGGAAGAAGGGGAAGTTAGACATGCCTCGCTTGAGCTCCTTCAAATGGAAAACTGCCTCATGCTTGAGATGTGAATAGATATGACACTTGAAAATATGAAATGGATCACAAGCCATGATTCTGCAACCACAAAGCTACCTACCCGGCCTACTCACCTAGCATTTTCTCTTCTTTTTGGTTTGGGTGCACTTGAACTAGCATACCCAGCTTTTCATTCTTTTCTTTTTGTTGTCCTCCTATCTAAATCTACACCTATTGCATCCAGTGGCTTAGATTAAGCTGTTGAGCACCCTTATTTCTCTACCTACCTACAGATATGCCAAGATTAAACTGTTTGGACAGATATTTAACTCTATATTCTTCAACAAGAAATTGAAACCTAGGGAAGCCAAGATTAAGCTGTTTGGACTTCCCTTAACTAAAAACTCATCAAAATGGTTTAACTCATCAAAATTTGGAATACAACAGTGGAATTTAGACTAGCACACTCTCATGGCCTCTTCTTTGGCCTCTTAAGGAAATATGGAACATTGCAGCATGCAAAGTATGACATATTTGGCATGTAAAAATGTCGATCATGAAAGATGAATACCTATTGCAACAGGAAGCTAACAGAGAGAACGAGTCCACGTGACAAACAATAGGCTTGCAAGCCAAATTTGCGCAAATCTCAACATCAAGTGGGGTGGGAGGATGTGACAGTTCATTCGAAGTGTGTGCATGATCTACCACATCACACTGCGGTGGAGAAGTTGTTTGATGAGGTGAAGGTAGACATTCAATTATGATAGAAACTGTGCCTTCCTGTGATTGTGCAGCTCCATCGAAGTATGTTGAGTGGGGTTCAGATATGTGAAGAAGATATTCAAATCTTCCATCAAGAAATTCCCAATCAATATCATCTTCCGGGAATCGATATGAAAGATTACAAAAGTGTGTGTGAAACTATTAAATGGATTCATCGGGTGATTTTTTAATTTCAGAATTTCTTTTTTGATTGCTTTACGGTCAAAGTGATTGAAGGCACGGTCTATCTCTATGACCTGATGAGCAAGAGAATGAATAGATCTTTTGGGCAGCATGGCACACCAATGCATTCGGTGCCCTCAAAACCTGTAGATGAATAACGCACAACTCATGTGTTCTTTAAAGAATCCATATCTTTCGCATGAGCCTACAACGCCAACCGCGTGCCTTACCAAGGCTACGTAGCCTCCACCATCAAAAGTTTTATGAGACAAGTTATCTGAGAGCATTTTCGGGATGATGAAATCGTTTCCATAAGACATACATTCTAGAAGAGTAGCTTGGTAGTGAGTCATGATAGATGTGTAGAGATTCAAAAAAAATGTGAGGACTCAGATTGTCATCTGGCCCTCCTTCTAGTGCCAAAATGTTGATGGTGCTAGACCCGTCAACATGCAGTGGATCTCCCTGGTAAGAAGTCCCAATTAGACCTCATACCATTTGGTGAAGGAGTCCCAGCAGTGGCTCGTATATAAATGCCTTGGTCGCAATGTCACACAGAGGCAAGTAAGATAACTCTGTCAGTAGCAAGGGTGTGAGTGTTGCTGTGAGTCAACGAAGGTGCATGAGAGGTTCTAACACAGGTGGGTTGAGATGAGGGTGAAGGTGAGTTCCAAGTTGAAAGGGATCAGTCCAAACTTTGCTAGGAACACACACACACAAGACATACATAGATTCCAATGGAGCAGCCCACTCAAATGCGGTAGTCACAACATACAAGGTAAGATAACACATACAACACTCACGGATCAGTCCGAAAGAGTGCAACAGTTATTACAACAAGGTTCATTTGAAAGGTCTGTTTGATGTCTGGTAGAGAAATTGACACAAAAGGGACAACATTAACAACATATGCAACACATTTCCATTAATATATTATGCATTACAACAAATGAAGTTCAGATGTACAACACAGGTTAAAGCAACATGCATTACAAGTCTTAAAGATCAGTCTTACAAGAGATACAATACATGTGTGAAAACGTGTTGTCTCTTATTATATAAAGAAGTGTAAGTTGAAATCATACAATAAATCCATGTAAACCTGCTAGCCCCAATAGTGAAACGTTACAGCCACATTTGCTCGCTCCTCCAAACATGTGAACTAGCTCCGTGCAATGGAGAAGCCAAGGTGCATTACAATATTGTCTAAGGTTTATTCAAGATAGTCTTAACAGAAGCTTGGCTAACCAAAGGCCTATACAATGAGTTATAAGTGACTATTTATAGCAAAGAGTGGGGTGACCTTTGACGTTCCCCTTTGTGACAGTTCAACTGCCCTCATGACTGTTCACCTACTCTATGACTGCTACATCCAACTATTGACACTTGACTTACACTTGACATGACTCAATGTTACAATGCACATGTACTCATGTGAGACAACATGGCTTGAGTAAGCTAAGCAATACATCACTGACAGTCGGTCCGCTGTGATGAGACCAACTCTTTGACACAATTGTGATGGTGAAGGTGGTGAGTTGATGCCAATCTTGGTCATCCGTGATGGTGTGCATGCACCTCATGGTGACATCTTGTTGAAGGAAACTCTTGCCTCTATTGCAACCAGTGCATTGGTTTGGCCCCTTCATCCAACTTGTCTACTATCATGCACATGGTCTTCTTGGGTGTGGCTGAACCGACAACACACTGCTGCATAGTGTCCGTGCTGATCTTCAAGTGTGTGCTGGTGGTCATGCACATCAACTTGTCGAAGTACATGTTCAGCTCCAATTGGACTTGCTACTTGTCTTCGCCTTGGTAAGTGTGCTGAGTGGGATGGGATGCATATGTGCGCACAATAGCATGCATGCTACTAAATCCCTTGCATGTGATCAACAACACTACTCACCATGTCTGCTCCTTGCCAGCTGCTGGGATGGATATTTAACTTGTACAAGCACATTTTCATCCGTGAGTGCATGTTGCGCCCACTGTTGTTCCTACTCCAAATGCAACTCACTTGTCCATTTGTGTAGCTTCATGTTCTTCCTTGAGTTTCTTCTTTAGCACATGCAACTCCTTCTTTGTTCCATTCCCTGTCTTTGTGTGATCATCATATAGCATCGTTACCTCATAGCCTGAGTCTCCAAAGTTGCTTTCATCATCTTGAGCTTGTGAATTTGTTCCACCTCTGCATTGTCAACAACCTTCCTCTTGCATTCTTTGCATTTGCTGCATTCTTTGTGTTCACTACATTCATTGCATTTTCTACATTCGGTATGCTACCTTTAGTTGTTGTTCATGATGTTGCTTGCTGTGATGCTGCTGTTGTGATATCTTGATGTCCTTGTCTACAAATAACCTAATATCTTTGTGAATAGGAAATCTAATAGAGATTTGATCCACTGCATCTCCAAGTGTGCTCTAAATGGCGTTTTCGACTCTGCCCTCTGGAAACCATTGTACCTACACTGCTGAGAGGCAGATGAACAATTGCAGTACTTGGAGACATGGCAACACTCATGGCAGGCAATCTGTCAGTCGAAAACCAAAATGAACTTGAGAACTAAATTGCAACATGCCTGTGTGATTGATCATGAAGGTTGCGCAATTTCGGCCGGGAGGTTGGGAGACTAACTGCCAAGACTGTGCAAGGCATAGTCTAGGCTGCTGGGAGATTGACTGGCTGTTGGAACTGCACAATGCACATTCCAGTCTAGCTGTTGGCTGTTGGGATTGCACAATGCACAATTCTAGTTGAGAAGGACTGTAGGCTCAGGGACTGATTTACCAATTTCCTGGGCCAAGCAGTCACTATCCTCCAAAAATGCGCAAAACAGTTCTAGAGGAAAGTGCTAGGGAAAAATGTGAATCTTTGGAGAGGAAGGTAGAGCCTTCCTTCCCCAGATTGCGCAATGCAGTCTTAGTGAAGGCAGAGTCCATGCCAATATTGGCCCGACTCGCCAATAGGCAATTGAAAGAAAATATGGCAGTGAATGCATGTTGATACTGTGTGTAAGAATAAGTGAATGATCAGGCATGCAAATGATGAATGTAAGATTCAAAAAATGGAACAACATGCATGTGGGTGAGGTGAGTCGCCGAATCGGCGACCGTTTGTGGAAAACAATTTCATGCATGCGACAACAGTGAGATATTGATGAAAACTAAAAAGGTACAAGGATAAGCTAATATACATGTAAATGACAACATGCATTCAAAGAAATCAAGCAAACAATACTCATACAAGTGAAAACAAAAAAAGCGACAGAAATGCAACACAAGGCATGGGAAGCGAGATTACCCCAAAGCAGTTGAGCTGAATGTGCTGACTACTCCTAGATGTGACGTGGGGTGTCAAAGCTACAAGGCTAATGTGAGGAATGAGCTCTGGAGTGTACAGTTTATGATTTTTGACAACATCGAGGTTGTGACGTGCATGCCACAAATCTAGGGAAAGCGACACTTAGTGGGAGGTTTCTGAAATGATCCTTGCATGTAACTGCCAACTACTAAACATAGATCCCTCAAACAAGGGATGCCCTTGCATTCTGCCTTGGTAGAAGAAGCCCATGCATGCAAGTTAGTTTTGCTCAATCCCAGAGGGAATAGGTCAACTCAGCTGCACATGCAAGAGACTACTCAACCGCTGGAGAAAAATGCGTATTTCTGGCTGGGAGCTGGGCTGGCTGCCCAAAATATTTGCGCAATTTCTCGGCAAAGCAATTGACTGATGCCCATATTTACACAAATTATTGACTGAGTAGCCCTGCTGAGGAAAATTGCACAATTCCTGCTGGGAGTGTTGACTGGCAGAATTGCACAATCTTGGAGCCCATTAGGCTACCAGATAGGATTGCATAATTTCTGGAGGGAAGGTTGGTTGCCTTCCAGAAATGTGCAATTTTCTTGGGGAAGCTGCTCAGCCCGCAACTGGATGAAGTGCGGGTGAACAACCTGTGAGGGGAATGCATCAAGATGTGATTGACAGGCTACCTTTGTGCAAGAAAGACACTGAATCTTGTGAACTTGACGAAGCAAGGAAAGCTGTTGTGAAGGTTGCAAGGAAGGCTCCAAAATGAAGCCAAGGAAAAATTTTGGAGGGTGGTTGTAGCCACTACAGCAGTGTTCAAGAAAATTTAAACCTTAGTTCATGTTCCTTTGCAAATTTTAGCCTTCAATCACGTCGACCATCCCTAAGTCAGTCCTTGCAAACTATTTTTCAAAACTTGACACTATGTTTCGTGTTGTAGGCTTTCCTGCGATGGGTCACTTCCTATCAACTTCAACTCATTATCTAGGAAGTTGATCTAGAAATCTTTAGTACCTTGAAGCCTGCATGCCTTAATGGCAAGTTTCTCGCCTTCAATGATAGGTTCTCATCATTGGCCTTCGATTGAATAATTGTATGAGTGTTCAACTTCAAATCACCTATTCGCACTTTATAGATTGTACTAGAAGTACCTTGAGAGCCATTGTCATTATTGGTGGTTTCTCTCGCACTTGTTAACAATTCATATCATTGACCGGTAATCAAGTGGTTTCTACCATGTTTGACTTTGAGACATTCACTCACATGGCTAGATTCATACTATGGATCGAGAAGATGAAGATCAAGACCCTGGATCTAGTTTCATCAATCTAGGTTGTGAGGAGTTTTATATTCATGATTATGTAGACAAAATCATAAACGAATGGCTACGTCCATACTGTGTCTACTATCGATATGATTCTGGAGTTTTTCCGTACTTATTCATTGAGTTAGCTTTACTCTGAGTATGGGAATGCCTACCTCAATGATGATTATATATATACATTTGCATTGTAATCCTTGAATGTTTCTTGCAGGTTTCCAACCATTGTCTCTGATCTGATCTTTAGCATGATAAAGCACTTCAAACTTTTGAAAATTATTATATAGACTTCGTACTTTAGGGGGGAAATATGTTACACATCATTTTGTCACCATGACACTTGATCGATATAAACATATTTCTCGCCATCCATGAACATGTTTCATTGAACTCCCTTAGAGGTCAAACAAACAAAAAATACCTTGAAGAAGATGAGAACTTTGGGAAAAATAGCTTGTATACTTTGTTAAGTAGGTCATGCGCACTTTTCCTTAGAATTTTTTGTGCATTTGTTGAACTTATCCCTGAGAATAGTGCAAAACTACACTCTGTCTACCATTGTGGACTACGCAAATGAATCAAAGAAAGTAAAAATAAAAAAAGTACATTCTAGAAACATAGTTGGTCGAATATATCCCAACTGAAAGCTTCCAGGTGATTCCTATTCGAGCTATAACCCTTAGATGATGGATCTTAATCCCTTTCCTCAAGGAACCCTAATCCCTCAATTAGAGGATCTCACCCTCCTCTTTTGGATCTGAAACTTCTTCCTCTTGGCCTATAAAATGACTAGAGGGCAGAGGGATTGAGGAGGTCAAAACTCAAAGAAGATAAACTTATGCTACTAGTTTGAGATTGGAAAGCTTATCATCTAAGGAGGAGATTGGATGCATTTGGGAGGAACCTCACTACATCAAGGCAAAGGTTGTAAGGCTCTTCTTTATCTTTGACTAATACAAATGAATTATTTTCCCTTGAATTGTCTAATCAGAATGATGAATGGTCTATAATTCTTTAGATGTTCATCAAAGCAATTTCAACTCCTAATATCCTTGATCATTAGGTTAAGTTTTCTTGAATTATTATGTCACATATGCTTTTGACCCTTCTTATGTTTATGGTTGTAATTTTTATCAAGCATTGAGAGGTTGCATCGAGACACGACAAGGGATCTTCCTCAAGCATTTCATGAACAATTAAGAGGCTCATTTACCATCTTTTATATCTATAATTCAACTAAGACAAACTTAGGGAAATATACATTTCAATTGTCTATTTGTTTCTAGTTTCTATCTAGGATCTAGTGAGAGTGCTCTTGTCAGCAAGAGGTATTTTTCCGCTATAACAAAAGCCTGAGAGACAAGTAGATGGGAAATTACTCAAGGATAGTGATGGATTCCGGATGGAATTCCAAGTTTGGTTCGGTTGTGATTGGAGGTGATTTAACCTCTGGATTCCCTTAGTTGTTCATGGATTGATTTTTCTATGAGATCCCACATTCATGCTTGGAATACGGCACGGGGGTGACTGGATAAAAGAGAGATTTGGTTCAACCATGTCTATGGTCGGGTAGTATGTGGAAGTCCCAAACTTGGTCGGATTTGATTATGATTAATAAAAGCTAAGTTCTCTTACTTTTTCACTTGTTTATATGTGGATTTAATGGCTGCCATATCTTTGATATTTGTATGGTTTTATGTTGGTTATAAGCATGGTTATATTACTAGTTCATGTCATGGTTATTTCATGTATTTACTTGTAATTTTTAAATGGATGGATGAAAGACCTAATTGATGATATATTAGTTCAATGGAGAAGGTGGTGATCCTTCTAGTTATGTTTCGTAAGTTGTTTCAGTCACTTATTGATTTGAATTTAAATAGGAACACAAAAAATTACAAATATAACCATAAATACAAATATGTAGCAGAAATAACATGTCATCTAATTAACATCAAATACTGAAATATGCTTACAACCAGAATGGAAATAAGACTAGCTCGGGCGATGGTAACTTATCTCTGAGAAGAGATATGGCAGCTACATGCCTCTAAACCATGTTACAATGAGGCTTGAAGGCATACTTATTATTGAGAAACAATGGAAAACCCCAAAACATCCAAAAACCTAACCTTAGGAGATGAAACACCAAACTATTGGCCCCATTGGGGTAAATTGGTACATCAACTTCTCGGGGTCGTAACTTTGGCATACTATCTCCATTTGATGCATAGGATACCTCATTAGAAAGATCTATCACAGGAATACAACTACTAATGGTGAATATCATGTTGAAAGATCTTATTTTCTGATTGTGATTTTCCCAAAAAAACATCATTTAGGGCCTCAAAATGGCTTCGAAAGTTCAGGACCCGAAAAAATGGCAAAAATAGTAAATTGCACTACAATTAATGAAACTGAAAAACTGAAAGAAAAAATTGTGGGGGTCCAAGTTGAATAGGTGAGTGGATACCATTATCCACCTGGATCATTCCTCCCCCACCCCCCCCCCCCCTTCTAGTACGCAATGGTCCCCATTGCATTGAGTTCCTCCATGAGATGAGGGAACTTCTGCTGAACTTGGTCTCTGGTGAGCCACTTGCCCTGGTGAAGGAGTTGGCATGCTTTGGCAACTCAATATGGTTGGATCCTTTGTTGTTAGGTGTTATTGATCTGTGTGTCCATGATTTGATCAGTTGTGGCTTGTTCCATGCAGTCTGGGTTAACTCTATTGGTGTGAGTTGTTCTGCAATAACGAATGTGTCCAATAATGGTGGAAAGTAGGGCTGAAGGCAGTCCACATTGAACAGTGGGTGCAAACCAAGGAATGGTGGAATACTGAGCTTGAAGGCATTATCCCCTACTTCCTTGGTGATGGTGTATGGACCATATCGGAGAGAGCGAAGCTTGCAGTGGAGCCCAACGAGGCACTCCTTCTGCAAATGTAGCCAAACTTTGTTGCCCACTTGGAACTTGTGTGGCACCTGATGGTGATCATGCTGCTAATTGTACTTAGCATTGTCCTTGTCCAATATGGCATGGACCTATGGGTGGATATGCTGAATGTGATCAATGAAGTTGTTTGCCTTGTTGGCTTTAGACTAGACATGATTTGAATCTGCTTGAGTAGCTGCAAATAGTATGGCCACATCAATGGGACATAGTGGCTGGAATCCCAAGCCCACCTGAAAAGGGATGTGGCCAATCAAGCTGCGGAGAGCCCGATTATAGTTATGTTGGACATAGGGGAGGATCTCATCCCATGTGCATGGATACTTTGAGTTGTACATGCACAGAATATGTACAATCATCCTATTGATGACCTTTGTCTGACCATCAGCTTGGGGATGGAAAATTGTGGACTTAGTGAGCTTGGTGTCCAACATCGACTAGAGATTGGAGAAAAATGTACTGAGGAACCTACTATCTTGATCTGAGATGATAGACTGCAGGATCCTAAAGTGTACCCATAATCATTCAAAGAAGGTTTTATCAATGGATTTTGCTGTGATATTCTTCTTACAGGCCGCCATAATGACCATCTTTGAGAATCCGTCAACGACCAAAACAACAAAGTCATTTCCATGCTTAGTAGAAGGAAGGCTCGACATGTAATCCATGGAGATGGATTCCCAAGGTTGACTAGGGGTAGGCAACGGAATATAGAGGCCTTGCTTCTTGATGGTTGATTTGGCAATGATGTAGGTAGTGCAGGATCTGATGTACTTCCCGACATCCTGTCGAAGATTCGGCCAAAAGAAATACTTTTGTAGTACTACCACTGTTTTCTCGACCCCGAAATGCCCAACGACCCAACTATAGCGCACTTCCCAAATAATCTTGGCACGCTCGCTTGAAGGAACACGAAGGTGTCCCAGGTGGTATAAAAGTGCATCTTGGAGGTGAAAATTTGGAACTTTCTGACCCTTCAAGGGCGTCGGTATGTGTAGCTAAATTCTGGGTCACTTTTGTAGAGAAGTGGCCAATTAGAAGTCTCGTGCCCACAAGAGTTGAGCACGTGGTTAACACCATGATTAGTGGTCGGCTGAGGCAGTCTACAACGTTATTGGTGATACCCTTCTTGTACTTGATATTCAAATGGATCTGTTACAAGTATGTGGACCACTTTTGATGGCAATCATTCTCCAACTTCCCTTGCGTCTGTATGAACTGCAGGGGTCAACGGTATGTGTGCATGACTGTTTCCTTCCCCAAAATTTAATGCTTCCATTATTGGCAAGACTACACAATGGAATACATTTTCTTTTCATAAGTGGGATAATTCCGGACTGTGTCTGAAAGTGTCTCACTATGATATGCCACAGGATGCCCCTGTTGAGTAAGGACTGCCCCAATAGCATATTCAGAAGCATATATCTTGATATCAAATCGTTGTTGCAAGTATGGTAATGTGAGCAGTTGTGCAGATAAGAGGTGATGTTTCAACTCTGTGAATGCCTTCTGTTGAGATTCATACCAAAATAATTTTTCTCACTCCTCCCTTGGTGACTTAACTCAAAGGTCAAGTGATATGAGATAACCCCAACACAAACCTGCAGTAGAAATTGACAAGACCCAGAAAGTTGCGGAGCTCTATCAGAGTGGTTGGGGCTAGCCAATACAGAATGACTTGGATCTTGGCTGGATCCACATTCACCCCCCATTCATCAATAATGTATCCTAGATACTGAACTCGGGTCATGCCAAAAGTGCATTTATCCAAATTGGCACACAACTTGTGTTGCCACAGTGTTTAGAAAACCTGTCGAATGTGGTGGAGGTGCTCTTCATCCAAGTCTACCACGACAAATGAGTTGGTGAATGGCCACAAGATGTGATCCATCAACCTCATGAAGGTTGTAGGAGCATTCGTTAACCCAAAAGGCATAACCATCCATTTGAAAAGGCCCTCCTTGGCTTTGAAGGAAGTCTTCCACACATTAGAGGGTTTGATTGGTACCTGGTGATTTCCAGACTTCAAGTTAATCTTGATGAAATGTCTAGCTCCCTTGAGTTGGTCAAGAAGGTCATCAATCCATGGGATCAGGTACCTATTTTAGACACTGATATTGTTCAGCGCTCGATAGTCAATAAAGAGTCTCCAAGTCCCATCCTTCTTTTGTACCAACATGATCTGGCTCCCACAGGGTGATGAAATCGGCTAGATGTGACCTTTCTGCAGTGGCTCCTAAATCTGCCTCATGATTTCGTCATTCTAGAGAACATATCACTGATAGATTAGTCCATTAGGCAACGATGCACCTAGGGTCAGATTGATGGAGTGCTTGACCTGAAAGTGCAGAGGCACCCCTGGGGGGGAGGTGAAGATGTCCTCTTACTCCTCCATGGCCTTGTCCATCTATTGTTGTCATGTGGAGGGACCTTGTCTGGAGGTCATGGCTACCATATTCTTATTTCCCTAAGGGCGCATCATCAGGAAAAAAAAAATTCCTAGTTTTGGAAATGAGCTTACTGCATTGTTTTGTAGTAACCAAAGAGATGGCGGTAGGCAGTGCTACCTCCAGTATCCTATACAAATTATTTCCCATGGTAACAATAACAACGTGAGGCCTTGACACATATACAACATGTCGCTTCCACTAGTATGGTTGGCCTAATAATACATCACAAACATAAAGAGGAGCAATGTCACATAATACCTCATCCGTGAAGGGCTTGATGCTATATGGAAGGTGACACTGTTGGTTGACGCGAAGATCCCATCCTTGGTGAAGCCACTCAATGGTGTATGGTTATGGGGGTGCTATGGTCGATAAGCCCAGCTGCTTCATGGCCTTTGCTGAAATGAGGTTCTTTTGGGTCTTGCTGTTGACAATGAACTATAGTGGGGAACCCTTTACCCACATCTGGGAGTGGAATAGGTGCTCCTCCTCCTCTGGATCTGCGGGTTCCTCCCTCTGGATCTTCATGGTGGAAATGGTGCAATTGGGCTCCACATCGATAATCTGCTTCCCTTTGTCATTCCCCTTGTTAGGTTCTAACTTAGAGTTGGAGCATGCATCTGATTCAGAAACCTTTAGCTTGACCACCAGTGATTTCTTGGCCCAACACTCACTTGTGTTGTGAGTGGAGCTCTTATGGAACTCACACCACTTTCCTGTGTCCTTCCTTAGCTTTGTGGTGTTATTCTTTACTTTCGGTTTTGGAGGGTTGTCTTGGGCCGCCCTGCCTTGGATTTTTCATTTGTTCTTCAATTTGGGGGAATCTTCCCCTTGCTTCGGATTTGCAGATCCAAAGTCTCACTTGTTCTGTTTAAGCTTCTACTCAATCTTGACATTATATCACCATGTTGTACCAAGCAAGGAGATGTCCAGGAACTCCATCTCATCCTCGATGTACCAGTGTAGATAGCCGCGGTACTTGAGTACCAAATTTTTCTCATAATCCTTCATACCCAACTTCGTGCGAAGGGTATGAAAAACATTGGTAACCTCCAACACGTCTTGGTCCCTTCCCTGCCATAGCATGGTCCACTTTATGTGTTTATCCTCATAGCTCGCAATGGGGTAGGACTGCTCCTTTCTGGCGTCCTGAAATGAATTTCAAGTGGGTGCAGCTAAAAACAGTGCGGGCGTACTTTCATTCTTTTTCTCAAAATAGGTTACCCACTAGTCCTTGACATGGGGGGTGGCTTTAAGAAGAGAAAAAGTAATATTTTCCCAGCTGGAAAAATCATGAACAAAAAAAATCCTTCTAGCAGATTTAACCATTTATCTACAACACCTGGATCTATTTGACCCTCAAATATGGGAATGTCAAAGTTTACTTGTACCTTAAAAGTAGTGGCACCTCCATAGTGGCTGTTGGATGTGGATGCGCCACTAGTGGGAAACTATTGAAGCATCTAGGAAAAGGTATCCATCATCGCGTTCCATTATTTTTCGATGGCCTCCTCAAGCAATATTTTGATAGGATCTCCTGCTACCTCATCTTTCTTTTTTTCTCCCATGGGAGGCCCTCGAGATTTGCAAGGTTGGTCTTGCAAAGGTTCGACTAGTTCAAGCCCTAACTCCTTATATACCAACCTCGTTGGGGACATGCAAAGAAAAACAAACAAAGGGAAAACCTCTCTGATACCATTGATCCGAATTTAAATAGGAATGCAACAAATTACAAATATAACCATAAATACAAAAATACAACAGAAATAACACTTCATTTCATTAACATCAAATATTGAAATATGCTTACAAAGAGAATGGAATCAAGACTAACTCGGGTGATGGTAGCTTATCTCTGAGAAGAGATGTGGCGACAACATGCCTATGAACCATGTTACAATGAGGCTTGAAGGCCTATTCATTATTGAGAAACAATGGAAAACCCCAAAACATCTAAAAACCTAACCCTAGGAGATGAAATGCCAAACTATGGGCCCTGTTGGGGTAAATTGGTACATCAACTTCTCGGGGTCGTAACTTTGGCATCCTATCCCCGTTTTACGCATACAATACCTCGTTAGAAAATATCTATCCGAGGACTACAATTACCAATAATGAATATTGAGTTGAAAACTCATATTCGTGACTATGAGTTTCCCAAAAAACATTGTTTAGGGCCTCAAAACGGCTCCAAAAATTTAAGACCTAAAAAACTGCCAAAAATGGTAAACTATTCTACAATTAAGGAAATTGAAAAACTGAAAGAAACAATGGTGGGGGTCCAAGTGGAATAGGTGGGTCGCCACCAATATTGTTATAGACATTTTTGGGCACTGCAACCCCAATCATAAATGTCCATAAACCAAGGGTTCCTAAGTCCCTAAAAGTGTTGTTCCAACCCCTAAAAGAACAAGGTCAACTGATTACAGCATCTTCCAGAAGTTCTCCATGAAAAACTACTCAGAACTGGTCAAAACTGGACCATCTCACCTGCTCCATGGTCAAAGTGCGCTGCATCCCACCTAAATGCACACGGGAGGTGTGATGCATACTGAAAAGCCCTTCTATGGGGTGCGATGGCCGAGAGTGGACAAATGGCAGAGTCAATTTGCGAGGTGGAAGATCATGGAATATTCCAGAAACTTCTCCTATGACACTTGCCTCTCTGCATTCACCCAGGGATGAGTAAGAGATCATCAATCTCCAAGTGGAATCAAGAACTATCAGAGAGAGGACACTAATCAAATCTCAGAAGCTGACTCACCCCCCTTGCAAACATCTATATATGGATCCTTCATCCCAGAGATCCGGGGGCTGGAATTTTGTATCTTGTAAGGAAGTGCTACTGGTTTCTTAGTGTAACATCATAGTGTTGGGTGATCTAAGCTTTTCATGAGGTGAAGAAGGGCTTTCTTGCTGAGAGGATGACGCTGGGTCAGAACAATTGGTTGTAATCCTCTTTGCTATTCTTGATTATTAATAAAGCTATTCAAGTTTTCCTCCACATTATTGTATGATTGATGATATATGCATTTGTGTGGTCAATATATATCTGGTCCTATATTGTTTATGATAGTAGATCTCTGTTCTTGGATAGTGTTATGCTGCTTTGATTCTACAGGTGCTCTTTGAAGCTGGGTAGGCGAGGAAGCGAGTAGCAAAGATCTATCAGAAGGGAGAGGAATCAAGCAAGGAACCAAGCGCAAGACAGAGGTTGGTTTCCTTTGTTCCCTTCTTATCTACTTCTTATAAAGGAAAACGAAAGTGGTTTTAGTTTGTTTATTTCTAAGGTAGCTACCAGCCTTAGTGGGACTAGCAGCTCTGCATAGACACTAGATTTCCCGATAACAAAATGGCGACTCCATTGGGGAGCGAATAGATTGTTTGTTTGTCTATATTTGTTTGCTTTATAAACTTACAGACGGAGCCTGAAGTCAAGCCAGCTAGCCTTCGAACTGCATTTGCTATGCAAGTGCAAAGTAGATCAATGCTGCTTCAGTCTATCTCCGAGTTTTGTTTATGAACTGAACAATCGATTTGCAAACTCTCTAATTTCCCTTGTGGTGGCTCCAGTAACCTCTTTAGATCTACCCCTGTGATTTAATTACTGATTATCACTTGCTCGGCCTAAATCCCTGAACTGTGCTGCAAACTGTGATCAAGAACTGGACCAAAAGTCTCGCACTGTACCATCGTACCCTCTCTTCAAGGATATCAGTATGCATCATACTTCCCATGTGTTGTAGGTGGGATGCATACTGGAATCCCTGTGTAACAGGTGTGCAGATCAGAAAGGGCTAATTTTGCCTCCAGACTTTGGTTTTTTCACTCTTTTCATCTCTATTCAGGAGTTTTGCTGTCTATAGTCAGTATACCTCTATTGGAAACCCCCTTCCTTGCCATTATTCTGCCTCCATTGTGCAAAGAACTGTAAATGTTTTTATGTATTTTGAGCCATTTTCAGTTCTCTTTTACAAAGAAGTAGCGTAATTGAACTGTCGTTTCTTGATTTGGAAGTGTCGCAAGTGTCGTTTTCAGTCATAAAAGAGAATCCGATTGTTCTTGATAGTCGATTACACTGTTACTCTTGTATTTGATTTGAATTAGTGGTTTTTTCAAGTGTCAAAAGCAAGTTTTCAATTCCAAATAACAAAGTGTCGTCATTGTCTTCATTTTGTTGTGAAAAGAAGCTTGTTAGTAATGTTGCTTTGAAAAATAATTTAGATTTGCGCTTAGCTTTCTTTTTATCATTCACACATTAAGAAGGGTGAAAAACAAATACATTCATGTGCATTTGCATTTAGACTGTTTTTTGGTTTGATTTAGGATAGTGCATATAGTGTGTGCTCTCTGCTCTATGTTAAAAGAATATCATCTCTCTTTCCTTAGTAGCTAGGATTTTCATTGCAAAAAGAAGATTAAACGATTGTTTATCATCTTAGATTGCATTTTAGGAATTGTATATCTACATCACGCGATGAACCTGAAAGGAAAATTTCTTAAGCAAGATCAACTGTAAAATAAATTTAATGAATCTAAAAACGCTTTGGAACCTAACGCACAACATTTAGAAGTCTAGGCTAGAGACGTATTCCGGCGTCGTAAAACCTGGTAACTATTGTTTTCACTACTGGTTGGGTGATTCCTCCACTTTGAGACGATAAGTGCCAGTACGGACTTGTGCTCCCACGTACTATCGAGTATATATTGGGAGACCACAATAGGCTTTATCCTTTATCCATAGGAAGCCATGTCTGCCGCCCTATCGATCGCAATGCACTGAACACAGCATTCGGGAAGATTGACTGCCGTATCGTAAAAAGTATTCTGCAGTTTTGTGATTGGTTTGGTAATCCCTCTGTCTAGATTTCCAAAGTAGTCTCTTTCATTCCTTTTCAGACTCCTTAAAGGAAAAGGTCCATCTGAGCACTTGTCACTTCAAGCTCATTAAAAATCGAAGGCGACTAGAGTCATCTTTTGTTTTTTCTCGACTCTTAAAAATTGAAAAAACAAGTTGTGTCAAAGCGTCTAAAATTTATTTTAATCGGAATAAACATCACCTTTCCTACGTTGGTCTTAGGTTGAGAAAAATGGAGTCCACCAACTAAGGATTTCCCCTTGAAGGAAATCCTGGTCCTTTCTCCTCTTGGGGAGATGTTGGTGCACCCCATATGGCCACATTTTCTCTTCCAGGATTGACAATCGGCTTGCCTGTATGGCTCTTCTCGACCTCTGTTGTTCAGAATACCGTGATTCCTGAACAATCAAGTCAGCAACTAAATGATACCAGAGTTACCCCTAAACCTTCTACTTCATCCAATTCTCTCTCTCCTCCTTCCTCTTCGCTTGATGAAGCTGGTAAAGCCAAAAATCAAGTAACTGAGAAGAAGAAGGAGAAGAAGAAGAAAGAGAAGAAGAAGAAGGAGCCAAAGGCGAAAAGGGGCGACCAGGCATCATCTAGCGAAAATCCACACACTGCACCATCCAGGCCTAAATCGCCATGTGTCATTTGCAAAGGAGACCACTATCATCGAGATTGTCCTTGCATCCCTCAGATCTTAAGGGACTGGTCTCCTCGTTTGCACAATCCAGTGTCATCAACCTCTGATGATCATGTTGAGCATACACCGTCAACTAGTGAAAGTGAAGCCCCTAGACAAAAAGGAAAATGTAAATTTCCTTGTAAACTGTGTGAAGGCGATCACGCCGTCCACCGTTGTCCCTTCTTAGACGAGGCTAAAAGAGTTCTGGACCACCGTCCGTTTTCACCATTACGACTTCCTCCTGGATATAAGAAACTCTTGCCAAGTCCATCACTAGTTGAAAATCCGGCTAACACGCCATTGTCGTCGGCTGAAGCGTCTATCATTGAAGATGAACCATCTGAATCCACACCAGACAAAAGTCAAAAGGTCAAGGCGGCAGTTGACCCGGTCTTGCCTTCAGAAGGTCCATATTCAGATGATACAGTCACCGGAGAGAACCAGAATGACACCGTTCAAATTCTCTTTGTAAGCACAGACTCCGACGAACATGGGGGTAGTCTACCCATTCCTTTACCACAGGAAGGAATTTCGTCAGAGTCATATCCAACCATCTATTTGGTCCCACCTCCAAGCAACCTAGTTGTTTCCTTCGATTGGAATCTACTAGGTAGACCCTGTTTACCGGCTAGTGTACCATTTCAAATCATTGCTAAAATATATAGAATGGTCATGGCCGGTACCATCATAGATGAAGGGGCTTCTGTGAGTATCCTTTCCTCAACTGCTTGGAAAGCGCTTGGTTCACCATCGCTTTTGCCTGAAATGAGAAATCTAACAGGCTTTGACAAAGGAACCAGTCGACCGTTAGGGATCCTTCCCAATGTGCCGATAACATTGAGAAGGAAAACCGTTCACATGAACGTAATGGTAGTCCAAGGACCCCTGGATTATAATCTACTCCTTGTACGCGACTACATTTATTGCATGGAAGCCATTGTCTCCTCACTCTTTAGAGTAATGTGTTTTCCGCATGAAGGAAGAGTGGTCAACCTCGTAGACCAGCTTTCATTCCCTGGTTCACACATAGCAAATAGTCATATACCATCCCTGAATGGTCTTTTCAGGCAAGGAATGTCTCATCAATCCCCAGTCCATCCACCTGATGAGCGTGAGTGATTCGGAGGACATGACTGAAACCCAGGGGGCATGCACCCTGGTCTGCTTCGGCAGGAAAACTTCAGGTATAGGGTGAGTTTCCGCAAAGGATATATGACTAGTTTATGAGATTATACTGGAATAAGATTCCTCCATAAAAGTTATGTGAGTGGAGGCGTCTGCGCCACTCACCTTTGTCTATTTCGGTAGACATCGCCGAGGAAGTGTTTTGTCTGCAGTACAGATAGGACAATCTTTGGTAACTTGGAGATTTTTCGCTATACCTGGGGGCATGCAAACCTTTTGGCATGCAAGCGAAGAGCGACCATTTATTTTTTTAAATTTATAGGTCCTCTAACCCTTTAAACTCATAGGATTGGTCGTTTCCTAACTTGCATAAAGAAAGCATGCGGGGCAAAGTTTTAAAAAAATGCCATCTTAAATGAGACATCCTTATTATACGACTGGATCGAGCAGTTTTAACGCGGAATTCAAGCTCGTTAAAAAATAAACATAAGCAATGAGAAAATGTTCCCCAGAGTTTAAGCTCATTAAAAAATGAACCAATTTTTGGTAAATAACCATCGTGAATGCATTATCATTAGCCTTTGAAGCCTTGGTTGTGTTCTCATCATCACCTCCACTCTGTATTGGCCGATCATTCACCTCCATTTGATTGTTTACCCTTTTCGAGGAACAACTGCGAAGAGTGATCTTGTTAGCCATCCTTGTGACACTGCCGTGATTGGAAAATTCCAAACCTTACCTGGAATTAGCTGCTACCTGAACTTATCACTCGTTCCTCGAAAAACGAGTCTCCTTTAAGCTCTTTTCATCTGACTGTTATGAAACCAGCTCAAGAAAAGATAGAAAAGATAGATCAACGCCTTAGAATTCAGTGTCTTCGAGGGGGCAACCTCCTTTACATTACATAAATGAACAATTCTTGGATGATACAAATGAAAAGACCTACTTTCTATATATAGGAGTCTAAGGGGCCATAACATAATCAGAGCCAACATAACAATAATAATGTAAGGGCACAATAATAACAATAGTGGGCTTCTATGTGGCACAATAGTAACAATATGGGCACTACATGAGTACATCAATATAATAAGCGGGTTGTACTAATAACAATAAGGGGTTACACTAGTATTATAGGGGCCTAACATGCCCCTCTCCTTCAAAAAGCGTTGTCCTCAACGCTTGAGTAGTTCTTGATGCTTCTATATAAAATTCTTGTCCTCCCATGTGGAATCTTCAGTGGGTAAGTTCTTCCACTTGATGAGATACTCTAAAATTGATCGATTTCGTAGTTGTGGGGTTCTTGTTTCTGTGACTGCTCCAGGTTCCAATATGATTTTTCCTTCCTCTTCAATTTCTGGCAATATTGTTTGAATTGCGATCTTTTGCAACTTTTGAATAAGTGGCCATACTTCTTTGTCCTTCTTCCATTCATCCCTTGCTTTGTTTATCCAATCTGGTTGGATAATAGAAATAGCACAAAACAATGCTTCCACATCCTTATGCTTGAAGAGTCTTCCCATTCGGTAAGGTTGCCATTTTTTAAGTGCATGTAGTATTGCCCACATTTCCTTCTCATAAATAGCTTGCTTGAGATGTAGCTGTAAAAATACCCAATCACCTACATCAAAACATTTTTCACTATGATGTTGATCTACCTGTTGTTTTGTTTGATTTTGCACCGAAGTGGCGTTATCCTTTAAAATTTGGAGAACTTGTTGTTGATGCTCGATGTGATCTTTCACTGCTTGAACCTTTTTCTTCTTGATATGTCCTTCTATCTCTAGAGTTTGAGGAGTGATAATTTCTTCCAATCCTTTACAAGATATGGTTGGGTTAATTTCTTGATGCTCGATGTGATCTTTCACTTCTTGAACATTTTTCTTCTTGATATGTCCTTCTATCTTGATAGTTTGAGGAGTGGTAATTTCAACCAATGAATTTCAAGATATGGTTGGATTCATTTCTTCTTTCTTGATGTGATCTTTCACTTCTTGCACCTTTTTCTTCTTGATATGTCCTTCTATCTTGAGAGTTTGAGGAGTGGTAATTCTTGCCAATGCTTTACAAGATATGGTCTGATTCATTTCTTCTTTCTCTGGGGTGGGGTCCTGGCGTATATCTTCTTCTTTTGATGTTTCTTGATCCTTTTCTTCCTCCTCTTCATATTCTATGTAAAATAATTTCTTCTCAGCACACTTATGACCTTTAGTGCATTTGCTATCACAATTGTAACAAAGCCCTTTTTCTCTTTTTTCTTCCAATTGTTGTGGTGTAACCCTTGTACGTTGTGGAAGGCTAGGAGAAACAAAACTTCCATCTTTATAGTTGTGAGGGGTATGCTTCCTGGTTTCCATAATTTTTCTTTCCACTATGTCACAAAACCCGTTTACTCTTTCCAATTGTTGTGGTGTCGCTCTAAAGAAGGTGTTGCTCTTTGTATCCTCATAATGTGCTATCATTTCCTCCGTGAATATTGACCACGTAACAAGTTGTTTACGAGAACAAAGCTCTTTATACCATAAAAATTGATCCGGTTCTAAATATGAAGATGCAATACATACCTTTTGTAACAGTGGTACACCATATAGATCAAAATATTGCTCCATCTGAAGTATCCAATTTACTGGATCCTTACCATCAAACTTCCTCATCTTGCTTTTTCTTGATTTTAGGAGCTCGATCTTGAAATGACTATAACTCTGTACTTTTCGATCTTTAAGTTTTGAAATTGCAACCTGTAGTAGCCCTATGTGTCCTCTTTCCAATGCCACTAGTCTGATCCAAATTGGATTCTCCAAGAAAGAGTTATGCACAATCTCCCAAGATGACTTGATTATAGACCTTTCCAGAAGAGTGAACTTGTAGGAAGTGCCACGTGTCACTGTTTCAACCTTTGGCTCTGAAAAATATCTACAAGAAACTATAGTCGGTCCTCCTTCTATACATTCTTACAAAATTTCAATCCAATGCTCAGATAGAAAGTTATGAAGATTTTCCCCAGGTCACCTGTTTTGAATGTAATTTAGGAGTCTGCAAAAATGCCAACTTCCTCAGATCATATCTCCACAAATATTGCGCGAAAAGCTCTGAAATTCGGATCCAAGGTTCAGCGAGATTTTTTCTCAAATGGGTTTTTTTTACGACTTCTGAAACGTCCCAGAAAAAAAATTTATAGCGAAAATTCCACGATGACCTGTTTGGAGCAGCGAAACCCTAGAATCCAAAGCTCTGATACCAAATGTTATGAAACCAGCTCAAGAAAAGATAGAAAAGATAGATCAACGCCTTAGAATTCAGCCCCTTCGAGGGGGCAACCTCATTTACATTACATAAATGAACAATTCTTGGATGATACAAATGAAAAGACCTCCTTTCTATATATAGGAGTCTAAGGGGCCATAACATAATCAGAGCCGACATAACAATAATAATGTAAGGGCACAATAATAACAATAGTGGGCTTCTATGTGGCACAATAGTAACAATATGAGCACTACATGGGTACATCAATATAATAAGTGGGTTGTACTAATAACAATAAGGGGTTACACTAGTATTATAGTGGCCTAACACTGACTCGTAAAATATGAAAAGATTGCCGAGCAATTGGCCTCTCCAACTCGTTAAAGTGACCGGAAGTGCTATCCCTCCTTTATATTTTAATCTTTTTGGACCCGAGGGATTATTACACAAAAAGATCAAGCGCTTGTTTTGTTCGGCTCGTTAAAATTACCGAAAATTCATCCCTTTTGTATTATTTTATACCTTTTCGGACTTAAGGGATTATATGACGAAAAAGGATTGTTGGAGTTTTCTTTACTTCCCTTTTCAGACTCTTTAAAATTGAAAAGGACCGAGTTATCTTTGTCGTTAAACTCGTTAAAACCGAATAGTGACAAACTTTTCCATACAGACAAGAACGAGTTTCACTATCACTAGGCTCGTTAAAACATAGCGATGGGTTTGCCCGAAGGGAAAATTATAGAACAAGCATATGTTATCCTCCTCAAGCTTGACAAAAATAAAGAGGTACTGGTCAGCAATGACTGGGAAAAAATTGGGAAGAAAACTTGAAGAAACTTTGTTGGTAGCAAGTCGCTCTTGAACATGACACTTTCACTCCGCATCCGAGTCGGGTTGGGTTGTTCTGTTCACTGGTCATATCAACATTGGTCCATCACACCATCCATATTTGGGGTTAACACTACCAATCCATCATGTCAGTGTCGGCGATATGTTCAAGAGAAGTCGCTCAGAGAATTCACCTGTGTCTCATCCACTGCAATACATTTACGCTCCATGCTTTCATGACCGCCACCCTGAACCTTATGTCATCAGATTGTTTTCACCTCCATTAAAATCATTTGCTCCGTTCCATGTCATTGATGTGGGATTCACTAAGGCCCTCCTATGACGGATCACTTCTTGTCGACATCAGCTCCTTATCCAGGAAGTCAATCTAGGAACAACCCTTTCAGTACTTTGAAGCTTGCATGCCTCAATGGCAAGCTTCTCACTTCCGGCGACAGGTTTACATCAATGGCAGTCGACCGAAAGATTTTGCGTGGTTTTCGACGCCAAGTCCCTTATTCACACCACGTGAATTGTACTGTAGTACCTTGAGGGTCATCATCATTATCGGTGATTCCTCTCGTGCCTGTTAACAGCTTACATTATTAGTTGGTAATCAAGCGATGTCTTTCCATGTTCGACTCCAGAACATGTCTCACATGGATCGACTTGTACTTTGAGTGAAGATCGAACGAGATTGAAGACCCTGGATCTAGTTTCATCCATCCGGGCTGCGATATATATTCAGGAAAATAAATACATCAAATGTACATCAATGCTGCACAGATAATCATCCAATCCAAGGGATGATGGCTCTATCAGAATCATCAGTCTGCACTCAGACGATTGTCTGTCTTATGTACATGAAAATGAATTTATAAAGCTGAGCATGGGAATGCCCGCCTCAGCTAGATCATGAAAATATTATGAAGATAATGTATTGTATTATATCTTATTACAGGTCGCCTTCTAGCTTGAAAAAACTTCGGATCCTCATGATAAAGCATTTCACCCAACATCAAAAGATTAACGACCTCATGCTTTAGGGGGAAACTGTTATAGACATTTTTGGGCACTACAACCCCAATCATAAATTTCCATAAACCAAGGGCTCATAAGTCCCTAAAAGTGTTGTTCCAACCCCTAAAAGAACAAGGTCAACTGATTACATCATCTCCCAGAAGTTCTCCATGAAAAACTACTCAGAACTGGTCAAAACTAGACCATCTCACCTGCTCCATGGTCAAAGTGCGCTGCATCCCACCTAAATGCACATGGGAGGTGCGATGCATACTGAAAATACCTTCTATGGGGTGCGATGACCGAGAGTGGACAAATGGCAGAGTCAATTTGCGAGGTGGAAGATCATGGAATCTTCCAGAAACTTCTCCTGTGACACTTGCCTCTCTGCATTCGCCCAGGGAGGAGTAAGAGATCATCAATATCCAAGTGGAATCAAGAACTATCAAAGAGAGGACAATAATAAAATCTCAGAAGCTGACTCACCCCCCTTGCAAACATCTATATATGGATCCCTCATCCCAGAGATCCGGGGGCTGGAATTTTGTATCTTGTAAGGAAGTGCTGTTGGTTTCTTGGTGTAACATCATAGTGTTGGGTGATCTAAGCTTTTCATGAGGTGAAGAAGGGCTTTCTTGCTGAGAGGATGACACTGGGTCAGAACAATTGGTTGTAATCCTCTTTGCTATTCTTGATTATTAATAAAGCTATTCAAGTTTTCCTCCACATTCTTGTATGATTGATGATATATGCATTTGTGTGGTCAATATATATCTGGTCCTATATTGTTTATGATAGTATATCTTTGTTCTTGGATAGTGTTATGCTGCTTTGATTCTACAGGTGCTCTTTGAAGCTGGGTAGACGAGGAAGCGAGTAGCAAAGATCTATCAGAAGGGAGAGGAATCAAGCAAGGAACCAAGCGCAAGACAGAGGTTGGACTCCTTTGTTCCCCTCTTATCTACTTCTTAAAAAGGAAAATGAAAGTGGTTTTAGTTTGTTTGTTTCTAAGGTAGCTACCAGCCTTAGTGGGACTAGTAGCTCTGCATAGACACTAGATTTCCCAATAAAAAATATCCACCTAGATCATTTATGGTCTATCTTGTATCCTAGACCTATAGGTTGCATTGATGGCAAGCATTTGATAGAATGTCAGTCCCAGTTAGGGATGCTCAAGCTTAGTCCCGAGGTTGATTTTTTAATTTTTTATCTTGTCATTGTGTCTTTGATGGATTCTAGAGGTTGTAACAAGTTTTGGGTAGAGGCCGGGATTCTGGGCTAGAAAAGTGACTCAAATATCGGGGATGTTGGCGCAAGTCTACTAAAAAGAGTTCAGGGACACTAACACATAGGCCTGTGAGAGTGACTTTGGCTTTTGGACACTGTCTTGCCTGCAACATGAGAGAAACCAGGGGTTAAAAGGCTTAAAAAATCAGTGGGACTCAGGGACAGGATGTCTGACTGGCTGACATGTCTTATGAGGTTGTTGTTGCTGATGTGGATGGGTATGCTTAAGGTGTCCCATTGTTTCTATTTCCTTAAGGTCACTAAGGAGGTTGAATCCCTTATAGTATCCTCTCTCGTCGCATGTTTACCCCAGTTGGTCAGTTTCTTGGGTGGACTTGGGAGGAGGGGGTGCTACATTTAGTATTATAAATTCAATGAGATACTCCCATGAATCTAGGGATACTGATACATATTCTAATATACCATCAGGTTTGTTAACATATCTATCTACTAATTGTAATAGAGTTGGGGTATGTTGACAATTAGTTAACCTTAATTCATCCATATTATTTTTGCTCATGATATTAATAATGATACCAAAATCAATAAATTTGTCTAGAATTTAAATACCATTGATATGAATATTTACAATAGAGCTACCAAGATCTAAATATTTTTCAATTATTGGTTTTTCCATCATAATATCTGCAATTTTCCCTACCAATTGTATTTCTTTAATGTATTTTATTCTTTTTCCTGGTTTCTTGATACACAACTCCTTTATTGTTCTTGCACATATAGGTATTTCATTTATATCATGAAGAAAAGAAATCTTGATGTGAATACTTCTCAATTCATCAAACATGTTATGATGAAGTAGAATTATTTTCCTCTTTATTCCTTTATCAATTTGAAGTCTCTCGGGAAAGGGAGGATTTTGTAAGGAAACAAAGGGTTGTGCAACTATAGGAATCGTAGGAGTTGATTTGATTTGGTTGTCATTTATTTGTGTAGGCATATATTCCTTTGGAGGGGTCTTTTCCTGATCAGGAAATGCCTCATTTTCAGAAATTTTATCCTCTTTATATTCTTGGATGACAACTGAAGGTATTTTATTTTGGAAAACTCGACCAGATCTAAGTTGGACATCATTTAAATCTAGAGGAGCTACCATACAAGCTTGAAAATTTTGGGCCTCAACATTATATATGGGTTGTTGAGGTGTTTTATTATTGGGATTGGGGAGTGGTTGTGCAGTTAGTTGATTATATTTTTGAGGAAATGTAGTGGATGGTAATGGAAGGGGTTGACTTGAAGTCAATTGAGGTTGGAATTGTGGTTGGATAGGTTGTGGAGGTTGGGGTGGAGAGTAATACTGAGGTTGGTATTGAGGGTATTGTTGTTGGTAAGGTTGAGAATACTAGGGATTTCTACCATAAGAATCTTGCCATCCTTGTGACCAAGATGGGTTTTGTGGTTGAGGTGGCCAATTTTTCCATGGTAGGGGTGTATTCCAATTATTTTGTGGTTATGCATAACATTGATATTGTGCATTAGATCTTGTGCCATACCTATTTGTTGAGGCTGCCAAGGTCTTCTGGGAGAAATATAACAAAGTGTTTCTATTTGACTTGTCCCAACTTCTTCTTGCTAAACAACTTTAAGTCCTCATATTGAAGGGAACTCCTTTTTAGCATGGTTTTCTGCATATATAACACATATTTCAATACAATCAAGAGGACATTCTTGTAATGCATGCTTCTTCCTACATCTATGACAAAAAATAAACAAAACAACATTTTCAACTTTTTACTTATTTTGTACTCTTAGCATATCTAGTGTCTCACTAAGATTCCCAAGAATATCAGTTTTAAAGTTATCAAGAAAATTACCTAGTTTTTCTCTACTTACCATTCCTGATGCAGATTTTCTTACCCTTGACATAACTAGATCTCTTGGATTGCCATATTTTGATTTTCCTCTTGAAATATGTTTGCATAGCTCACAAATATATTGAAATTATAATTGAGGAACATCTCCTTTACCCATCAGGTTAAGAATATCAATCCATTCATCCATTATAGCTTTTAGTAAGAGAGTTTTTAATGTGTCAAATCCTAAATCATGTAATTTAGCTCTTTTAACATTATAAGTAATCCTCTCCACTAAATCTTCTTGGCTTTCATCCTCTTTTTGGATCATCTTAAAGACTTCATCTCTAAGGTCATGATGTATGCAATAATCTTTATATTTTTCTAAAAATACCCTTTTCATATCATCCCATGTCCTTATAGAATTTGTCCCTAGACCCATGAACCATTTAAGAGCCCCATTAGTGTAGTAGGACACAATTTTAAAATTTGAGTATCAAATAAATAGTCATAATATCTGCAAAGTACCTTGAACTAAAAAAGAAATGTTTCTAGATCCTTAGTTCTTAACCTGTGGAAGTTAGGGAGGATGGATGGGGAAATATTTTTCATGGTAGCTATGGTATCAGTATCTTGAATAGGGAATCCAAAATGATCCTCTTCTTCATGAAAGCCTCCATCATTTCCTCTTCCTCCTCTTCCACCTCTACCACCTCTACCACCTTCTTATGGTATTCTACTTCTACCTCCACCAATCCTTGGTCTTTCCTCTCCATTATGTACTTCTCCTTCTTCACTTTCCATTATATATTCTTCAAAGCTAATATAGGGTTCAATGATAGGGTTGTCTTCAACTAATTCTTCTTCCTCTGGTTCATCTATCAATGGTTGTTCAAGAAAATTTTCTTCCTCTACATCTTCCTCTTCACTAGGTACCTTGATCCAGGTGGATATTGGTAGCCATCCGCATATTCCGCTTGGAACCCCAACACCATTTTCTTTCAGTTTCCTAATTTCCAGTACAGTTTCCTTTTTCAAAAATTTTCTATTTTTGACATTCTTTTGGGTCCTAAACTTCTAGAGCCATTTTGAGGCCCTAAATGAGTTTTTTTGGGGAAATAGGAAAACATATAACTTGTGATAGAGGTTTTTAGTCAAAAGTCGTTGTCCTTAGATAGAACTTTCTAATGGGATATCATGTGCACCGAAAAAATATCGTATGCCAAAGTTATGACCTCGAGAAGTTAACGTTCCAACTAACCCTTGTGGGGCCCACAAGCTTTTGGCGCTTCATCTCATATGGTTAGGTTTTTGGATGTTTAGGATTTCTAATTATTTCTTGATGATAAAAAGGCATTAGAGCCTCATTGTAACATAGTTAAGAAGACATGTAGCCATCACATTTCTTCTTAGAGATAAGCTACCATCTCCAAAGTTAGTTTGTTTCCTTCCTGCATGTAAACAATTTTCATAATTTTTTATTTATTAATTGAAGTTTTGTTTTGTTGTATCTTTATGTTTTTGTCTAAATCTATATTTAATTTTGTTCCTTCATAAATATATATCAATGGTATCATAACAATCTACTTTTTGTGAATTTTTCTGTGCATGTCCCCAACGAGGTTGGGATATACGGAGTTGGGACTTGCACTGGTTGAACCCTTGCAAGAATGGCCTCACCGACCATAATGACCTCCCATGGTGGAAGAAAAGAAAGAAATGGAGGCACAAATATTTTCAAATTGTTACTCGAATAGGCCCTCGAGTGATAAAGGAATGAGATGATGGATATCTTTTCCTAGATCCTTCAGCAGGTATCAGCGGGAAAAGCATATTCATCCAACAGTCACTTCAGAGGTGTCACCCCATTTAAGGTATAAGTTAACTTCGACATTCCTATATTTGAAGGCTAGATAGATGAAGATGCTCCAGATAAATGGATAAATCTACTGAAAGAATATTTTTCAGTCAATACTCTTTCTGATAGGGAAAATATTACTTTTGCACTCCTTAAAGCCTCCCGCCATGTGAAGGACTGGTGGAAAAATTACTGCGAGTAGAGGGACGAGGATGAACCTTGACCACTTTTAGTTGCACCCTCTTTGAATTTTTTTCCGAGATGCTAGCGAGGATCAATATTACCCTGTTATGAGATATAAACATAAGTACATAAAATGGAACACACTATGGTAGGAAAGGGACCAATATGTTCTAGAGTTCACAAATATTTTTCATACTCTACACATGAAGTTGGGTATCAAGGATTCTATTAATTCCTCTAAAATCGTAGCATCAACATTGGGGATAACCACTCGTTCCGGACCTTAGTACAACTCCTTTCCATTTTGAGTGGTGGCTTCGACTGGATGTTATGGGACTAGTTTCCCAATAATGTATGGTTTGATGAATGTGTTTTAAAAATATAATAAAGATGATAGGTGATTTAATCTATAACTCTAAAAATATACACATATATCTATATAACCCATGTAATCTTATAACAATGCGATTTTTTATAATTCCTAGCAAACAAATAATCATATAGATGGTTTACTTATCCATAGAAAGATGCATTTAAATAATGATTACCTTGTTTAAGAAATTATAAAAAGTAATTATAAAAACATATTGCATGACATATTGGTATTTATTGTTGACATATATCTCTAATATAACAATTCTAAATCATTCAAAAGTGACTCAATATAGTATTGCTTGAAGCATGTTAATACATCAACAATAACAAATTAAATGAAATGCTAATTACATAAAGAACAAGACAAAAAGAATAGTGATAGAAATACCGCATGCATTTGAGTCTTGATATGTAAGTAACATTCTGATTCCACCTTTTTATTCCAGAAACTTCCAGGAGATACAAAAATGCAGGTCTTGAAAAAGTTCTTTCACAAAAATCTGAAACCTTGATCCACTGCTTATAAAAAATAAATTAAGAAGTGCAGAAGTGCAACTTCTCAAGTCTAGTTTTTGTACAAATTGAGGACCCCTTCTCCAATAACATGAAAGGGTTTATATAATAGAATTAAAACAAACTGTCTACAAAAATCGTTGAGAGTTGTTGGAACTGCCAACATTAAAATCTAGGATTTGAATTGCAAAAATAGTAATGCGATTGCGTCTGAAAAGGTTCATCGTATCTATTTCTTCTCCTGTATTTGCAACTGACAAATTGAAAGCATATTTTGAATTTCCGGAGGATGACTCATCCTGGAGTGTAGTTGTCCCGTGTAAGTGGCATCTGAAAGCTCAGGGATCATGCGATCAACAACATCGGCAAGGCATTTGATGGTCATCTATTGGCTATGTGGCTTGACCAAAAAGGACCAGTACGCATCCCAATTAAGGCTTTGTATTCTGTTGAGTTGTTCATCTTTGGTGGCCGAATCTTGCTTCCATTGATTTTCTAACACTTTCGCCTTTGGAAGATTACCTGGGGAACAATCAGAAATTAAATTGGCTCCATATAAACCATCATTTATCATTTCAATCACATTATTCATTATAGACCTAGCCCTGGAGGTAGCCCTTTCTTCCTTTATCAACTATGTTTCCCACTCCGAAAACAATATTTCTTTATGCGACTCTTGAATTTTCGGTAGGTTAGCAGCTCTTCCTTCTACTATGCTTTGCCAGGAGAGGTAATTTGTGACCTTTTCATCTACATCCTCAAATTCTAATATGGCATTAACTTCTTGATCGATCAGTGATGTAGTTATAATACATAATTGGTCGATAAGAGATATTTTATGGCAAAGTAGATTGAGCTGTTGAGATAAGGCTTTATTTGCTTCTAGGGCTTCCTTCTTAAATTCCTCAACCTTGGGATAATCTCTGAACTATTCTATACAGAGTTGTAGCTGTGTGATTTGCTCCTCTTTAGTCTTGATTTCTTGTTGATGTGTCAATTGAAGTTGTTCGAGCTCTTGAGACAACTGTTGTTGTTTTTGGATGGCATGCTGGTCGATCTTCTGTTTCTCCAGGTTTAATTGTACCTCAAGATGCTTGTTCTTTTGTTTTTCTTCTGCCAGCTATTCCTCAAGCTGATTAATCTTCTATTGTTCTACTGCTACCTGTTCCTCAAGCTGATTAATCCTTTGATCCTTTTCCTTGAACAATTGGTTAACCTCAGTTTCCTTATCAATTGTGGCGGTTATGTATGCCCCTGCAAATTGAGATAACTTAGTCAAATCCTCAGAAGGATTGACCTCTGAATCCTTCCATAAAACATTCATAAATTCAGATTGAGGAGTTGTGGATGATGTCTGGTCTATTTTCCTCTTTTTCCTCTGTCTTTTGACTATAGCCCTGTGTTTTGGACTGTAAAATACATCCAAGGGTGGTATTTCCTCAATATTCAATGTAATTTCTCCTGAAGGGTTTTCAGGGATTATTTCAATCTCTTTCTGAGCTATGTCTTTACTGGGTGTTACTTCAATCGCACTATCAGGAATGGTAGGCCGTTGTGTCACGGTTGATGCTGATGTGGTAATGTTTTGGGGGTCGCTCTAGCTTTTGATCTACTGATCAAATTGCTCCCATTCTTTTATCAAGATGGGGTCAATATGAACATTTGTGCTAAGGGGTTCACTGGTCTTTCCACCTGTTTCCCCTTCCCTGGAAATCTCTTCAATAGTCTGCTCCCCGTTGTGCTCTGCTTGCTAAACAGTAGGGGTAGTATTTAATAAATCCAGAGGTACTATTAGTAACCTCTGTGTCATGTATTCCATAAATTTGTCCATCTTCTCGGCTCCCAATTTGAATCTTGCTAGATGACTTACTTGTGAGAACAACTCTACTGAAGCGAATAAGTCATCAAATTCATCCTTCTCATGTATAAATTTACTAACTTTCACCTAACTGGTGAAATTGAAAGTGACCTTGTTTGGATCATATTGTCTTTTAGGAATAACCGCTAGACCCAGATCCTTTGTTTTCTCTGCTTCTTTCTCAGCATGTTTAAAATCATGCAATGTGTAAGTGCCACAACGGAGGGGAAATGGAGGCCATACTTGTTTCTTAGAATCTTTAAGGTTTCTAGACATCCCTTTTTCCACTATCTGGTAAGCTATTTCCCTAGCTAATAGCTTATCTGGAATGTAGAGTGGAAGGACATGAGGGTCTGTAATACTGCCAAAAACCCTAATATAAGTGAATTTCTCCTCCCCGAACCAATTTCCAATTGAAGTTAAGTCAATGCTAGCCTCGTCAGACAACCGAGGAGCAGGTTTATTAAAGATGGCTTGATGGACAGGTAAAATGAAACCATGGCAAATCCTGTATAAATGATTCTTGTAGTCAGACTTCCATAAATATTTATGATAAATATGAATGGGGGTTGGATCTTGAACAATCCATTTCCAGCCTAGGATGGGAAAGTCGGAATTAAAACAGATTGTGTCCATTATGTAGGCGCTCATATAGAATGGGGGCACAATTCTGGTGGAGACAAATCTGTTCCTTCTATAATCTAGTATTTGACTAGCCATTTTATCTGATAGAATGGTTGCCCAATCGGGGCTTCCAAAGAGCCTACATAATATAGCGGCAACATAACAATATGGAGATGCTAAGGAGTCCACAAAGTACATACTAGAGGATTCATGTTTATGCTTGTTAGGGAAATGCCTGCATTGTTTGATAGGGTCTCTCTATGTCATTCTCCTTAGCGAAAGCTTCCAGGAATGATTTGTTGTAGTGTCGTTGGGAATCCGGCAAGTGATACATTCTATTGAAATCTTCAAGTTTAAATGTCCTGAACATCCTCCCATCAGCTGTGAAGAAAGCTCTATCTGTGATATTAATACTTTCGACTAGCCATCTCACTAGATCATTATATGGTAAAACTTTTGCTCAGGCTGCTATTCTATGGAGGAAGGAGCTGGCCAAATCATTGAGCGTGCTTTCTATTCGATTAGTTCCATTAGCTGTTGCTTCTTCTTCTATCTCCATTGGATTTTCTGCTTCAAGTAAAGCATATATGCCTTCCCACGAGATTTTACCAAGGCCTTGATAGGTAGTATCTGAAATTAACACCAATTTTGCTGGTCCTTCCACTGTAATGGGGGCCTTTTCCTTTCGAGATTTCTTAGACATCTTGCCCAACTGTGCGATTCTGGATCAGCTCTGCAAAATGAGAAAGAAGAGCGTAACAGTCAAAAAACTTGAGAGGAGATAATACACAAATTACAGACCAAAAGAAATTACGTGCATTAGATGCCAAAGATCTTATATTGTACATAGCTACCACGGATGAAATCCTTAAAGGACTTAACCATAACTGCTCCTTAATGTTTTACTGTAACTTCCAACGTGAAACTTTAATGTTGAAGCCATATGTCACATCGCAAGTTTTGTAACAGTCCTTTTTAGAATAGGTGTCGTGACTCTACGATTTGCGATTAGCAATTTTATTATTTTAATATTTGTGTAATAATCGCATATCGCAAATCAGGAGTTACAAGCGCCATGCTCAAAAGGTTTGTTTGCATAGTTGCGATTGCGATGAGTGTTGAGCTGGCATGTGGAGACGGCGGGTTTCAAACTTGGAAAATCACGCTATTTCTTTATAATCGATTTATCCCTATACCGCATGTATTCATAGTATTTTATAACTCACTTTTATCAAGAGTGCGATATGCGATAATTAAATCGCATCGGAATATTTCAATGGATTTTTTCAGATGCTTCCCTATGAATCAGCGATAGCCTTATCACATCGCAAGATTTCAATGAAATGCTATAAGTCATCCCTTGGGATATATGATGTGCGCGACGCGATAGTTTTATCACATCGTATTTATAAATGGCTTACTTTGATAAAACTTCACGATGAGGGTTTTATTATGACTCTAATTGCATCGCACTTTTCTAAATGGATGTTCACGGGTTCTAAAGAATCCTGATTTGTGATGAGCAGTCCTAAATACTCAAAAAGCAACTTTTATATGACTTTTATTGAAAATGTATTTTACTTAAAAGTTTTATTGCTTTTATTTATATTCTAAAGGGGACCCATTTCTTATTTAGCATTTTAAAATTTTCAATTATAAAAATTGAAATGGGGGGTTGTTGTATAACACAATAGATTCTGAGCAGCTTCTGATACTCAAGTACCATTTTTGTTTAAACAAATAAATCTAGGCATAAAAAAAATTCCTAGACATCTCCTCGCTTGGTGCAACATACCAATATGCTGTCAAGATCAAGCATAAATTTAAACAGAAGAAGCAAGACTTTGGACCTATGAATTCAAATCAAGGAAAATGCACCTCCAAAGCAAAAAAAAAAGGATAGAGCTAAGGTGGAGTGACTAGGACAACCCATCAAAACCAAAATAAAATAATGACACCAAAAATACAAAGAAGGACATAGGAAAGTGTTGTGAGTTCCACAAGTTCCCCACCCACAACACGAATGAGTGTTGCACCAAGCTGTCACTAGTGGCTGAGGTAAAAGCTTCAGAGTTAGATGCATGTTCTGATTCTGTGCCAAAACTCGACAAGGTGAATGACAAGGGGAAGTAGATTATTAATGCAGAACCCAGTGCTACCATTTCCACCACCAAGGTCTAGAATATTGAGCAAGAATATCTAGAGGAGGGGGGGCATCTCTTCCACTCATAGATTTGGGTGAAGGGTTCTTCACTACAATTCATTGTCGACCGTGGGAGCCAAAAGAACCTCATCTTAACATAGTTCATTAAGAAATTGGGCCTAATAATCACACCACATTCACAACCATACACCATCGAATAGATCCACCAAGGAAAAGATATCCACGTCAGCCAAGAGTGTCGCCTTCCCTACAACATCAAGTCCTTCATGGATGATGTACTTTGTGATGTTGCTCCTCTTAGAGTTTGTGATGTTTTATTAGGCCAACCATGTATTGGGTATGGAGCCTGATTATATTTTTAATTCATAGGTCTCAGCTTAGCCATGTTGGACTCCAGTTCCTAATGGGGTGGCAACACCGCCCCTCTGGCGGGAGTTTGAGGGTAGTGCCCCCAAAGCAAAAATTAGAAGAAAAATTTCCTTGTGAAATATTGTAATTTTGTATTCAATTTGGGTCATTCATTAGCTAGAAGATATTATGGAAGAAGTTATGTTGATTTAAGGATTTTTCCCTAGAAGGAAACCTTCAATTTATATGAGGGAATTGTATTGCGGTTGTGTATTATTATTGGGTTAAAGAAAGAGAGAGGAGACTGTGTGAGAGAAAAGAGGAAATTACAACGGAGTTACTGTAGGTTCTATCTCTTCATTTTACTGGATACTATAAAGGAAAGACTGACTGTTTCTCTGTGGACATAGCCCAAATTGGGTGAACCACATATATGTGTGTCTCTCTTGTTTTATGATTTTTTGTATTTGTGTTTCTGCAATATTTATATGTTCCGTTGCTCTGTTATTTAATTTCTAAAAAGCAGTATCATAGCTGAAGGCCTATTTGGATGATAAACTCATAGGAAAGAAGGGTTCTTGGTTTGAGTGGGAGAAATGAAAGAAGATGGTAGGTTTAGGGTTGAGAAATTCAATGACCAAAACTACCAGCTATGGAAGATGTAAATGGAGGATTATTTGTATCAGAAATATCTTTACCTACCATTGAGCAGAAAAGAAAAGAAGCCCACAACTATGATGAATGAGGAATGGGATATTCTTGATAGAAAGTCACTAAGAATACTATAGTCGTGTCTGGCAGTGTTGGTGGCCTTCAAAATTTCAAAGGAAATGAAAACAAAGGGTCTAATGATGGCATTGGCCAAACTATATGAAAAATCCTCAGCCTCAAATAAGGTATTTCCTATGAAGCTTGTATTTAATATGAAGATGTAAGAAGTTGGATCTGTTGTTGATCATCTAAATGAATTTAACATGGTTACTATTCAGTTAAGTTCTATAGGGGTAGATTTTGATGATTAGGTTAGAGATCTATTAATTTTGTGCTCATTGCCAAAAAGTTGGAATGGCTTAGTCATGGATATCAGTAACTGTCTCTGGATCTAGTACTTTAAAATTTGATGATGTTTTTGCTGCCATCCTTAGCGAGGAAATGTGATGGAAAATCTCTAGTGAGACATCATATATTGCTTCAACCGCAGAGACTAGGGGAAGAAAAATGGAAAGAGGAAGGAGCCCAGGAAATTGCAATAAGGCAAGAAAAGCTAGATATAAATCTAGATCAGGAATAATGTGCTAGAAATGTGGGAAGAAAGGACACCTAAAGAATGACTATACGTATCGAAAGGGAAAAGAAGGGGATGCACATGATGATTATAATCATGAAGAAAATGTAATAGGTGATGTGTTGCAAGATGCACTTATTCTTTCATTAAAAAATATTATTAATTCCTGGGTAGTAGATTCAGGGGCTTCATTCCATACCACACCTGATAAAAAACAATTTCATGACTATGTTCAAGGAGATTTTGGACAGGTTTGTTTGGGTGATGATAAACACTATAAAATCATTGGAATGGGTAAGGGTTTTATAAAACAATAGAATGGAAACCAATGGTTATTAAAGGAGGTAAGGAATGTTCAAGATCTAAAGAAAAACATAATTTCAACAGGGTAGTTGGGAGGTGAATGCTGTGTAACTACATTTACAGACAAAACCTGGAAGGTCACTAAAGGAGCCCTAGAAATAGAAAAAGGAAAAAAGGTTGGTACATTGTATTTATGCAATGGTATTTCTAATTCTACTAATTCTTTAACCTCCACAGGAGCATATATCACATTGTGAAATCATAGGCTTGGGCACATGAGTGAGAATGGGATGCAAATTATTCACTCAAGAAATTTGTTTCTAGATTTGAAGCATGTTGATTTGAATTTCTGTGAGAATTGTGTTTATAGAAAACAGAGAAGAGTCAAATTTCTAAGAGTTGGGAAAGAAAAATAAGAGTGAAAAATTAGAGCTTGTGCATATAGATGTATGGGGACCTAATAAGGTATTATCTTTTGGTGGCTCTCTCTATTTTGTTACTTTTATTGATGAGGCAACTAGGGAAACTTGGGTTTATTGTATTCGAAATAAATCTGATGTTTTTGATACTTTTAAGAAATGGAAAGATTTGGTTGAGAATGAGACAGGAAAGAAGTTGAAGTGTCTCAGATAATATAATGGAGGTGAATACTGCAACAAGGAGTTTGATAATTACTTTTTAGACCATGGAATTTGTAGAGAGAATACAATTCCAGGAACACCACAAGAAAACATTGTGTCAGAAAGGATGAACAAAACAATTATGGAGCATGCAAGGTGCATGATATTCCATACAAGATTACCCTTACAATTTTGGGAAGATGCTATAGATACTGTTGTTTATCTAATAAACACAGGGCCTTCAATTTCCTTGGATGGTGGAATTCTAGAGGAGGCATGGACAGGTAAAAAGGTAAACTAATCATTTCTAAAGACTTTTGGATGTGAAGCCTTTGTTCACATTAATAAAGAAAATAGAACCAAGCTTGAGGAAAAATCAAAGAAATATACCTTTATTAGATATTATGTTAATGATTTTGGCTATCACTTATATGATTATGAAAATCAAAAAACTATTAGGATTAGAGATGTGATATTCAATGAAAGGTCTTGTATAATGATCAAATGCAGGGAAAAAAACAAGAAAAGGAAAAGAAGGAATATACAATGCTTGATGAGTGTTGGGCTGTGTTATATTCTTTCTACGACTAGCCCATGTAGTTAACCGGGGGGTTAAAAGGGGGACGGAGCCCCCCCTTCATTGTACCAATTGCGTAGCAGGGGGAGTCACAGGAGGTTTGAGGGGTGCAGATAACCCCACTCTATGGGGCCTGGGGCAGTGCCGCGGAATTTTTTTTTTTTGGACACTATATTAGGTTGGGTAGACCTACCTATGGTTTTGTGCATGATTTTTCACACATGGTTTTGGATGCGATGGTTTTTGGTCCATGGTTTTGGACGCGATGGTTTTCGATCCATGGTATTGGATGCTTCGGCATGTATAAATATGTATTGTAACATTGAAAGAAACATAATGAAAAATCAAGCTGGTAGTCCCAGTTTTGGGATCCAGGGGAAAATATCTGCGTATATGTGTTTTATGTGTTATGCTCTCGCATTGTTTATTTTCTGTGTTTTAGAATTCGTATGCAGGCAATTTCTGTACAGGGTTAAAACCTACATTTGGTATCAGAGCTGTTTTGGCTTCAAGGGGACACCTTTGTTGCGGAGGGGTTTCGCTCGGGCCTGTGGTAGACCCTATTTAGTGGGAGATTTGTGGGATCAATTCTAGTGGTGAAAGAAGATGGCGAGTAGTGGAAAGATAGAGATAGAGAAATTTAACGGTCAGAGTTTTGAGTTGTGGAAACTCAAGATGGAGGATTTGCTGGTGGATAAAGATCAGTGGATCGTGGTAGATCTGGGTACTAAACCAATGGGAGTGTCTGGTGAAGAATGGAAGAAGTTGGATCAGAAGGAAAAGAGCACAATATGATTGTGTCTTAGGTTCAGTATTGTTGAATGTATCAGGGGAAGCTATGGCGAAGGCTTTGTGGGACAAGTTAGGGACTTTGTACCAATCTAAGTCTCTGGTGAATAAACTGTTCCTACGAAAAAAGTTGTATAACTTGAGGATGAAAGATGGAGACTCAGTGACAGAGCATCTGAATGAGTTTAATACTATGGTAAGTCAGTTATCGTTTGTTGATATCAAAATTTCAAATGAAGATAAGTGCATCAGTTTTTTGTGTTCTCTACCAGATTCGTGGGATAGTCTGGTTATTGCAATAGGTAGCAATGCAATTGCCTTTCATTTTAATGAAATAGTCTCATCCTTGCTGACGGAGGAGATGAGACAAAAAAATATGGAGAGCCAGAATGGTGATGCCTTGTTTGTATGAGGACGGTCCCAGAATAGAAACAAAAATAAGTCATCAAGTGGGAGATTTAAATCTAGAGGTAGATCTAAATCTCCAAGAAAACCTGTAAAGGTGGTGTGCTAGAAATGCGGAAAGGAAGGGCACTACAAAAGGGACTGTAAATATAAAGCTCCTAACAAAGGAAAGGGATCTGATGATGCTCCTTCTGCAGAGGTGAAAACCACCTCAGATGAAGGTGGGATGTGTACTTGGATTCTTCAAGTACACACATAGATTATGAGGCATGGTTGATTGACTTAGGTGTATCCTTTCACTTCACTCCCCATAGAGAGTGGTTCTGCAAGTATGATAAATATGATGGTGGTGATGTCTTCTTAGGGGATGATAGGAAGGCTAGAATCGTTGGTTGCAGAAAAGTAAAGTTGAAGTTGCAAGGTGGAAGGGTTAGAACACTTCTGGGTGTTCTGCATATTCTTGCATTGGCCAGAAATCTGATTTCTGTAAGCAAGCTGGATGATGCAGGTGTAAAAATAGTGTTCAAGAAGGATACCTGCAAGATGGTTCGGGGAGCACTGGTATTGATGCGAGGAGTTCGGATTGGAACTCTGTACAAGCTGCAAGGTAGCACTGTTGTTGATGGGTAATATTATCACTCAGGTTGTTCCCCAAAGTTGTAGGAAAGGGAATACAGCCAAGGTAACCACAGACCAATCTTTTAGATACAGGTTCTAGCCAATCTGCATCCAGAGAGGGCTCTCTCTTTATAATTTAGCTTTTCTTTGAGGTATATTAGGCTAGTTATGAAGTACAAGGGTTTTGTTTTGAGTTTGGTTGGAAGGAGGGGAACTCAATAGCATAGTGAGGTAAAACTGAAACATTTTAGTCCATTGGGCATGATGGAGTCAAATAGGGATGGCATCCTGGGTTAGGTTTCTTACCAGAGGATTTATCACAGAGCAAGGTACTCGAATATGGAACAACTTATAGGCTGGAATCAGATGGAATGGAGTCAATGGGTGAAGGGAAATTAAGAATCCTTCATCATGTTAACAGAGGGAAAATGGATGATTACTACTAAGGAGCAATTAAGAATTCCTTAGCTAATGTTCAAGATGAAAGAACCAGGGGAAACAGGAGCAACTAAGAGTTCACTGTTTATGCTAATTCTAAAGAAAAAATTAATAATAAAAGAGACTGAACATAGAGTGCAAACAAGCAAATTATGAGTTATTCTTTTTCTCTATTATTTAGATCATGAAACATATATGATATAGTAAACACAGAAACTGTAAGACACAAGTTAGAAGGGACTTATTGATCCATAAAAACGATTCAAGAATTCTGTAACATGGTCCTTAGCATCAATTTTTCATCCAGTGAGCTCGACAAAATGGTTCCAACAGCTTTTTTATTTCCAAAATTGTTCAGTATTATAGTCAAAACTATGAACATTCACCACCAACATACCCCAAATACTTCGCCAAGGGGGGGTATTTATACAAAAATATCAAATATCTTACAAAATATCTGAAGGAATAATATTTGTTGATAATTAATGCTTCTTTTACATAGACAGAGACAGATAGACTCAAAAACAAGGAAACAATAAATAGATGCAATAAATTCATGCTGCGCTGGTTGATTTGTCTTTATGAGATGTACTGGAGGTAGGTGCTGCAAGTCGGTTCCCAGCTGTCTTCTACTGATCCTATGAGTTGGTTATTCTACCTTGGCTGGATTTTCTTTTTGACTCTGATATGAAGCACTTTGACCCGCATGAGCGTGATTTATTTCTGTTCTCCATATTATAGCAGATGGTCCAAAATTTTGAATTGACCAAAGATAATTTACAGGATCTCTAACATGCTTTGCCACCACTCTGGTCCTAGTAATTTATTTCTTTGCAGCTTCCTTAAAGTCTCGTCAGTCTCTGTGTACCTGAAGAAATTAGGTGGGATGGTGAACAGATGTTTTACCTCATGCTCTATGTAGAATAGATTTTCCAGGCTGTTATAAAGGGACTGGCCAGATGGGAGTGCCTTCTCTCCTGAAGTGCTTGAAGATGTATTAGCTTGATTAGCAACATATGTATTTAATTTACGTACATAGTCCCTGCAGACGATCATTACTTCCCAAAGGACTTGGCAAACCTTTTTGATGCAGGACTGTAAATCTTTCTGTGAAAGAATCAATCTCTACTTGCATGTCCTGGCATCTTCTGTCCAAATTTTGCATTAGATTTCTCATGGTTAGAACTCTCTTGATGTCCAGAATGGTGCCTGTTTTGTCTCTAATATCCAGTGCTTCCAATTCTTCACTGGTCTTGGTGTTCAAAAAATGTATTATCCTGTTAGCTTGCTCAAGCATCTGTCCCAATAAGGCTCTTATTTTTTGAATTTCCACTTGGGCCACTCTTATCAAATCAATATGTTCATAAATGGTTTGAATAGACCTCCACACATCACTAAGGGATTGAGTAATGTTGGTCCACAAAATTTCTCTGATGTCTGCCAGAGGCTTATCCAGAGAGAGATCATTCTCTAAGGCTCTTACCTTATTCTCCAATGTTTTGATCTCCCTTGTTTTCTCTGCCACATTCATCTTGGATTTATCATAGCTCTGTTCAACCTTTGCCAATTTTTTTTTGACTTGCTTCAGCTCTGATACTTGGAGTTTCAAATCCTCCATGGCTTTTGTTAATCGCTCTATAGTCATAGCTGTACTGCTGCCTAGTGCTGTTGTTGTTGCTGAGGTACCTGTGGTGATTTCTGTTGTTGATGCTGGAACAGTGGGAGGCACTGCTGTTATAACTATAGGAGGGGCAGTTGTGACTGTTGGAGCTACTTCAGGTGGCTGAGAGGTTGACTCTCCTTGCTTCTCTTGTAGTGCTTTCTCCAATGCCTCCTCTGTCTCACTCAATCTCTCATTTAGCCTCATGAGCAGGTCCATCATGTCCTCTTTAGATTTCTGTTGTACGACATCTACTATCTGTGGATGCATTGAAGGAGGCATTTTGAGCTGTTTTCTGAGGGCAGCAATGTCCTCCTCCTTTTTCTTCATTAGTGCTTTTATGCCTTTGGCATCTTTGGGATCATGTCCCAGTTCAATGATAATGTCTTTCAAGGATTTTATTCTGTTGTCCTTTGCTAGAGAAGAAGCTTTCTCTAAGTCTAACTGAGCATAGGTATTATTTATGGAATTTTGCAATTTATGAGCCAACATTGCTTTATCAGCTAGTGTGGAGTGTACCATTTCTCCAGTCTGTTTATGCAGCTCAATCTGGTCTATTGGATGAATATCATTGGCCAAGACTTCCAGATTTGTCCTGATATAATCAGCTGTCGATTATGGTTGTTACACCTTGGGCTTGAAATAACTCATGATCATTTTCCCTTCTTTAATGTCATATGCTGACATTAATCTTTGCTATTTTGTGGGGGCCATCTTAAGATATTGGTTATAAATTTGCAGCCTCAATGGATCATTTCTAGCCTTTATCTCTGTGAATGTTCTTTTGATATCAGAGGTTTGCTTACTTGGTGGCCTAGTGGATGAAACTTCCACACTATGCTGCCTTTCTAGCTCCTGCCTGTGCGAGCTAGTTGATGTTTCCACTATCAGGAATGTCTCCTGGCTAGCTATATTTTCCCCCCTTTGGCTGTCTATTGTTTCTTCAAAGATTTCTCCTTCAGATAGAGGATCTAGTCTTTGCCTTTTTACCCCTGGTTGCTCTGCAGGACCACTGATAGGTGTGCCCTCTTCCCTGTCCCTCTTCTTGCCTTTTTCCTCATTTAGAGGAGTCTGCAGTGCAGGAATCTTTGCTGCTTTGGTTTGGGAAGGAGGATTTTGCCCTTGACCCTGTTCCTTTGATGTTGCTGGCTGGTCTGTCATTGTGTGCTGCTCTGTATCTAGCACCTCTTTGCCTTTTGATGTCCCTGTAACTGGTGTTTCTTGTACAGGCTGCTTAGAAGTTCCAGCAGCAGATGTGCCAGCTCCCGTTTGTTGTGACAGTTTGAAAGACATCTGTCCAAAAGAGTCCAGGTCAAGGGTTTTTTCAAGGTCTTTCATAGCTTTTTCCATTATCTCTTCCTCAGTAATTTCTTCAATTATTGTACCTTCTACCCATTCCTCTTGATTAGCATATTGTTCAATTTCAGGGATGTTATGATGAATGTACACTGACAGCCTGTTTCTCACCTTTCTGTCACTTATAAAACTGTACGGGTCATATGGTGCCCAGTAAAAACTTTGCTTCAATTTAAGGCGTTCCCCTAATATCTCTTTAGCATCTTGCCAAGCCTCCCTCTTATGGATGATAAAAGGGCCTAACTGGTTTTTTATTCTCAGTTGAGCCTTTTTCTTTGCATTACAGAAATGGGTTAAATCTGCATTCATAAGTTGCCTGAAATACTCCAGTGAAAACAGTGTCATAGGCACATATTTGGGAAGCTTATAAGGGCACAAATTTCAGCCATATATTCTGATTTCGGTGTGATTCTGGTAGAGGTACCAGTCACCTATTCTGTAGTTTTTGGAGAGCTGTAAAATCTTCTTTATATCACCAGTGAGACTAAGAAGGGGATGTCCTATCAATAGAGTGGATGCTGGGTGAATAAATAAGTCAATAAATTCACAGTAGGTGTAAGGACCCTCATAGTTTTTATGGAAGACTGAGCTCCAGAAAATTACAGACCTCCTATTTCCCTTTGAGTCCAATTTTCTAACATGAAATGGAAAGTTATCTGGTTGATAGTATAATAGAAGGTGATAGATGAAAGATGAATACTTGAAGACTCCTTCTCTTTCCAAATTTATAAATTGGTCATGGATTTTGTTGGTAATGTAAGTGGCATAGTCATATTTGACAGCAGGGGGCTGTCCCGGAGTAAAGATTGACAACAGAACTAATGTGGTCTCATCAACAAATTCACTGGTTTTGAATCCCAAGATAAAGGATATCATATCAATTAAAAGTTTTCCTGTTTCAGTGAACCGGGTATCCAGATATGGAGGTGGGCCTCAGTGCTGGCACTCTGGCCTCATGAACATTTGTGTAATGCGGGTGATTTCAGCATCAGTCAGGTGAGAGCTTTGTTCAAGCAAGAACCCCGTGGAAAGAGGAGCCAGAGGTTGGGCGGGTTTAAATTGTAACATCTCATTGATGGATTCATCAGTTATGTAAAAAAGGACAATTTCAGAAGGAGATCTACTGGTTTCAGAAGGACACATAACTACTCTTCGGACAGGGTCATAGTTGGCGCAGCATTGGTGAATTATGTCTGGGAAGACATGGACAGAGGGAAGGAAATATCTGGGTAGGTTGGATTCCCAAATTCCAAAAACATCAGAGTTATTTGCATGGCTGTCCCTGATTTGGCAAAAGGTTTGAAGATGGTTGACAGAAGTGGTCAGGTCTTTAATTTGAAAATCTCTATCAGCGAAGGACAAATAATCCTGGTCTTTATGGGGTGCATTCAAGGGAGCAATGTTCAGGGCCACCGGAACTTCCATGTTTGGTTCTTGTGTTTTCAAACAGGAGGTCCGGCTTATGTGGGAAAAACGGGCAAAAGAGCAGTTTGGGATGTCTTGGTATGGTAATTATGGACTGCTTTAGCTTGAATTTGGCTCTTATAGGTATAATTTACAGAGGAAAACCGAAAATACAGGTTCGAGAGGTGGGACGGGATAAATACCTGTATTTTGGAGGCGAACCAGTGTAATTTGCAGGTTGATGGACGAGTTGCGGAGCAGGATGCAGGACTTTGCTTGGTCGGGTGGCAGACTGGATGCTTCTACAATTGCTTGGATGTAGTTTGCATGCACCAGTTTCGCGGAAAAAACGAATGAAAATGGGCGAAAATGACATTTTCACGAGTTTTTGACAAAAATTGGCTTCGTGGGGCTTTTTGGCACTTTTCGGTCGGATGATGTCATCAGGATGTGACATTTTGTTGTGACACAGGGGTACAGGACGCTGATGTGGAGGTGACGTGGCAATGACGTCAGCGAGCAGGGTTAATGGGAGGGCGATAAGCGGTATCGGCCCACACCGCTTATAAGCTGAAATGGTTTTGGACGGAGGGGCAATGAGCATGGCGAAAAGGTGCCGCGTGTCCCTGGTACGGTGGCAATACCACCAACTCCCCGGGAAGTAAACATCGGCAGTGGAGGGTCTCGGAATATGATCGTGGGCTGTTGGATGCATGGGCCCACATCCAACAGTTGGTGCTCAATGGAGATGGCGGAGGGTTAGGGCGCGAGGGCCCACGTATAAAATCAACGTTTTAATGCTGTTTGGGCTTGATATGATTGGTGGTGGGGTGATTTGTTAATCAATTAACATGGGGTTAATTGATTTCAAAATAATGTGTGGGGGATGGTTATTATATGGTTCCTGATGAACCTATAATCTCTGTTTAAACAGAAATATGGCCATAATTGACCGGGGGCGGGATTGTTACATATTGGGGGTTTTATTGTATAGATATATTAATACGGGGGAAGGGGGATTTATAAGTTATTTAATACTTATCATGTTAATAGTTAATATGAGTTTATGAAAAATAGGCGCTAAGTTATAAAGTTCAACAACTTAGGCTACGGGAGCGAAAGGATTTTACACAAGAAATGTGGCTTCTTTGCCTAGAGCAAAAATGTTATTTTACTCGGGCCTTTTCATGAAATGAGGTGGAGTGATTTGGGAGTATTGAGCAGATCTCAATATCCTTGTGGGGAGATTAGTAAGTGATTTTGGGAGAAGTGTGAAGGGAAGTTAGACATGCCTCACTTGATTTGTAACTAAACAGTTGCCATGGTACTTATGATATCCATAAGATGAACATTTTTAAGGGACAAAATTAATCATAAGCATGCTTCTGCAACACCAAACTGCCTACCCAACCTATTATAATTAACCTTTTTTCTTCGTTTTTCTTTGGGTGCATTTGAACTGGCAAACCCTCAACAATCTTCTTTTGTTTTCTTTATATGCCAAGCCTATCTAAATCTATCCTTATAACATCCAAGGGCTCAGCTTTAACTGTTGAGCCCTTTACTTCTCTACCTAACTATTTATCTGCTAAGATTGAACATTTTGGACAGATTTTATTCTCTATCTCTTAAAACAAGAAATTAAAACATGAACTAGCCAAGATTAAGCTGTTTGGCTATTCATCAATTGCAGCATAAAGTTCAACAAACTTCATATGAAACTTTCATTTACAGAACACAAAATAGTAGTGGCATTTAGACTTGCACACTTTCCTGGTATTTTTTATTTGGGGTTCATCTCTTTCATTTTTATTTTGACCATTTCATTCTTTTTACCCTTTGATCTTTCTTTTAGGGTATACCCTCTTTTCATTTTTTAATTTTTTGATCTTTTCAAAATATGGAAAACCTTTGCAGCAGGGAAAGGATGAACATATTATGGATTTTAACCAGTCAATCATGAAATATGACACCTATTGGTATAGGAGCATAACACTGGCTCCACTTGGGGATGGATTTTCCTGGTGAAAAGTCAAGAACAACAGGTCAGATGGCCTTATGTACAATTCTTGCTGCATTCTGAAATTTTCCTTTGCTGTAAGTGAACAAACTGTACAGAGGACCATGTAAAATATACACATCTCTCATGAGCTGATCCAAACAATTACACCTCTGTTTTGGATAGTTTATCTGAATGTTTGTTCTCATATTTTCAGCTCCCAAGTCTTCTACAATTTCTGGTAAACTAAAAAAAGGGTAACACAAAAAGGTGGTAAAGTTACTTGACTGTTCCTCAAGATTTTCTACACATTCCTTCCCATTCTTATTGCTGTAATAAACTGCAGAAACTAAACATCCTTATGTACAAGCTAGAGTCCTGATATATCAACAAACTGGATCAAAATAATGTTTTAGCATCCGACCATTAACTGGTCCATCTTCTGCTTCTGTACCATCCAGGCTCTTTAAAAAGTAAGTATTGTTTCCTTGTACAGCCTGGATGATAAAAGGTCCCCTCCATAGGAAGTCAAACTTCCCATGTTTTCCTTTATCTTCTCTCCTTGAGTCCCATTTCAAAACCTTGTCTCCAATATAGAAATCCTCTGCCTTAGTCCTCTTATCAAATATCTTCTTGAGCTTTTCTTGTAGCACTTGAGATCTCTGATATACCTCTTCTCTGGTCTGTTGTAAATGAATAGTCTGATTTATTCTTCTCTGAATGTCATTGGGTTCTGCCTGCACTTCTTGTAGCAACTTCATCACAGGGACTCCCAAAGATGAAGGGAATATAGCCTCCATGCCATAAACCAATTCATAGGGGCTTGTTCCAATGGATCTCTTTGTAGTCAATCTGTCTGCCCATAGTGCATTGATAAGCTTCTTATGCCAGTTTTTCTTGTTTTCTTCCAATACTTTCTTAATGATATTGATCAGGCTTTTATTGGATGACTCAGCTAGACCATTACCTTGAGGGTAATAGGCTGTGGAGTGGCCTAAGGTAATGTGGTACTTGTGACAGAAATTGATCATTCTCTTGGATTTAAAAGCAGCAGCATTGTCAGTTATAATCTTTTCAGGACAGCCAAATCTGGACAGGATGTTGGTTTCTAAGAATTGCATGATCACTGAATCATTGGCTTGTCTACAAGGGATGGCCTCTATCCACTTGGTGAAATAGTCTGTGGCAGTCAGGATCCATTTATGTTGGCCGGATGAGGGAGGATGAATTTCCCCAATGAAGTCTAAACCCCATTGTTGAAATGGTCTTTCAGTGGAAATTGGTTTAAGGGGTAGAGGCAAAAGTTTCCTCTTGCCTTCAAAGATTTGACATTTATGGCAAGAAGTTACAAATTTCTTTACATCAGCAAACAGGGTAGGCCAATAAAATCCAGCCCTTAGGATTTTATCAGCAGTTGATTTCCAGTACAAATGTCCACCACAATCCCCTGCATGAAGTTCTTTGAGTACCTTGTCAGTTTCATCTTTTATCAGACAATTTAATAGAACACCTTCATGATTTTTCTGAAAGAGAGCACCATCTAAAATACAAAACTTTAAAGCTTTCATTTTTATAAACCTTTTCTTTGTTCTGGATAATCCTGGAGGAGCATGTAGGTTTAATAATACATAACATATATCAGCATACCAAGGTGATTCTAGGAAAGCCTGGCTGATTTGTGGAGTCACCATCTCCTGTTCATTATCTAGTTCATTAATATCTAGGGCTTGGCAATTGGTTTCAGTCATGAGTTTAGCCAATCCCTGTCATTTTATAAGCTTTGTAGGTTTTATTTCAATGTCATACTCTAATATAGTAGCAATCCATTTACCTCTTTTGCCTTCAATCCACTCTTGGGTTAGGATATCTTTGACAACAGTGCTTGGCACATAAGCGATTATATGAGAGTATAGTATGTAGACCCTAAAATCTTTGATGGCTTTCACAAGTGCATAAGCTTGTTTTTCCATGATTGGGTATTTTAGAGGTGCATCCCTTAGTGCTTTGCTAAAGAAGGCTATGGGTTTTTCACATCCTTGATCATCTTTCTGTAGCAAAACAGCAGCAATAGTGTGTTCTGATGCAAATGAAAATATTATGAAGTCTCTGTCAAATTTTGGGCTTGTAAGGACTGGTGTTTTGGTTAAAGCTATCTTGATTTCTTCAAATGCTTGTTTGGCTTCTAACGTCCATTTGACCTTGAAATCTTTTTTTAAGCATATTATTCAACAATCTAATTAATTCAGCCAAGTTGGGTATGAATCTTCTTAAAAAATTAATTTTCCCTAAGAAAGCTTGGAGTTCTTTGACATTTCTGGGATGTGGTATTTGTAAAATGGCTCCTATTCAGTCAGGGTCAATTTTAATGCCATATTTTGAGATTATGTGACCTAACAGTTTGCCCTCTTCTAGGCCAAATAATGACTTCTTTGGATTTAGTGATATACCATATTTTCTGCAGATTAAAAACACTTGTCTTAGATGATCTAGGTGTTGCTGATCTGATTTGGAAAACGCAGTGAGATCATCTAGGTATATGACCAGGAAATCATGAATTTCTTTAGCAAAAGTTATGTCCATTGCACGTTGGAAGGTTGCCCCTACATTCTTGAGTCCAAATGGAATTTTCACATATTTGAAAGTTCCCCATGGAGTTGTAAAAGCAGTTTTTTCCTGATCATCAGGGTGAACTAAAATCTGGTTGAAGCCTGAAAACCCATCCAAAAGTGAAATTCTAGAGGCACCTACTACCCTTTGTAAAATGTGGTCCATCTTAGGTAAGGGGTAGTGGTCTTTTAAAGAGACTTTATTTAGATTCCTCAAATCAACACACAGTCTGATTTCTCCTGTTTTCTTCCTAGTGGGCACTAAATTAGAGACCCATTCTGAAAATCTAATGGGTGCAATTATCCCAGCTTCATACATTCTTTTGACTTCTTTTTCAATTAGAGGGAGGAGTACAGGGTTGACCCTTCTGAGTTTTTGCTTGAAAGGTTTTTGATTTTCTTTGAGGGGTATTGTATGTTGAATCACAGAAGTATCATAAGATTTGAGATCTTCATAGCTCCATGCAAAAACGTCCTGGAATTCTTTGAACAGTTCAACATATTTAAGCTTTTGGTCAGGAGGCAAAGTTTTGGACAATTTTATCATTTTAGGATTTTGTTCAGTTCCTATGTTACAGTCCTCAATCTCTGCATTTAGAGGCTGCATTTTGGGCTTCCTTGAAATATCATTAGAATCAAAAATGTCTTCCAGAGGAGTTAATCCTGTGGGTAAATAATTGTCCTTTAAATCAATAACTTCAGATTCTCCTCCAATAGTTTCATCAAAGTCTATTTCTTTAAGCTCTTGCAACTCTTTGCTGGTAAATTTTGTTGGATGTAGTATTTGAGTTGCTGTTTCAACTGAAATGTGTGTTTCAATTTTGTCTATTTGATCAATTTCACAAACAGTGCCCATGTCTATATTAGTGCTGGAAAATTCTTCTTTTAGGGCCAAGAAATTGTTAATCTGAGTGTCATTGTCAAACACTTGCCAGTTTTTTACATTGTCAGGTATAGTTGGCTTGTGTTTAATCTCAGCTGTAAAATGATGATTAGGCTCAAATGGCAGTTTACAAGTGTTGGCAAATGTTGCTAGACTATAAGCATGCAAATTGTGTTTCCTTGGAATTTTGGCAAGCTGTGTTTCTAGAAAGGTATTGAGTATTTCAATTGCTGCCCCTCTATAAGATCTTAATCTGAGATCATTTGTGAGGAATTTTCCTTTCATTTGTTGAATAACTAAATCAGAGTCTCCCAAAATTGATACCCTAACTGCCCCTAAGCTTTTGATCAATTTGAGTCCTAGCAAGAGGGCTTCATATTCAACCATGTTATTAGTGCATCTAAAATTCAACCTGTATGCATGTCCTTCAGCATGATCATTTTCCATATTATGTATCCAAATCCCTGCTCCTGCTCCTAGTTTATTGACTGATCCATCAAATTCCAAATACCATAGGATTTCTTGATTATAGCTAGTATCAGGAGTCTTAGAAATTTGCTTACTAGGGAGATTTGGATTTTCAGTTTCATGTGGTTTCCCTTGTGTGTCTGATATACCATTGTTCACAGAAATTTCTTGAATTTGAACACTAGATTTTTCATTTATGAATTTTTTCTGCTCTAAAGCTAAAGCCTTGACATCAGTTGGGGGGTAAATTTCAGCATTGTATAGGATGAAGGAGTCCATATCAGAATGCATGGAATAGATGGGAAAATTCTGGGGTTTCTCCTGGCTGCTGACCACGTATTTCATTAAAGTTTCTCGGTACAACCTCTTTGGTTGACCAAATACTGAAATGGTAGCATAGGACATGTCCAACTGTAAATATCCCTGGAGCTTTGCACCCCAAGATCTAGACAACAACATGCCATATTTTGGTGGAATATCAACTACCACTACATCCATTAAAATTGTCTTGGCAAGGTATTGAACTAATGATACACACAAATATTAGATCAATCCTAGACATCTGACCTGGCTTGAATCAAAAGAGAACAAGTCTTTGTATGGCCTGGTAATATCTAGGTCCAACTTCTCCATTACAGATTTAGGCATTAAGTTATGAGAAGCACCAGAATCAAACATTGCATTGTGAAGTATTTTATCATGAATGTTCAGACTTACATAGAAAGGAGGAACCCCTCCATCTACCGATTTTCCGTTTACTTCAGGGCCAAAAATTAATTCAGGTTGGTCATCAAGGACATTTACTGCATCTCTGTTTTCTGAAATTTGAAGTGATCTGTTGATTTGTTCTCTATAGACATCATGCTTAGCCAATTCTGACAGTGGAATGGCTATCTTTAACTTGCCTATTTCGGTCTCAAGGTTGAAAGGTTTTTCAGTTTGAATTTTTGCATTTCGGGCAGCAAGGTTTTCTTTTTCTGCTGCATTTTCTGTATCTATCTCTTTTACAGGAATGTTGTTATGAGCTGAAGTTGTTTCTATGTCAATTTCTGGAGGTTCTCCCACAATTTCTTTGAAAGGAATGGAAGTTGAAGATTGTTTATTAGGTTGTTGATTATCTGAAACATCTTCAACTATTGGATTGTTTGGGTTAGGAATTGCTTTAGGAGGAGTTTGTATAGGAGGGTTCTTGATTTTAGCTTTGGTAGGTTGCTTGGTTTCTTTCTGTTTATTGTCATCAGGGACATCTATTCTCCTACTTCTCAGATTATATTGTTTGTGAACTTCATAGATGGCTGTGTCATATCCCTCCCTAAAATCAAATGATTCCCCTGATTGAATTTGGAACTGACCAAGAGTGTGAGCCTCTTGGTCTTCTTGGGTTAGGAAAATTTGTTGTTCACTATTGAGACCCATTAAGTTAATTTGAGTGTCTTCTGTGGGCTCACTAGAAGTTGAAGCTTCAGCATAGTTTTCTTGGAATGGAGGTCTAATGCTTTGGTCAGGGCCAGCCTTTCCAATGTTAGAGTTCTGGTTTTTCCTAAAGTTTGGATTTCTCCCGGTATTGCTTGGTTGACCCTCCCAAGGGGATTTTCTCTTGTTAGCCTCCTGTTGCGACAGGTGTTCATATTTCATGATTGACAGATTGAAAGTGCCAAATATGTCATCTTTTCATGCTGCAAGTTTCCATATTTCCTTAAAGAAGCCAAAGAAGAGGTCATGAAAGTGTGCTAGTCCAAATGCCACTGCTGTATTCCAATTTTGATGAGTTATTTCATTTTGATAAGTTTTTTCAGTTAAGGGAAGGCCAAACAGCTTAATCTTGGCCTCCCTAGGTTTCAATTTTTTGTTTTAGAATATAGAGAATGATATCTGTCCAAACAGCTTAATCTTGGCAGATTTGTAGATAGGTAGAGAATCAAAGGAGCCCAACTGCTTAATCTGGGCCCTTGGCAGAAATAAGTGTAGATTTAGATAGGAAGGCATTCAAAAGAAAAACTGTAAAGCTAGGTCTGTAAGTCTAGGTGCACCCAAACCAAAAACAAGAAAAAATGTTAGGTAATTAGGCTGGGTAGGTAGTTTTTGAGGTTGCAGAATGTTCATTCATGATCAATTTTGTGTTTCAAAGTGTTATATCTTCTCAGATCACAGTTATGATGCAGTTTTCATCTGGAAGAGCTCAAGCTAGACATAACTAACTTCCCCTTCTTCTTATCCCCCAAGTCACTCACTAACTTCCCTGAAGAGGTCAAGATCTACTTGAGCCTCTTAGTTTCATCATTCTCCATATCATTTGCCTTGGTGAAGATCTGCGTCACTCAAGGATCGTTCATTCATCTTCTATGAGTCACTTTTCCCCCAAAATATCCTAAGGTCCCATACTTAGCGCTTTCTGATCATTGTCATATTTACTCCTAACTCTATTATCTAACTCCCTAGTCTATTCCCCTTCCCCTACTAAAACTATGTATAAAAATCCCAAAAATATAATAATACCCCCTCCTGGCACTATAGCCCTATTCTTCTAAGTCTGGGAAATAGCAGTTCATCTGGGGCTGTTATTAGCCCATCCGTGTCCTGGAGTTACTCTGACATCTGGTCAGAATAACAACCATTTCCCCTAAGCCCTGACCCTGAAAAACCCATTTTCCGCCTCATCCTAAGGTCTTACCCATGAAGTAATTGACCCGCTCACATTTAACCCCCCCATAACCCGCAAAAACCAAAGTTTAAACCCCCGCTGCGCTATATTAATATTCGGATATTCCGCGGGCCCTGTCCCTTAGCCCTCCGCCGTCTTACCTATTCCGCCAGCCGTCTGATCTCCCGCGCCTGAGATCTACGGTGGGCGGGCCTTCCCATATCCCAAGCTGCCGATGGTTAGCATCCGGGAGATGGGCGGTATTCCCGCCGTACTCCCGCCACGTGTCACCTTCTCGGCTGTGGTGGAGCCCCCTCCTCCAATACCGCTTGTGCTCAAAGGCGGTGCACCTGAAACCGGAAACCGCCTCCGCCCAGTGACGTCACCTTGATGCGTCACTCGCCTGCATCACCTGCCTGCGTCGGCCTCCTGCCAAGTCTACTGCCACGTCACCCACCGTACTGCTGACGTCACCCTGCTGACATCACCCTACCATGTCATCTACCGTACTGGGTCCCACCCGCTGACGTCATGTTGACGTCATCTTCAATTTTTGGCGCGAAAGGCGAAACCACTGGAACGGAAGCCCGGAATGAGAAACAAGGGCAGTTTTTGATGCGCGCATCGCTAAGGGAAAAGGGCCAAAATGGAAGCCCCCTCGCGGCCTTATGACCTGCAGCCCTCGAAATTCGCAGTTGGACAGAAATTTCTTCACACAGGTTCAGAAAAGGAGCAAAAACAGTTCTAAAGGAAACAGAGGGCCGAACAGCGGCCATTAATTTTTGATTTGACACACAGCACATCAAGGAAGCGGCAAAGAGTATCAGTCTAATATTTTTAATAAAGATCTTCAGTTCCCAAAGCAGCTTAACATTCAAGACCTCCATCAAAGTCAGCAAAGCAGTTAAGGCCATTTAAGGCTTATGTGGTCGGGATTGGTGCACATCAATGCCGCCGAACAGCAAGCATGGCCGACTTAGAAGTGGAGATAAAGGACCCATGCACAATTATTACAGAAACACTGCACCAAGCCACCAAGGACAACGCATTAACTCAGTTTTGATACGGCTGCCCTCAGCGCAGCCCAAAGATATTTTCTTGCATTTATTTCTGATAGGATTAGGTTAAAATAGTCATTTCCTTCAGACCTGTTTTAGGTCAAGCTGTAATAGACAATTTTCCCTATATATACCGCCCTCTGTATTGTTTCAAGGGTTGGTTGGTTGATAATTTTCATCAGAGACTCGCACTGTATACCTGATAATCTTTCTATAATCAAAGACTGCTTACAAGCTTGGAGAATGGACTGTTTGATGTGTTGTTACTGGTTCTGAAGAATTGAATGTGGAATTCATGTGCTGCAATATGAATCAATAAGTTTTTCTCACCTCTGTCATTTCAATTTCATATATGCTCAAGTCACAAAACAAAAGATTGGTTTAGAATTTGCTTAGCTGCACTCTATGCTCAGGTTCTGTGGCTTCTTAATGTTTTCCTCTTGATCTAGGCATAAATATGAATTCCTTCATGGCTCATGTTTCATCTATTTCACATATGAATGACTGTTATCTAGGAATTCTTAGCTGCTCCTAGATAGGGTTATTTATCCTCTTTCTGCTAACCTGGTTGAGAGATTCTTTGTTGCCTCTCACTCCTTAGCATTCATTCCATCCTTTTAAGCTTAAAATGTTGTTTCACGAGAAGCTACCTTGCTCCTCATTCCTCTTGTGACCAAGAAAACGCACCAGCAGTCCCACTCCTTGACTCCATGCCCAATGGTTTGAAACTTTCATACTATACCTGCCTCTTTGCCTGAAAGTATCATCCTTCCCACCAAAATCAAAACAAAACCCCCTTGAACTCAATAACTAGCCTAACATCATCTTCAACAAAGCTAAATCAGAAAGAGAGAGCCCTCTCTGATTGTAGGTAGGCTAGAACCTGCAGTCCAAAGTTGGTCTGTGGTTACCTCGGCCATATCCTTTTGAGCTGATAAAAAGGACAACCTAAGTGATAACATATCTCAATTGTTTCTACTCTATCACCAATTTTTTCCATTCCTTTAATGACAGCATCTAATTTTTGTTCAAAGGAAGAAGGTTCTTCTTTGATGGGTATCCTCCTTTCAGCTCTAGCTCGAGCTCATTTAGAAATCAAGTTGGCCTCAACACTGACAACTATACTCTGCATGTCTTCTAAGCTTCGAGGATCCCTTTCCCTAAGCTGGTATGCCATATCATAGTCAAATGCATCAGGGAATTTAATCAAGGCCAAGTCTGGTGGAGGTCTGAGATTCTGAGGAATAGCATTGTATACATTGTTGAATATGGTGCAGTAATATTGAACAGTTTCTTGTGGACCTCTCTTTAAGTTTTCATATTCTGATAAAATGTGGAGAGGATCTTTTTTCTTTTCCCATCTGTTTAAGAAGGTATGATAAAGAGCCTCTGGATCATTGATAGTGTTTGCAGGGAGTGCTCTAAACCAGGTTCTAACATCTCCACTTAAGCTTTCGACAAAGACTTTCATTCTTACATCATCATCATCAATCTCATAGTTTTCAAAATAATCCATAATTTTCTTGGTGTGTTGTTGAGCTGTGTAAGTGCCAGTACCATCAAAATAAGTGATTTTGCTTTGATAATCTTGAGGCATAGCCCCTGGATTTGCAAGTAATTGTAGGGGAGCATATCGGTTTGCCATATTTGTGGAGATAAGTGTAACAGCCAGAAGAGCAGGGATACCAGTTGAAATATGTACTGTGGATGGGAGAGTGGAAAAGATGGTTTGAAGTGTTGATGGTGAACTAGGAGAAGCAACAGTAATGGTAGAAAGGACTGGTGCTTTTCCAGGAGTAAGCTTAGATTGGATAAGGTTCTGCTGGCTTCTAAGGTTTTTGGGAATCAGATTAGGATTTTGAAACACAGGTGGGGGATTTGGATCTGGATTTGATCTAGTGTAACGGATCTTCTTCTTTGGAGCCAGCTTCTGAATATATTTTTTGGTTTTTCTTGAAATATTTGAAGGATACAACTTTTGACAGTATCTTTCTAGGAAGTTTAAAATATGGGAGTTTTGAATTTTCCTGAAGATATATTGAAATAAGCGACTGATCAAGTATTTGAGACAATAGTTCAAAGCCTAAAACTAGACTAGAGATAGACTGAAGCAGCTTTTATTTATTCCTGCAATTGCCTAGCAAAAGCAGTTTCAAAGGCTACCTGGCTAACTTCAGGCTCCATCTGTAGCTCTTAAAAAATAAATAGCAATGACAAACAATTATTCAGATCCCCAGTTGAGTCGCCAATGATGTTATCACTCAAGTTGTTCCCAAAAGTTGTAGGAAAGGGAATACGGCCGAGGTAACCACAAACCAATCTTTTAGATACAGGTTCTAGCCAATCTGCATCCAGAGAGGGCTCTATCTTTATAATTTATCTTTGTTTTGAGGTATATTAGGCTAGTTATGAAGTACAAGGGTTTTGTTTTGAATTTGGTTGGAAGGAGGGGAACTCAATAGCACAGTGAGGTAAAACTGAAACATTTCAGTCCATTGGGCATGATGGAGTCAAAGAGGGATGGCTTCCTGGGTTAGGTTTCTTACCAGAGGATTTATCACAGAGCAAGGTACTCAAATATGGAACAACTTATAGCCTGGAATCAGATGGAATGGAGTCAATGGGTGAAGGGCAATTAAGAATCCTTCATCGTGTTGATAGAGGGAAAATGGATGATTACTACTAAGGAGCAATTAAGAATTCCTTAGCTAATATTCAAGATGAAAGAACCAGGGGAAACAGGAGCAACTAAGAATTCACTGTTTATGCTAATTTTGAAGAAAACATTAATAATAGCAGAGACTGAATACAGAGTGCAAACAAGCAAATTCTGAGTTATTCGTTTTCTCTATTATTTAGATCATGAAACATATATGATATAGTAAACACAGAAACTATAAGACACAAGTTAGAAGGGACTTATTGATCCATAAAAACGATTCAAGAATTCTGTAACATGGTCCTTAGCATCAATTTTTCATCCAGTGAGCTCGACAAAATAGTTCCAACAGCTTTTTTATTTCCAAAATTGTTCAGTATTACAGTCAAAACTATGAACATTCACCACCAGCCAACCCCAAATACTTCGTTTGGGGGGTATTTATACAAAAATATCAAATATCTTACAAAATATCTGAAGGAATAATATTTGCTGACAATTAATGCTTCTTTTACATAGACAGAGACAGATAGTCTCAAAAACAAGGAGACAATAAATAGATGCAATAAATTCATGCTGCGCTGGTTGATTTGTCTTTATGAGATGTACTAGAGGTAGGTGCTGCAAGTCGGTTCCCAGCTGTCTTCTACTAATCCTCTGAGTTGGTTATTCTACCTTGGCTGGATTTTCTTTTTGACTCTGATATGAAGCACTTTGACCCGCATGAGCGTGATTTATTTCTATTCTCCATATTATAGCAGATGGTCCAAAATTTTGAATTGACCAAAGATAATTTACAGGATCCCTAACATGCTTTGCCACCACTCTGGTCCTGGTAATTTATGTCTTTGCAACTTCGTTAAAGTCTCATCAATCTCTGTGTACCTGAAGAAATTAGGTGGGATGGTGAATAGATGTTTTACCTCATGCTCTATGTAGAATAGATTTTCCAAGTTGTTATAAAGGGACTGGCCAGATGGGAGTGCCTTCTCTCCTAAAGTGCTTGAAGATGCATTAGCTTGATTAGCAACATATGTATTTAATTTACGTACATAGTCCCCGTGCTTCATCAGATGATCATTACTTCCCAAAGGACTTGGCAAACCTTTTTGATGTAGGACTGTAAATCTTTCTGTGAAAGAATCAATCTCTACCTGCATGTCTTGGCATCTTCTGTCCAAATTTTGCATTAGATTTCTCATGGTTAGAACTCTCTTGACGTCCAGAATGGTGCCTATTCTATCTTTAATATCCAGTGCTTCTAGTTCTTCACTAGTCCTGGTGTTCAAAAACTGTATTAGCCTGTTAGCTTGCTCAGGCATCTGCCCCAATAAGGCTCTTGTTTTCTGAATTTCCACTTGGGCCACTCTTATCAAATCAATCTGTTCATAAATGGTTTAAATAGACCTCCACACATCACTAAGGGATTGAGTAATGTTGGTCCACAAAATTTCTCTGATTTCTGCCAGAGGCTTATCCAGAGAGAGATCATTCTCTAAGGCTCTTACCTTGTTCTCCAATGCTTTGATCTCCCTTATTTTCTCTGCCACATTCATCTTGGATTTGTCATAGCTCTGTTCAACCTTTGCCAAATTTTTTTTGACTTGCTTCAGCTATGATACTTGGAGTTTCAACTCCTCCATGGCTTTTGTTAATTACTCTGTAATCATAGCTGTATTGCTGCCTGGTGTTGTTGCTGTTGCTGAGGTACCTGTGGTGATTTCTGCTATTGATGCTGGAACAGTGAGAGGCACTGCTGTTATAACTGTAGGAGGGGTAGTTGTGACTGTTGGAGCTATTTCAGGTGGCTGGGAGGTCGACTCTCCCTGCTTCTCTTGTAATGCTTTCTCCAATGCCTCCTCTGTCTCACTCAATCTCTCATTTAGCCTCATGAGCAGGTCCATCATGTCCTCTTCGGATTTATGCTGTACAACATCTGTTGTCTGTGGATGCATTGAAGGAGGCATTTTGCGCTATTTTCTGAGGGCAGCAATGTCCTCTTCCTTTTTCTTCATTAGTGCTTTTATGCCTTTGGCATCTTTGGGATCATGTCCCAGTTCAATAATAATTTATTCCAAGGATTTTATCCTGTTGTCCTTTGCTAGAGAAGAAGCTTTCTCTAAGTCTAACTGAGCAGAGGTATTATTTAAGGAATTTTTCAATTTATGAGCCAACATTGCTTTATCAGCTAGTGTGGAGTATACCATTTCTCCAGTCTGTTTATGCAGCTCAATTTCGTCTATTGGATGAATGTCTTTGGCCAAGACTTCCAGATTTGTCCCGATATAATCAGCTGCCGATTGTGGTTGTTGCACCTTGGGCTTGAAATAACTCATGATCATTTTCCCTTCTTTAATGTCATATGCTGACATTAATCTTTGCTGTTTTGTGGGGGCCATCTTAAGATATTGGTTATAAATTTGCAGCCTCAATGGATCATTTCTAGCCTTCATATATGTGAATGTTCTTTTGATATCAGAGGTTTGCTTACTTGGTGGCCTAGTGGATGAAACTTCCACACTATGCTGCCTTTATAGCTCCTGCCTGTGCGAGCTAGTTGATGTTTCCACTATCGGGAATGTCTCCTGGCTGGATATCTTTTCCCCTCTTTGGCTGTCTATTGTTTCTTCAAAGATTTCTCCTTCAGATAGAGGATCTAGTCTTTGCCTTTTTGCCCCTGGTTTCTCTACAGGACCACTGATAGGTGTGCCCTCTTCCCTGTCCCTCTTCTTGCCTTTTTCCTCATTTAGAGGAGTATGCAGTGCAGGAATCTCTGCTGCTTTGGTTTGGGCAGGAGGAGTTTTCCCTTGGCCCTGTTCCTTTGATGTTGCTGGCTGGTCTGTCATTGTGTGCTGCTCTGTATCTAGCACCTCTTTGCCTTTTGATGTCCCTGTAACTGGTGTTTCTTGTACAGGCTGCTGAGAAGTTCCAGCAGTAGATGTGCCAGCTCCCGTTTGTTGTGACAGTTTGAAAGACACCTGTCCAAAAGAGTCCAGGTCAACGGTTTTTTCAAGGTCTTTCATAGCTTTTCCCATTATCTCTTGCTCAGTAATTTCTTCAATTAATGTACCTTCTACCCATTCCTCTTTATTAGCATATTGTTCAATTTCAGGGATGTTATGCTGAATGTACGCTGACAGCATGTTTCTCACCTTTCTGTCACTTATAAAACCGTACGGGTCATATGGTGCCCAGTAAAAACTTTGCTTCAATTTAAGGTGTTCCCCTAATATCTCTTCAGCATGTTGCCAAGCCTCCCTCTTATGGATGATAAAAGGGCCTAACTGGTTTTTTATTCTCAGCTGAGCCTTTTTCTTCGCATTACAAAAATGGGTTAAATCTGCATTGGTAAGTTGCCTGAAATACTCCAGTGCAAACAGTCTCATAGGCATATATTTGGGCAACTTATAAGGGCACAACTCATAGCCATATATTCTAATTTCGGTGTGATTCTGGTAGAGGTACCAGTCACCTATTCTGTAGTTTTTGGAGAGCTGTAAAATCTTCTTTATATCACCAGTGAGCCTAGAAAGGGGATGTCCTATCAACAGAGTGGATGCTGGGTGAATAAATAAGTCAATAAATTCACAGTAGGTTTAAGGACCCTCATAGTTTTTATGGAAGATTGAGCTCCAGAAAATTACAGACCTCCTATTTCCCTTTGAGTCCAATTTTCTGACATGAAATGGAAAGCTATCTGGATGATAGTATAATAGAAGGTGATAGATGAAAGATGAATACTTGAAGACTCCTTCTCTTTCCAAATTTATAAATTGGTCATGGATTTTGTTGGCAATGTAAGTGGCATAGTCATATTTGACAGCAGGGGGCTGTCCTGGAGTAAAGATTGACAACAGAACTAAGGTGGTCTCATCAACAAATTCACTGGTTTTGAATCCCAAGATAAAGGATATCATATCAATTAAAAGTTTTCCCGTTTCAGTGAACCAGGTATCCAGATATGGAGGTGGGCCTCGGTGCTGGCACTCTGGCCTCATTAACATTTGTGCAATGCGGGTGATTTCAGCATCAGTCAGGTGAGAGCTTTGTTCAAGCAAGAACCCCATGGAAAGAGGAGCCAGAGGTTGGGTGGGTTTAAATTGTAACATCTCATTGATGGATTCAACAATTATGTAAAAAAGGACAGTTTCAGAAGGAGATCTACTGGTTTCGTAAGGACACATAACCGCTCTTCGGACAGGGTCATAGTTGGCGTAGAGTTGGTGAATTATATCTGGGAAGACATGGATAGAGGGAAGGAAATATCTGGGTAGGTTGGATTCCCAAATTCCAAAAACATCAGAGTTATTTGCATGGCTGTCCCTGATTTGGCAAAAGGTTTGAAGATGGTTGACAGAAGTAATCAGGTCTTTAATTTGAAAATCTCTGTCAGCCAAGGACAAATAATCCTGGTCTTTATGGGGTGCATTCAACGAAGCAATGTTCAGGGCCACCGGAACTTCCATGTTTGGTTCTTGTGTTTTCAAACAGGAGGTCCAGCTTATGTGGGAAAAACGGGCAAAAGAGTAGTTCTAGATGTCTTGGTATGGTAATTATGGACTGCTTCAACTTGAATTTGGCTCTTATAGGTATAATTTACAGAGGAAAACCAAAAATACAGGTTCGGGAGGTGGGACAGGGTAAATACCTATATTTTGGAGGTGAACCAGTGTAATTTGTAGGTTGATCGACGAGTTGCGGAGCAGGATGCTGGACTTTGCTTGGTCGGGTGGCGGACTGGACGCTTCTGCAGTTGCTTGGACGTAGTTTGCATGCAACAATTTCATGGAAAAAACAAATGAAAATGGGTGAAAATGACATTTTCACGAGTTTTTAACAAAAATTGGCTTCGCGGGGCTTTTTGGCGCTTTTCGGTCGGATGATGTCATCAGGATGTGACATTTTGTCATGACGCAGGGGTACGGGATGCTGATGTGGAGGTGACGTGGCGATGACGTCAGCGGGCGGGGTTAACGGGAGGGAAGTAATCGATATCGGCCCGCACCGCTTATAAGCTGAAATGGTTTTGGGTGGAGGGGCAGCGAGCATGGCGGAAAGGCGCTGCGTGTCCCCAGTGCGGCGGCAATACCACCAACTCCCTGGGAAGTAAACATCGACGGTGGAGGGTCTCGCGATATGATCGTGGGCTGTTGGATGCGTGGGCCCACATCCAATGGTTGGCACTCAATGGAGATGGCGGAGGGTTACGGCACGATGGCCCACGTAGAAAATCAACATTTTAATGTTGTTAGGGCTTGATATGATTTGTGGCGGGATGATTTTTTAATCAATTAACATGGGGTTAATTGATTTCAAAATAATGCATGGGGGATGGTTATTATATAGTTCCTGATGAACCTATAATCCCTGTTTAAATAGAAATATGGCCGTAATTGACCGGGGGCGGGATTGTTACATATTGGGGGTTTTATTGTATAGATATATTAATACTGGGGAAGGGGGATTTATAAGGGATTTAATACTTATCATGTTAGTAGTTAATATGAGTTTATGAAAAATAGACGTTAAGTTATAAAGTTCAACAACTTAGGCTAAGGGAGCGAAAGGATTTTTACACAAGAAATGTGGCTTCTTTGCCTAGAGCGAAAATGTTATTTTACTCAAGCCTTTTCATGAAATGAGATGGAGTGATTTGGGAGTATTGAGCAGATCTCAATATCCTTGGGGGGAGGTTAGTAAGTGATTTTGGGAGAAGTGTGAAGGGAAGTTAGACATGCATCACTTGATTTGTAACCAAACAGTTGCCATGGTACTTATGATATCCATAAGATGAACATTTTTAAGGGACAATTAATCATAAGCATGCTTCTGCAACACCAAACTGCCTATCCAACCTATTATACCTAACCTTTTTTCTTCCTTTTTCTTTGGGTGCATTTGAACTGGAAAACCCTCAACAATATTCTTTTATTTTCTTTATATGCCAAGCCTATCTAAATCTATCCTTATAACATCCAAGGGCTCAGCTTTAACTATTGAGCCCTTTGCTTCTCTACCTAACTATTTATCTGCCAAGATTGAACATTTTGGACAGATTTTATTCTCTATCTCTTAAAACAAGAAATTAAAACATGAACTAGCTAAGATTAAGCTATTTGGCTATTCATCAATTGTAGTATAAAGTTCAACAAACTGCACATGAAACTTTCATTTACAGAACACGAAATAGTAGTGGCATTTGGACTTGCACACTTTCCTGGTCTTTTTTATTTGGGGTTCATCTCTTTCATTTTTCTTTTGACCATTTCATTCTTTTTACCCTTTGATCTTTCTTTTAGGGTATACCATCTTTTCATTTTTTAATTTTTTTATCTTTTCAAAATATGGAAAACCTTTGCAGCAGGGAAAGGATGAACATATTAGGGATTTTAACCAATCAATCATGAAATATGACACCTATTGGTATAGGAGCATAACAAGTGCAACAGTTCTGTGGTTCCTGAAAGTGGAGCAGAAAATCTAGTGGTCTCTGGAGAGAAGACCATGTTGTGGCATCAAAGGCTTGGAAATATTGGAGAGAAGGGCCTTCGAATACTTCATGGTAAAGATATGGTAGAAGGTATGAGTAATAGTTCTCTGGATTTTGATTTCTATGAAAATTGTGTATATGGGAAGCAAAATCGGGCGAGTTTCCCCTCTGGTGGTAAGAGGGCGAAATAAATATTAGAGCTTGTGCACAGTGATGTGTTTGGACCTGTGAAGATTCCATCACTGGGTAATTCTGTGTACTATGTATCGTTTATAGATGACTTATCAAGGAATACATGGATATATTTCCTTAAGAACAAATCTGAAGTCTTTGACAGGTTTAAAGAATTTAAGGATCTGGTGGAAAACCAGACAGCGAAGAAGATAAAGGTGTTGAGGATAGATAACGGTGGAGAGTTTTGTAGTAAGGAATTGGAGAAATTCTGTAAGAAGTGTGGTATAGCACAACAGAGGACTACTCCATACACACCTGAGAAAAATGGAGTTGTAGAAAGAATGAACAAGACGTTGATAGAAAGGGCAAGAAGCATGCTCAGTGGTGTCGAGTTAGGACAGGAATTCTGGGCAGAGAAGGTGGAGACAGTGTGTTACCTGGTCAACAGATCACCTTCATCAGCATTGGAAGATAAGACTCCACAAAAGGTATGGACTGATAAGAAACCCTCTCTTTCACATTTGAGGGTATTTGGATGTGATGAATATGTACATGTTCCAAAGGAGAAAAGAACCAAGTTGGATAGTAAATCTGAAAAGTGCATCTTTATTGGGTATAAGGATGGTTTAAAGGGTTATAAGCTTTGGAACCTAGTAACAAGGAAGGCTGTGTACAACCGAGATGTGGTGTTCAGAGTGGTGAAAGATGTTATTAAACATGAAGTCCAACCAAAGGAACCTGAGAAGATAGAGTTTGAGCTAAAGGAGGAAGAATCAGAATCTACAGCAGAGGAGGAATTAGAAGATGAAGAGCCACAAACTTCGGGTGTGAGAAGATCAGTTCAAGAAAGAAGGCAGCCAGAAAAGTATAGTCCATCTGCTTTTTGTTCAAATTTTGTTTTATCTATTACTAATGATGATCCCAGAACTGTGAAGGAAGCAGTAGATTCAGAGGATGGAAAACTCTGGAAAGAGGCCATGGTTGATGAAATGGCATCTTTGCACAAAAATGAGGCTTCGGATCTGGTGAAGTTGCCAGCTGGAAGGAAACCCATTGGTAGCAAATGGGTGTTCAAGAAGAAGACAAATGCAGAAGGAAAGGTCGAGAAATACAAAGCTCGGTTAGTAGCAAAAGGTTATTCCCAGGTGTTGGGAATTGATTTTGGTGATATTTTTTCTTCTGTTGCCAAGGTAACTTCTATTAGATTACTTTTATTTGTTGTTGCTACTTTTGATTTTGAGGTAGAACAGATGGATGTGAAGAAAACATTTCTTCACGGGGATCTAGAAGAGGAGATCTACATGAAGCAACCTAAAGTTTTTGTAATGAAGGGTAAGAAAGAATTGGTATGCAGGTTAAAGAAATCTATGTATGGGTTAAAACAATCACCAAGGATGTGGTATCAGAAATTTGATACATTTATATGGGGACTTGGCTTCACCAGAAGAAAAGCGGATCACTGTGTGTATTTTAAATTAATTGGTGACTGTGTTATTTATTTGGTCTTATATGTGGATGATATGTTGCTGGTTGGAAATGACAAAGAAATTATCCAGGATTTGAAGACCCAATTGTCCTCCAAATTCAACATGAAAGATCTTGGTGCTGCAAACTATATTTTGGGTATGGAAATTAAAATAGACCGGGAAAAGAGGAAGCTCTGATTAAACCAGAGGAAGTATGTCGAGACAATACTGCAGAGGTTTAATATGCAGGATAGTAAACCAATGAAGGTTCCTATTCATGTAGGTGTCAGGTTATCTGCTGAACAGTGTCCCAAGACACAAGAAGAGGAAGAGGACATGTCCCGTGTTCCATATGCAAGTGCAGTCAATAGCCTGATGTATGCAATGGCTTGTACTAGACCAGACATTGCACATGCAGTGGGATTTTTGAGTAGGTTTATGTCAAAACTAGGGAAGGAGAACTGGACAACAACGAAGCGAGTTTTCAGGTATTTGCGTGGCACTAGTGATTATGGTTTGTGCTGCCAAGGAAGACCAAGATTGGACAGTGTTGGATATTCGTGGCTTTGTTGACGCAGACTGGGCTGGAGATCTAGATCAGAGAAGATCTACAAGTGGGTATGTGTTGAACCTATTTGGAGGTACAGTCAGTTGGATGAGTAAGAAACAATCTGTAGTTGCACTATCAACTACAAAAGCAGAATACATGGCAGCCACTCATGCAAGCAAGGAAGCAGTTTGGTTGCAGAGATTGTGTTCAAGTATAGGGTTAGTACAGGGAGCTATAAGGATACATTGTGATAGCCAAAGTGCAATTTTCTTGGCAAAGAACCTTGCATATCATTCAAAGAAAAATCTCATTAATGTTCAGTATCACTTTGTGAGGGATATGATAGAAGACAAAAAGGTGTTGTTGGTAAAGGTGGATACTTTGAAGAATACTGCAGATGCATTGACAAAATCTGTGAGCTCTGAGAAGTTCTCTTGGTGTAGAGAAACAATGGGCACTGCAGGGCTGGATAAATGACTAAGCTCTCTTGTGGGCCCCTGTGGAAAGAAAACAACAAGTGGGGGAATGTTGGGTTGTGTTATATTCTTTCCATGACTAGCCCATGTAGTTAACTGGGGGGGTTAGAAGGGGGGCAGAGCCCCCCCTTCATTGCACCGATTGCGTAGCGGGGGGAGTCACAAGGGGTTTGAGCGGTGTAGGTAACCCCACTCTATGGGGTCTGGGGAAGCGCCCCAGAAAATTTTGTTTTTGGACCCTATATTAGGTTGGACGGACCTACCTATGGTTTTGTGCATGATTTTTCGCACATGGTTTTGGACGCGATGGTTTTCGATCCATTGTATTGGATGCTTTGGCATGTATAAATATGTATTGTAACATTGAAATGAACATAATGAAAAATCAAGCTGGTAGTCCCGGTTTTGGGATCCAGGGGAAAATCTCTGTGTATATGTGTTTTATGTGTTATTCTCTCGCATTGTTTATTTTTTGTGTTTTAGAATTCGTATGCAGGTAATTTCTGTGCGGGGTTAAAACCTACAATGAGATCATAGAAAAAGTAAATGTGCCTGAAAATCATAATGATCAGCAACCACAACAACAACAACAACCACAACAGCAACATACACCTGAAACACCTAAAAGTGTTGTTAGAATATCTACCAGGATAAGTAAACCCCTTGAACAATACTCTCCTCCATTATAACTAATTATGGTGAACTAGAATGTTATGAAGAAGAAATATAGTTAGAAACTAGGAAGAAGAGGGAGAAATCCATGAAAGAAGAGATGGACTCCATGGTACATAACCAAACTTGCGACTTAGTCAGATTGCCTGCACGTAAAAAAACATTGCAAAATAAATGGGTTTATAGGCTAAAGGAAGAAGACGGAGGAAAACAAAGGTATAAGGCTAGACTTGTGGTGAAGGGGTTTCCCTAAAAGAAAGGTATAGACTTTGATGAAATATTTTCTCCTATTGTTAAAATGACTTCAATCAGAACCATTTTAAGTTTAGTGGAAACAAAATATTTGCATCTTGAACAATTAGATGTAAAGAGAAACTTTATCCATGGGGATTTGGAGGAAGATATTTATACAAAGAAACCACAAGGGTATGAGGTCAAAGGAAAGGAGAAATTAGTATGCAGGTTGAAGACGAGCTTATATGGCTTAAAACAAGCTCCAAGGCAGTGGTATCTAAAATTTGATAGGTTTATGTCTGAACAAGGTTATACTAGATGTCACCATGACCATTTTGTTTATCTTAAATGGGAAAATGATGGAAGCTATATTATATTGCTATTTTATGTAGATGACATGCTTGTTGCATGGTCTAACATGCAAGAAATACATGTGCTCAAAGGAAAATTGGAAAGCTCATTTGAAATGAAGGATTTTGGTGCTGCAAAACAAATCCTTGGTATGAGAATAACTAGAGATAGGAAAAATAGAAAATTAAAATTGACCTAGAGTGAGTACATAAAAAACGTGTTGGAAAGATTTAATATGCAGAATGCAAAACTAGTTAGTACACCTTTGACTAGTCATTTCAAACTAAGTAAGGAGATGTGTCCCAACACTTAGGAAGAGATGGATTATATGTCTAAAGTTCCATATGCATTATCAGTTGGAAGCTTAATGTATGCAATGGTGTGCACGCAGCCAAATATTGTATATGCAGTGGGAGTTGTGAGAAGGTATATGAACAATCTAGGAAAAGAGCATTGGATGGCAATGAAGTGGATTCTTAGGTATTTGAGAGGTGCCAAAAATCAAGCGTTATGTTTTCGAGGCTCAAACACCATTTTACAGGGATATTTTGATGTAGATATGGCAGGTTATAGAGATAATAAGAGGAGCACCAAAAGGTATGTGTTTATTGTAGGTGGAACAACTATTAGTTGGGTTGCAAAATTACAAAACATTGTTGCACTTTCAACAACGGAAGCAAAGTATGTTGCTGCTATAAAGGCTAGTAGAGAAATGATTTTGTTACAAATTTTTATGGATGAATTAGGACAGAAGAAGGAGATGATCATATTATATAATGATAGTTAGAGTTCCATTCATCATGCACATAATTCAACCTTTCATTCTAAGACTAAACATATAAAACTCATGTGTCATTTCAAATGGTTAATTTTGGATGATTGATAGTCGAAGTAGGAAAAGATACACGCTAGCAAAAATATTGTAGATATGTTGACAATGGTTGTAACTAGGGAGAAATTGAGCTTCTACGCAGTTCCAATTGGCCTTCAAGAATGATGATGAAGATAAGAAACAACCAAGTCCAAGTGGGAGCATTGTCCAACAAGTGAAGCATTGGTTGAATTTCTATAATCAGTCTCCAAGTGGGAGATTATTTATTCCTGATTCAGAGGTATCTTCTTTTCTAACTTGGACTCCAGTTTGTAATGGAGCAGCAACGCTGCCCCCTAGCAGGGGTTTGGGGGCGGCACCCTCGAAGCAAAAAGAGACGAAAAATTTCCTTGTAAAATATTTTAATTTCATAGTCAATTTGGGCCATTCATTAGGCAAAAGATCTGATGGTAGAAGTTATGTTAATTTAGGGTTTTATTCCCTAGAAGGAAACCCTCAGTTTATATGAGGGAACTGTATTGTGGCTATGTATTATGATTTGGTGTGATAGATAGAGAGGAGACTGTGTGAGAGAGAAGAGGAAATTACAATGCATTTGTTGTAGATTGTATCTCTTCATTTTGCTAGATAATATAAAGGACGAACTAACTGTTTCTTTGTGGATATAGCCCAAATTGGGTGAACCACATATATTGGTGTCTCTCTTGTTTGATGCTTTTCTGTATTTGTGTTTCCGCAATATTTTATGTATTCCATTTCTCTATTATTTAATTTCTAACACCATACTTGTGAAAGCCTCATGTCGTGTATATTACTTTGGGAAGAAAACCATAATGGATACTAGAGGAAGGCCTGCTTAACGCCATTTTTTTATTTCTGCTAAGCAATGCAGTAAGATCATCTCTTGACCAGGAAATTTGTTTTCTTTCTAATTCGCTCTCAAAGTAAGTGGAAGATTGTGGCCGAATCCATGGCCCCTAGCAAGGGTTCCTCTGCGTAACAGAAGTAGGTTGATAAGGTTGTGGAAGTACAGGGACATATTCTCTCACCCACAAGGGCACCTTTGCATTGGCAGGTCAAGCATTCAATTAGTATCTGACTCCCAGAGCACCTCTACCCAATTCGAAAATATACCACCACTCTCTTATGGAAAACAAGGAAAGAAAGTAGCAAATCTAGGAGTTGCTACAAAAAGGGCACATCTAACCAATTTATTCACCTCGTGGGAGCCCAATTGTACTCGTACAGAAGAAGGATGGGACCTGGAGACTCTGCATTGATTATCATACACTAAATAAAATCACTGTCAGGAAGAGGTATCTAATCCCATAGATTGATGACCTTCTTGACCAACTCAAGGGGGCCAAGTACTTCAATAAGATTGATGTGAAGTATAAATATCACCATGTTCCAATAGAACCCATATATGTATGGAATACCTAGTTCAAATCCAAGGAGGGCCTCTTTGAGTGGTTAGTCATGCCCTTCATGTAGAAAAATTCCCCTACAACTTTTATGAGGTTGATGGATGACATCTTGCGGCCTTTCACAAAATAGTTCATGGTTGTATATCTAGATGGAATCCTCAGCTTCAAAAAGAGTTAGGAAGAGCGCTTACAACATATTCGACAGGTCCTTCAAACCCTGTGACAAAAAAAACTATGTGCCAACTTGGAGAAGTGCTCCCTTTACGTGAACCAGGTCTAATAGATAGGCTACATCATTGATGTGCAAGGTGTACATGTGGATCCAGCTAAGATACAAGAAGTTTGGGATTGGCCAACCCCGACAACTCTAACAGAGATTTGCAACATTTTGATCCTTGTCAATTTCTATCGAATGTTCGTGTTGGGATTTTCTCATATCCCTTGGCCTTTGAGTAAAGTTACCAAGGACAGAGTGAAAGCAAAGTTTTTTTGGCCTGAGTCCCAATAGAAGGAATTCATTGAGCTAAAAAACTACCTTTATTGTGCACCAATACTCACAATTGCAGAACTACAACAACCATTTGAAATTGAGACAGATGCCTCTGACTATGCTATTGGTGCATTCCCACCCAACAAGGGCATATGATGGCCTATCATAGTGAGACACTCTCATATATGATTCAGAAATACCCCAACTACGATAATGATATGTATTCCATCATGCAGGGTTGTTGGTAGTAGAAACATTAGATGCTCGGGAAGGAGATGATCATCAACACAGATCATCGACATCTTCAGTTTATACAAACACAAGGGAAGTTGTAAAACGATCACCATCATAAATGGTCCACATATCTACAACAATTTCATTTTAACATTAAATACAACAAGGGAAACACCAATATTGTTGTAGATTGCCTCAGCTAGCCCCCGGTTGTTGCAATGAATATTGTTCTCAACTCTTGTGGGCATGGGACTTTTGGATGACCGCAGTTGTACAAAAATGATCTAGAATTCACTGCCACAACTAGATGCTGATGGATGGAAAGCAAGTACCAAACTTCTACCTCTAGGATGCATTATTGTGCTACCTGGGGCACCTTTGTGTTGCTTCAAGCGAGCGTGCCAAGATGATTTTTGAGAAAAAACACAGTTAGGTCACAAGATAGTTTGGTCTGGATAAAATAGTAGAAGTACTTTATAAGTATTTTTATTAGCCAACACTCCAACAGGATGTTGGAAAACAGATCAAATCTTGCATTGCCTATGCCATCTCCAATCCAACCATTAAGAAGCAATGACCATACACTCATCTTCCTACTCCTATTTAGCCTTGGGAATCCATCTCCATAGATTATATGTCTAGGCTTCCTTCTACCAAGCATGGTAATGATTATGTATTTGTGGTTATCGATATATTTCCTAAGATGGCTATATTGGCTACTTGAAAGAAGAATATCATAAAAGAAGACACTACCAAAATCTTGTTCGAACGAGTGTGGGTGCATTTTGGGATCCTGCAAACCATTATATTAGATTGGGATAACAGGTTCCTAAGTGCATTCTAGTCGAGCCTTTGGTTTTTGTTGGACACCAAGCTCACCAAGTCGACGACATTCCACCCCTAGACTGATGGCCAAATAAAAGCCTTCAATATGATAATAGTGCACATAATACACATGTAAAACTCCAAGCATCTACAAACATGGGATGATATTCTTCCCTATATGCAACATAGTTATAAGAGAGCTCTCCATAGGTCAACTAGTCACAACCCCTTTCAAGTGGGACTTGGATTTCAACCGTTGTGCTTGATTGATGTTTTCATGCCTCTTGTGACTAGATAGACAAAATCATTGGTGGCCACCTACTTATTCATCTTGGACCCCAACATTATTTTCTTTCAGTTTCCTAATTTCCGACATCATTTCCTATTTCAACAATTTTCTATTTTTGGTAGTTTTTCAGGCCTTGAACTTCTGGAGTCATTTTAAGGCTCTAAATGAATTTTTTTGGGGAAATGGGAAAACCTGTGGCTTGCAATAGATATTTGTAATAAAAAATTGTTGTCCTCAAATAGACCTTTCTAATGGGCTATCATATACACCAAAAGAATATTGTATGCCAAGGTTATGACCCCAACAAGTTGACGTTCCAACTTTCTTAATGATAAAAAGGCCTGAGAGCCTCATGGTAACATATTTCAAAAGGCATGAAACCATCACATCTCTTCTTTGAGATAATCTACCATCACCCGAACTAGTTTGATTCCTTCCTGTATGTAAAAGTTTTCAACAGTTGTTGTTTATTAATTGAAGATTTGTTTTGTTGTATCTCTGTGTTTTTGTTTAAATGATATAGGTGGATATTGGTGATCGATGAAAGATAAAGGAAAGTGGTCCTTTCTTATGGAGTTGTTAAGCTATCATTAATCTACAAACACCACACCTACCTATTCCACTTGGACCCCCACCATTGTTCCTTTCAATTTCCTTAATTGTAGAAAAATTTACTATTTTTGGCAGTTTTATGGGTCTTGAAATTCGGAGCCGTCTTGAGGCCCTAAACAACATTTTTTTTGGAAAACAGGAAAAATTATAGCTTGCAACAAGGGTTTTTAGTGAAAATTTGTATTCCTTGGATATATATTTCTAACGAGGTATCATACGTGTGAAATGAAGAGCGTATGCCAAAGTTACGACCCTAGGAAGTTGATGTACCAATTTACCCCAACGAGGCCTAGATACTTTTGGTGCTTCATCTCCTAGGGTTAGGTTTTTAGATGTTTATGGTTTTTATTTTTTTCTCAATAATAAATAGGCCTTCGAGCCTCATTGTAAAACAATTCAAAAGGCATGTATCCACCACATATCTTCTCATACATAAGATATCATTGCCTGAGCTAGTTTATTTCCATTCTGCATGTAAACTGTTTTAAGTACTTTGTTATTAATGAATTGAAATTTTGTTTTTGATGTATCTCTATGTTTTTTTTATATCTATATTTCATTTCATTCCTTCATAAATCTAGATCAAGGGTATCAGAGATGCCTACTCTTTCTCTATTTTCTGAGCATGTCCCCAATGAGGTCTGGGTATAAGGAGTTAGGACTTGAATTGTTTGAGCCTTTCCAAGACCGTCTCCGCCAACATCGTCGACCTCCCATGGCATAAGAAAATAAAGTCAAGGGAGCAGGAGATCGTATCAAACTATTGCTCAAATAATCCCTCGAGTGGAAATGGAATGATATGATGGACAACTTTGCCCATAGCCTTCAGCAAATGCCCACCAATGATGCATCTTCATCTAGCAGTCACTTCGGAGGTGCCACCCCCTTCAAGGTACAAGTGAACTTCAATATCCCTATATTTGAAGGTCAAATAGATGCAGTTGTTGTAGATAAATGGTTGAATCTGTTGGAAGGTTATTTTTTGGTCCATAGTTTCTTTGATAGGGAGAAGATTAGTATTACTTTTTCACTCCTTAGGGATGCCCCACATGTCAAGGATTGGTGGGAAACTTACTATGAGAAAAGGGCCAAGGAACCCTCTTTTTTATGGCATCCACCTTCTTGGAATTGTTTTCGAGATGCTGTCAAGGAAAGATATTACTTCGCGGGCAGCTATGAGGACAATTACATATAATCGACCAAACTATGACAACAAAAGGACCAAGATGTGCATGAGTTCACAAATATTTTTCATACTCTACGCACAAAGTTGGGTATCAAAGAATCTGAGTGAAATCTAATGCTTAAGTACCGTGACTGTCTGTACAAATAAATTCAGGAAGAAATGGAACTCATTGGCATCTCCTCACTTGATGTAACATAATGATATGGTACCAAGTTTGAGCAAAAATTTAAATAAAATAAGTGCAACTATGGATCTACAAATTAGAAGTAGGGAAAGAGTGCTGCCAAATCATAAAATAAAGGAAAAACCAAGGTGGAGAGACCCAAGACAACCCATCAAATCCATAAGCATGGAATGGAACCATGAAGACGAAGAACCCCACTCACAACACAAATTAGGTTTGTGCAAAGTAGTCATTGGTGGCTGAGTTGAAATCTTTAGAGTTCGATGCATGTTCTAATTCTGAGCTAGAACTAGACAAGGGGGACAACAAGGGGAAGCTCATTATTGGTGCAAAACCTAGTGCCACCATTTCCACCACCAAGGTCCAGAATATTGTGCTCAAAGGTACAGAGGAGGGGGGGCATGTTTTCCACTCATAGAGGTGGGTGAAAGGTTCTCTACTACAATTCATTGTCGACAGTGGGAGCCAAAAGAAACTCATTTTAGTAGAGGTCGTGAAGTGGTTGGGCCTACCAATGACACCACACCTATAGTAGTACAATATAAGGTGACTTCACCAAGGACAAGATTTCCGCGAAATGAAAAAATGTTGCCTTCTCTATAGTTGTAGAAATTAATGTGTAGATTCAATATTGCTCATGAATTTTGCTAAATCACAAGACTTGAAGCTACTATACTAAATTGTGAAAGTTAATTAACCATCAAAAGAAAGAATCATAAACATGCAAAAGGAAACATCACACATGAATAGATATTTATCTAGGGAAAAGAAACTTCTCAAAACCCCTTACTATCTATATTGAATTAATCAGATAATAGATAAGAAATACAATACTTTCTCAAGATTGAGCATAACCTACAAGTGTATAGTCTATCCCTCTTCCTGACTAATTGAACCTGGCCCAACACATAGTCAATTTCAAGCCTTTCGAATCTCTTATTTCCTTGCATTTTTCCCTTGGGAAATTGCCCCTGTTTTTTAGGAATTTCACACCAAGGAATTGCACAATAGCCTTATGTCAATCTCTGACTGTACGCACCACATGAACACATGGTAATATGCTACAACTGATAGTACAATTCCTTTGAATCTCCATCTCGAATTCTCAACATGCAATAATTATTTTGGTTTGATTGATCAGTTAACTAGTTGATCACTGAGTGTGCTTGAAGTTCCACTTCCACGACTTTACCTCCACTAGTTCTTTTGACAGTTAGAACTAGTTAAACTGATAATAACTCAAATTAACTGTAATAGATTGCTACAAATTAGAAATCAATCATGTAGAGCTAAACTCAAGTGTCTCCAAATCGAATTTACTGAGTTAACTAAGTGAAAAGAGCCATGTCACCTCAGTTAAATACCTCCAAGTATTATGCTAAAATAGAAATTGGAATTTTAATCTAGTTGACCAAGGCAAAGTAAAAACTAGATTTTCTTGTTGCATTTTCAACACTCCCTCTCAACAAGAAAGGGATTATAAAACAGCCCTATCCTGCACCTATGGAACTCAAATTTTCCTCTTGAAAAATCCTTCACCAAAATATCTGCATCTTGTTCCTCTATCAGAATGTATTGCAACAACATAATCTACCTCTACATACAATATCGTAGATGGTGATACCGGATATCAATATGCTTGGATCAGTCATGAAATACAAGATTCTCAAATAGTTTGATACAAATCGGATTATCAAAGTAAATCATCGTAGGATCCATCATCTAACCAAATAACCTAACAATAATATTTCTCATCCATGTTTTGTCACACGTTGCTTGAATTGCAGCCATGTACTCTACTTCTATTGAGCTAAGTTGCACTGGTCTATGCTTCCTGCTGTACCAAGAAACTGCTACTGACCCAACAATGAAAATACCTCCTGATGTGCTCTTCCTATTTGATGGATTCCCCACCCAATATGCATCTATGAAGCCTTGCATCTTCACTCCGTATGTATGTCTTTACTAAAGACCAAACTGAGTAGTGCCTCTAAGGTATCTCAACACATGCTTTGCTACCTTCCAATACAGTTTGTATGGATTAACCATTACTTGACTAAGATGGTTAACTGCATAACACATGTTCGATCTTGTGTTCACCAAATACATAAGTGAACCCAAAATCTTCCTATAAATGGTATCCTCCACTACTTCACCTGCAGTAGCATCATCTTTACTCTAGTTCCCTGCTAGAGGCATCCCCATGGGTTTGCCCCTATCCATGCAGAACCTCTAAAGTATCTCGTTAGCATACTTTCCCTGAGAGAAAAACAATTCCTAATCACCTTTCCATACCTCCAATCCAAGAAAGTAGTGCATGAGGCCCATGTCCTTCATCTCAAACTCTCTTGCAAGGTCCTCCTTACAAGATCTGATCAACTACTCATCACTAATAAGGATGAAGTCATCAAAATATAACACAATAATAAATAATTTACCTTCTACCCCAATGTGATAAAGGTTTGCATCTGCATCACCTTTGGTGAAGCCTAAACTAGTGAGATAGCTATCAATCCTGGTGTACCAAGCGTGTCGTGCTTGTTTGAGTCTGCACACATGCAGCTCTATATAAAAGGTCTGAAACCCCTCTACCTTCTCAATAACTCTATTGAGGAATGTTGTCTTCACATCCATCTGATGACTATTCCACCCCATCTGCACTGACAATGCTATAATTGACCTAATGGATGAGTACCTTGCTAATGGAGTAAAGGTCTCCTGATAGTCAATTCCCTCAACCTGAGAGAACCCCTTGGCTAGAAATATGGCCTTGTGTTTCTCTATGATTCCATTTACTACATGATTTAACTTATAAATCCATCTTGAACCAACCATTGATTTGTCTGCTGGTCTTGGGACCACTTCCCAAACACTATTTCTGAAAATGGAATCATATTCCTAAACCATAACATCAACCTAAACTTGTTGTTGTACAATTTCTTCGAATGAGGATGGCTCTATCTCTACAAGCTCACTCATCAGATCCATGTAGCCAGTGTACTGATCCAGTGACCTCCTCCACATGCGTTGTGATGTGGGTGCTCCCACATTCTTTCTAACATCCTATAATAATCTGTCAACTTCCCTGGTTCACTTCCTTCCTTCTCTAGATGTCTCTTCTTGAGTGGATGTCTCCACTCTCTTCTCCTCTACTTGTGGTTGCTCCACAACTTCCTGAGGTTCTTCCTTTGGAGCCAAAATCTCCCAATCAAGCTGAAAATGAAGCTCCTGCTCAAGAGAACACCTCATTGCCTTCTCCTCATCAAACTTCACATCCTGTCTGACCACTGTCATCCTGAGGGATGGAAATTACACATAATAGTTGTGAGGTGTTTCTATGTACCCCACAAATATGCCTAACTCAGTTATTGACTCTAGATTTTTCCTCACTTCCTTGGAAACATGACAGTAAACTAATGATCTAAAGATCCTAAAGTGTGACACATCTGGCTTCTTCCCTAAAAAAATATTCCTCTGGTGTACTCATGCCAAGAATCCTGTGAGGACTCCTGTTCTACAAATAGACCATTTTTTTGCATGCTTAATCCCACAAGTTCAGAGGTAGGATTTAGTCATGCAACATCACTCGTGCTGCTCCCACAATACTTTTGTTCTTCCTGTCAGCCACCCCATTCTGTTGTGGGTTATGGGGTGTTTTCAACTCCTGTCGAATGCCTTCCTTTGCAAAAAAAAAATAAATAAACTCATTCGACACGTACTCACCTCCATTATTGCTCTTGAGAGCCTTCACCTTCTTACCAATTTCGTTCTCAACAAGTGCTTTAAATTCAACAAATTTGGAGGATGTCTAGTTTTTCTTCTACATGAAGTAAATCCAACACTTTCATGAGAAATCATCTACAAATATAACATAATACATGTGATTGGCAGTGTAGGTTGTGTAGAAAGGTCCATAGACATCAGAGTGGATCCTTTCAAGGACTACAAGATCCCTACTATCCCAATCATTGAACGTGGATTTTGTGTACTTCCCTAACGTACACCCTTTGCATGTATCTTGCTTTTCTAGTGCTCCTTTGGGGAGTGTTGTAGAAATCAGTTGCATGATCTTCAAAGCACCATGATGCAAATGTCCAAGTCTTCTATGCCATAATTCGTAAACATCTCGACTCTGCACCTTCTCTATTTTTGTGCTAAATGTTGCACAATCTTCCACATCCAATTTGTAGAGGGTTTTCACTCAAAGCCTAATCTGATTCACTTTTCCTATGGAAATTTGTCTCAGGAAATCCTTTCCTTTGCTAAATATCACATCGTAGCCACAATATTCCAACACAACTATGGAAGCTATATTTTTCTTCAGACTTGGTACAAATATCACATCCTTGAGCCTAAGAGGGGAGCCAGACTCCCTCTGAAAAGTAACTGTACCAATACCGGTCATGCTATACCTTCCATCATCTCCCATCTCGATGTGCATCTGGAGATCCTTCTCCTCCAAGTCACTGAAAAATTATTTGTTCCCCGTCATGTGGAATGAGGCACCACTGTCGAGATACCACACACTACCCATCACTATGCTTTCCATGCATGCAATGAGGGTAAAATCAAGTTTGAAATGTGAAGCCAAGGCTTCACCTGTTGCTCCTCCCACAGTTTTCTTGCTTGCCTTCTTGTGTGGACATTTCATTTCATAGTGCTTGAATTCATGACAGTGAAAGCACTTGATTCTAGACAAGTATTTCTTCTTGCCCCCTTGAATCAAATCTGCTTTGGATTGGGATTTTTTCCCCTTTCATTTCTTTTCTTTTCTAGCCAAGGCACATTTCTCCTCATCCTCACCCTTGGATGAGGTCCCATCTCTGGTGTTCTGCCTTATTTCTTCTTGCACTAGATCATACCATAACTGCTCCCAACTCAGTAGTTTCTCTCTACCATTTACCAAATCTTCATAGTTGTGCCAACTCTTGGGAAGGCCCAAAAGGGCTATAGCTACCAATTCTTCTTCAGGGAAATTAACAATGAACCTGCTAAGCTCATCGTGATGCTGTGTAAACCTACTTAGGTATTGAAAATTTGTGTCATTCTTTTGCATCTTGATACTTCAAAGCTTGTCCTTGAGTGCCAACTTCCTGTGGTCACTATTGTTCTTGAAAAATTATGTCAATGCTTCCCACATCATGAATGAAGTCTCTTTTTTGTGGAGAATCGAGACAATATTATCCCAACCTCCCTCCAATAAGGTTCTTCTCGCTTTGGCCACATACTTAATCCATTGAGCAAGGTTCTGGGCATTAGAGGCTTGGGGTTTTTCTACATGTATCTTGATGTATTCTAGCAACCCATTATCATCCAATATTAACTCCATGCATTCCTTCCATGCAACAAAGTTTTAGGTGCCTTCCAATCCATACTCGAGCCTGAGTCCATTGAAATCCATCTTCTAAGTCCCAAAGAAAACCTGCAACACTGATCTTCAAATTCGAATCTCCTGTAATGACAACTTCGAAATCTCTATTCTATAGTGATTCTAGCTTTGATACCATGTAGAAATTAATGTGTAGATTCAATTATGCTCATGAAATTTGCTAAATTACATGACTTGAAGCTACTCTACGGATTTACGGAAGTTAATTCACCATCAACAGCAAGAATCATAAACATGCAAAAGGAAACATCACACATGCACAAAGATTTATCTAGGGGAAAGAGACTAATCAAAACCCCTTACTATCTATATTGCATTAATCAGAGAATAAAGAAGTAATACATTGCTTACTCAATCTTGAGCGCAACCTGTAAGTGTATAGTCTATCCCTCTTCCCGAGTGACTGAACTTGGCAAAACACTTGGCCAATTTCGAGCCTTCCCAAGATCCTATTTCCTTGTGATGTTCCCTTAAGAAATTTCCCCTATGTTTTAAGAATTTCACACCAAGGAATTGCGCAATAGCTTTAGGTCAATCTTTGATTGCATGCACCACATGTACACATGGGAATATGCTACAACTGATAGAACACTGCCTTGGAATCTCCATCTCAACTGGGTAACTCGAATTATCTGCATGCAACAATTATTTTGGGTTGATAGATCAGTTAACTGGTTGATCACTGATTTTGGTTGAAGTTCCACTTTCACAACTTTACCTCAACTAGTCCTTCTGATAGTTAGAACTAGTTAAATTGACAAAAACTCAAATTAACTGAAATATATTACTACAAATTAGCAATCAATCATGTATAACTGAACTAAGTGTCTCCAACTTGAATTTACTAAGTTAACTAAGTGACAAGAACCATGTCACCTTAGTTAACTACCTTCAAGTGCTCTGCTGAAATAGAAATTTGAATTTTAAATTAGTATGACCAAGGAAAAGTCAAAACTAGATTTATTTGTTGCATTTTCAACAATAGCATCAAGCCCTTCATGGATGAGGTACTGTGTGATGTTTCTCCTCTTGAAATTTGTGATGTTTTATTAGGCCAACCATAATTGTGGAAGCCACATGTTGTGTATGAGTCTAGGCCTTGCACTATTATTATTACTTTGGGCAATAAGTTATACAGGATACCATAGGTAGCCCTGCCTACCACCATTTCTTTGGTCTCTACTAAGACATGCAATAAGATCATTTCCCAGACCAAGAAATTTTTTTGATTTCTAATTCACTCTCAAAGCAAGGGGAATATAGTGGCCACATCCATGGCCCCCAAGGAGGGTTCCCCCACACAGCAGAAGCATGTGGATATGGTCGTGGAAGAATACATGGACATATTATCCTCACCCATGGAGGTACCTTTGCACTGTCTTCTTAAGGATTTGATCGATTTGACAACCAAAGAAACTCTAGCCAATGGGCCGATATACTGCTGCTCCATTCTGGAAAATGAAGAAATCAAGTGACAGATCTAGGAGTTTATGTAAAAAGGGCACATCTGATCAAGTTCCTCACATTGTGGGAGCCCGATTGTACTTATACAGAATAAATATGGAACTTGGAGGCTTTGCATTGATTATCGGGCACTAAAAAAATCACTGTTAGGAATAGGTATCTAATACCATAGATTAATGATCTTCTTGACCATCTCAAGGGGTCTAAGTCTTTCAACAAGATCGATTTGAATTATGGATATCACCATGTGCCAATAGAACCCAAAATATTATGGAAGACTACCTTCAAATCCAAGGAGGGCCCTTTCGAGTGGTTGGCCATGCCTTTCAGGTTGAAAAATTCCCCTACAACTTTTATGAGGCTGATGGATTACATCTTTGCAGCCCTTCACTGAATTTTTTGTGGTTGTATAATTAGATGACATCCTCATATTCAAAGAGAGTTTGGAAGAGCACCTACAACACATTCGGTAGGTCCTTCAAACCCTGCAGCAGCAAAAACTATGTGCTAACATGGAGAAATGCACATTTGGCATGAGCCAGGTCCAATATTTGGGCTACATCATTAATGAATAAGGCATGCATGTGGATCCAGTTAAGATCCAAGTCATTCAAGTTTATCTAGCCCTGACCACTCTAACAGAGCTTTGCAACTTTTTGGGCCTTTGCCAATTTTTATCGGAGGTTTTTGTTGGGATTCAATCATATCACTTGGCCTCTAAGTCAAGCTACCAAGGGCAAACCGAAATATTTTTTTTTGCTTCGAGTCCCAACATAAGGCATTCATTGTGGTTAAGAATTACCTCTTCTCTTCACTTGTACTCACATTTCCAGACATGCAACAACCATTTGAAAGTGAGACATACACCTTTGACTATGCTATTGGTGCAGTTCTCACCTAATAGGGGCATCTGGTGGCCTATCACAGTGAGACACTTTCCAATACAATTTGGAAATACCGCACCTATGATAAAGATATGTATTCCATTGTGTAGGCAGTCCGATAATGGAAACATTACATTCTGGGGAAGGAGACAACCAGCCACACAAATCACCAAACTCTTTAGTTTATCCATACATAAGGGAAGTCGCAGAATGATCGCTATCAAAAGTGGTCTACATATATGCAAAAATTCCACTTGAACATTAAATACAAGAATGAGAACACCAATCGTGTTGCAAATTGCCTCAGTCAGCCCCCAATTGTAGCACTGACTACTTTTCTGAACTCTTATGGCCACAAGACCTCCGATGGCCAAAATTGTACAAAAGGATCCATAGTTTTCCCCCATATACAAGATGCTAGTGGATGGCAAGAAAGTTCTATATTTCCACCTCCAAGATGAATTATTATGCTACCTAGGCCACCCTTGTGTTCCTTCAAGCGAGCGTGCCAAGTTGATTTAGGAGGCACACTATAGTCAGGTTGTATGACACTTTGGTGTGGAGAAAACTGTGGCCATACTACAAAATTATTTTTATTGGAAAAATTTCCAACAAGACTCTAGAAAATATGTTAGATCCTACACTGCCTGTGCCATCTCCAAGCCAACAATCCTCTGCCTACTCCTAGCCAACCCTAGGAATCCATCTCCATGGACTATCTGTTGGGCCTCCCTTATACCAATCATGGTATTGACTGTGTATTTGTGTTCATGGACAAATTTTCTAAAATGGCTATATTGGCTACTTGTAAGAAGAGTATCACAACAAAGAACATTGCCAAACTCTTCTTTGAACAAGTATGGGTACATTTTGGAATCTTGCAAACCATTATATCAAATCAAGATAGCAGGTTCCTAAGCACATTCTAGCTGAGCCTTTGACATTATTGGATGCTAAGCTCACCAAGTCAATTGCATTCCATCCCTAGACTGATGTCCAAACAGAGGTCGTCAACAGGATGATAGTGCACATACTATGTATGTAAAAATCCAAGCATCCACAAACCAATGATGAGAGCCTTCCTTATGTGCAAAAAAATTATAGCAGAGCTCTCCATAGCTCGATTCGCTATAGTCCTTTTTGACCCTGTACAGAAATTACCTGCATACAAATTCTTAAACAAAGAAAATAAACAATGCGAGAGCATAACCCATAAAACACATATGCACAGAGATTTTTCCCTGGATCCCAAAACCGGGACTACCAGCTTGATTTTTCATTATGTTCCTTTCAATGTTACAATACATATGTATACATGCCGAAGCATCCAATACCATGGACCGAAAACCATCGCGTTCAAAAAACATGTGCGAAAATCATGCACAAAACCATAGGAGGGTCCGCCCAACCTAACATATGGTCCAAAACCAAAATTTTTCGGGGCGCTGCCCTGGACCCCATAAAGTGGGTTTACGGGTGCCCTTCAAACCCCCTATTAACTACGTGGAAAGAATATAACACAACCCAACAAGCACATTCTAGCTAAGCCTTTGACATTATTGGATGCTAAGCTCACCAAGTCGATTGCATTCCATCCCTAGACTGATGTCCAAACAGAGGTCGTCAACAGGATGATAGTGCACATACTATGTATGTAAAAATCCAAGCATCCACAAACCAATGATGAGAGCCTTCCTTATGTGCAAAAAAATTATAGCAGAGCTCTCCATAGCTCGATTCGCTGTAGTCCTTTTTGAGTGGGTCTAGGTTTTTAGCCATTGTGTCTGATTGATGTTGCCATGCCTCATGCAACTACACATATAGAATTGTCACATGTATAGCTTGAGGCTGATAAAGCAACTCGATTTATTGAACGCATTAGCCACATCTTCCAGCAAGTGCATGATATATTGGATAATTCCAATGCCAAGAACAAGTAAACACAAGATCAACATCAGGTGCAACATAAGTTTCATGTGGGTGACAAATTTTGGTTGCATTTGTAGAAATAACACCTTACCAGAGCCCATCAGAAGCTCAAACCACTCTGATATGGGCCTTACACCATCACCAAGGCTATGGGAGACAATTATTTTGAGATCAGCATTCCCCCATTCCTTAGTATGCACCTAAGGTTCAATGTGGACTTCCTTCGACCATACTTTCCACCATTACAGGACACATCAGACATTGTACAACAAATAACACCAATAGAGCTAAACCATACTGCATGGAACATGCCACTACTAATCGGATCATGGACATGAAGATAAAGAAGACTCACAAGTAAAATATACAACTATATAAGCTTATGAAAGCTAGCCAACTCTTGCACCAAGGAAAGTGTTTCACCAGGGACCAATTTCAGTAGAAGTTTCCCCATCTCATTGAGGCACTCAATAAAATGAGAACCATTGCTTCCTAGGGGGGGGGGATAATCCAGGTGGATATTGGTTTCCACTCACCTATTCTACTTTGACCCTCACCATTGTTCCTTTCAGTTTCCTTAATTGTAGCACAATTTACTATTTTTGGTATATTTTCAAGTCCTGAACTTCTAAAGCCATTTTGAGGCCCTAAATGACATTTTTTGGGAAAATAGAAAAACCCATATTTTGTAGCAAGGATTTATAATAGAAATTTGTATTCCTCAGATAGATATTTATAACGTGGTATTGTACATGTCAAACAAAGATCGTACGCCAAAGTTACGACCCCGAGAAGTTGATGTAACAAAGTTACCCCAACGGGGCCCACAAAATTTTGGTGCTTCATCTCCTACGGTTAGGTTTTTGGATGTTTAGGGTTTTCCTTTGTTTCTCAATAATAATTAGGCCTTTGAGTCTCATTGTAATGTTCATAAGGCATGTAGCCACCACATCTCTTCTGAGAGATAAGTTACCATCATCTGAGCTAGTTGTAAACAATTTTAACTACTTTGTTATAAATGAATTAAGGTTATGTTTTCGTTGTATCTCTGTGTTTCTATTTATATATATGTTTCATTTCATTCCTTAATAAATCTAGATCATTAAATATTTATTTCATTTCATTCCTTCATAAATATGGATCATACCTCTAACTCTTAGCCACCTAGATGTTCACCTGTTGAAGAAAGAAATATGACTCCTTCAGTTAGGGATGTAGCCTTTTTCTACTACAACTTTTGTAGATGAAGTTGTTTATTCCCTAGGTTGAATTTATGACCTATGAACTTGTTGACGGTGCTAGATCCGCCAACATGTCAAGGGGATCTCCCCGGTAAGAAGTCCCAATTACACCTGAGACCATTTGGTGTAGGAGTACCAGAAGTGGGTCGTATGGTAATGCCTTGACCACGATTTCGCATAGAGGCAAGTAAGATAACTCTATTGGTAGCAAGGGTGTGACTGCTGCTATGAGTCAAGGAATATGCATGAGAGGTTCTAACACATGTGGGTTGAGATGAGTGCGCCCCTTGGAAACCTATAACAATACTCTGATGGGAAGGGAACACGCGAGTGAAAATGCATCACAAGCTAGAAAGAAATTCAACCAGCAATCCAAAGTGATCGTTAAACCAGTAGCACATCTACCACAATATTCATACAATTACATACAAAATAGTTCATACACAATTACATAAGTTAAAAAGCATACATTCCTACAGCAAACGGAACAGTCCAACTATAATAACAACATATGCATGAAAATGTGTTGGCTCTTATTATATAAAGAAGTGTAAGTTCCAATCATACAATACATCCATGTAAACCCACTAGCCCCAACAGTGAAACGTTACAACTACATCTGCCTACTCCTCCAAAGAGATGAACTAGCTCAGTGTAGTGGAGAAGCCAAGGCATGTTACAATACTGTCCAAGCTCTCTCCAAGTTAGTCTTATTGGAAGCTTGGATGACCAAAAGCCTTACAATGAGTTATGAGGGACTATTTACAGCAAATGGTGGGGTGGCCCTTGACATTCCCCTTTGTGACCATTCAACTACCCTCATGACTCTTCACCTACTCTATGGCTGTTACATCCACTATTGACACTTGAATTACACTTGACATGACTTAACATTACAATGCATATGTACCCATGTGAACACAATTGGCTTGAGAAAGCCAAACTAGACATCACTCTAACTTAGACAACCATGGAAATCCAACTCCTCAACATCTTCATGTTGATCGACAGTAACATACTGATGCCAAGATCTGTAATCCTTGATGGTGTCCATGTGTTCCATGGTGACATCCGTTTGAAACCTGAATCTTGCATCCATAGCATCCGGGTACACTGCTCGGGCTCCTCTGTCCAACTCATCTAAAAGCATGCACATCATTGTCTTCAATTTGGTCGGAACAGCAACATACTTGTGCATGATGTCTACATTGACTGGCAAGTTTGGGTTGGTGGCGATGTGCATCAACTCATCAAAGTATGATTCAAGCTCTAGTCAGGCCTGTTTCTTTGTCTTCGCTTGGGTGAGAGTCCTGAGTGATGAGATCACGTGTGCGCACCACAACATCTATACTCTTGAATACTCGTGAATGGGAAGCATGTATTCTAGTGATGAACTGTGGGAGCTCTTCATAATTCTTGATTTGACTCTGGATACATGCCTTCAGGTCAACTACATTGGCCCTCATCATCTTAGGCAAGTGAAGTGGGGCTCCCTTGTACTTCATCGTCCATGTTTGCATGTCATCAACAACAACATGCAAGTTCATTAAGATATGTGCTCTTCTAGCACATCGTTGCTACCATTCATTGATATGGATGACTGCCTTATGCACAGTACCAAACTTGGAGTACAATGCTCGCATAATTGTGTCAAGGGACAATACTTCATCTAGTATTGCCTTCTTCAGTTCAGCTCGGGTGGACATTATCACCAAGTCTCCTCCTTGCTTGGTTGTTTGTAGTTCCTTTGCCATTCGCTCATTCTCAACTATTAGGAAGTGAACACTTGAGCTAGCGACTTCGACATACACTATGGTTGCATCGGCCAAGGTAATTGGATGTTTGTGCACATCAGTCATGATCACTCGTTCCTCAACTTGTGCAGGAGACATATGATCCTCCGGAGTTGACACTCTGCGATACTATGCAAATCTATGTTGGGATTCATCAAACGAGATATTGTGCATCTCTTCTTCCGGTTGGCCATAAAGGATCTCAGTGCCTCCTTGGTCATTCGAGACTTTCTCATCATCTAGATGCATTGAAGTGGGTGAGTCGACCTCTTTATGGTGAGGCATGAGGTCGGTGTCCTGTTCCAACTCCTACTGCTCCATGTCTACATCCAACTGTTGAAGTGCTTGTTCTATCTCATGAGAAAAGTCTGGCCCTTGCGATGGTTCACCCTGTTCACCTGATGCTAGCTATTCCGATGAATCAACTACTTGTATGGGCGTTGCTTCATCTATTTGCACATGTTGCACCCCCTGTTATATCTGCTACTGCTACGCTTCTCTCTTCTATTTGCACATCTCTTGTTCCTTTCAGAGTTGCTCCCTTAGCTCATGAAACTCCTTCTCTACTTCTTCCATTCTCTTCTTATCCCTCTGCCTTCATGTGATTCACCTGTTGTGTTGCTACCTCTTTGCCTCTATAGCCATAGCTACTTTCTCTACAAGTGGATCTGCTGGAAACTTGCAGCTTTTCTCCTCCTCCATGCGACTGACAATCTTCCTCTTACCTTTGTCATGCACTAGTATGCTTGCCTCTGCTGCCACTACTGCTACTAGTGCTCTTCGTGATGTTTCTTCATGTTACTTCATGTTACTTCACTAACCATTCAACAACGAAGCTGACCAGTTCATTGGGTCTAGAGAAACTGTAGCAATATCTCCATGGCTCCTCCTCAGCCCAATGACATGCCCTGTGGATCCAGTTGAACTAAGTTCTCGTGCATTGATCTTTCACAATGCAATGTGGGTCATATGGATTGTAACTTCAGAGGTCAAATGAGTACTTCTTCATCATTTTTGCTTCAACATCCTCTTCCTTGATACTCCAGATCTCATGTAACCCAATCTATAATGGAAGAGCGGGCCAAGGTGCCTTCTTCTTTTGATGTAGTCTAGCTGTCAATCTTATCGAGATGTGATATGCTACTTCCTGCATGACAAGTACGTCCAAGGAAAACTTTAGAAGAACATGTAGAGGTTTCTCTGCACTGAACATTCATATGAAAGTGCCAGACGGTGAGGCATACCAATCTGCAATGCCTATCAGTGCCTCCATTTCTTCCTTTGACATGCAAGGTGGATCCTCTTCAAATATCATCTTTTACACTAGGGTGAAAAAATTATCGAACAGCCGTGTGATTACTCCTTTGAAGCTACATTCAGAAAACAACTTGAAATACGTGTTCACAAAAGTCTCTGCCAGTGACCATGCCCAATCCAAACCTGGGAATTCTTGTCGGGAATAGACTGCATCTACGATGTAGGCAGACATGTAAATCTTTGCATCCATACCTCTGGGTGACTGTCGAGCCTTCATTACTTGTTCCTTCAGCTGATGAGCTAGTATGTCAGACCAGTTACATGGTTTTCCTTCTCTAGCCAATTGGTCCAGTGCAACCACCAAACTCTATGGGAAGGTTTCCATGCTTGTTTGGCCATACATTCGATAAGAAAATATGACCAAGTATTGGTATGCCTTCCTTAGTATCTTTGTCTTGTAGATCTAGTTGGGTGTCAACCTGAATCGAGCTAGCTCCTTTACCCAATTCTTCAGAATGTCTCTGGAGTTAGCACTGTTGTTGGGTAAGATGAATGGAGTCTTCATGACAGTCATGGGCTCTAACATCTGATACATCTCATCATAATATCATTCCCAGAAGGTTGCAAGCTTCGTCCCACTGACACTGCTCAAGGTCATCATCTCAGGATCAGTGTGAGAGATAATCCAGTGTATCATGTCCGCACATGGGAACGCGGGATATCTGCATGAAATCCGTTACAAGACGGACTTGTGAATGTTCACGTACACCTAAAGGTCTTCAAGATCTTCCCTGAAAGTGCCTCCAAATGTTTCATTGACCTCTTGCCACTTTAGTTTGATGTCCTTGTATAGATACAACTTTGTATCTTCATAGATCGGCAGACTAGAGGACACTTGCTCAACTGTTGCTCCAGCTACATTTCCATCAGTGTCCTGTGATCCTATTCTCTTGGAAGCCATTGAGATGGATGAACACCTAAAAGATCTAGAGACAAGCAACATGCATGGCAAGAAATTTGTTAGCGAAAACCAAAGAAAATTCGGGGAATGACACAACACATACCTGGGAAACTGATGGGCAAGATTTCACAATTTTTTCTGGGAGGCTAGGTGACTGGCTGCCATAACTGCACAAAAGGAAGTTTGGGCTGTCTGGAAGGCTGGGTGACTGGTTGCCATAACTATGCAAAAGGAAGTTTGGGCTGTCTGGGAGGCAAGACTGGCTACTGGATTTGTGCATTGTGCAATCCAGATTGGATCCCGACTGCTGGGATTGCACAACGCACAATTTCAGCTCTAAGTGAATGCAGGCTCAGGGACTGCATTGCACAATTTTCTAGACCAGCAGCCACTGTCCCTCAGAAATGTACAAAATAGTCCTAGAGGACAGTGCTGAGAAGAAATATGCATTTTTGGAGAGGAAGGTAGAGCCTTCCTTCCCTAGATTGCGCAATGTTGTCTTAATGAAGGCACCGTATGGGCCGAGGTTGGCCCGACTCACTGATGCGCAACTGAAAGAAAATAAGATAGTGAATGCATGGTGACACTAAGTTAAATTAGAAGTGATTAGCAGTGCATGCAAACATGAATGAAAGACTCAGCAAACAGATCAATGCACATGTGGGTGAAGCGATTCACCGATTCCATGAACGTTCGTGCAAAACATTTTCATGCATGCGACATCAGTGAGATAGCAACGAAAACTGAAACATAGCTAGGAAAAGCTACTATACATGTAAACGACAATAAGAATTCAAAGAAATCAAGAAAACAACATTCACACAAGCGAATACACAAAAAGCGATAGAAATGCTGAAAAAGACAAGTTGAGGCCACTTACTCATGAATATATGAGCCAGATGTGTCGAAGAGGCCTGGATGTTATGTGGGATGTCAAATATCCAAGATCGATGTGAAAGAATGAGCTCTGATGCATCTATTAAATAAGTTTGGGCTCATGACGTGCATGCCACAAATCTAGGAAAAAGCGACACTTGGAGGAAAGTTTCTAAAACATCTTTGCATGTAACCTCCAACTGCTAAAAATAGCTCCCTAAATCATGGGATTTCTTTTGCATGATTCCTTTTTGTATTCTAAGAAAAAGTAAGCCATGCATGCAAGTGAATTTTCCTTGGTCCCGGTTAGAACTGGTCAATCAGATTGCTCATGCATGAAGCCGCTCAACTATGTGAGAAAAATGTGCATTTCTGGTTGGGAGTTAAGGCTGGCTACCTAGGAGATTTGCGCAATTTCTGGGCAGAGCAGCTGACTGCTGTTGAGATTTACGCAAATTCTAGGCTGAGCAGCCCTATTGGGGAAAATTACGCAATTTTTGCTAGGAGTGTTCACTGGTAGGATTGCGCAATTCTGGATCCCAACAGGCTGCCAATAGGATTGTACAATTCCTAGAGGAAAGGATGATTTCCCTCTAGAAATGTGCAATTTCTTGGGGAATCTGCTCAGCCTACAGCTGGACCAAGTCCGGGTGAACATCCTGTGAGGGGAATGCATCAAGCTATGATTGACAGGCTACATTTGCGCAAGCAAAACACTGAAGCTTGCGTACTTGATGAAGCAAGACAAGGTGTTGTGAAAGGTTGGTAGGGAGGCTCCAGAACAAGGCTAAAGAAAAATTTTGGAGGGTGGTTGTAGCCGCTACAACACTTGGCGACACACCGGTAGAACTCCATCTCTTTGAATGGACCTTGTTCGTGAAAAGAACGTCTAACACCTTCGGAAGTATTGTTCAGTTCTTAGTCATCCTGGTTTCACATTAGCTTGATTGTAAGATGTAGCATCTGCCAAACTCTTGGTCGATTGACACACATTCCAAGCCAAGGCAACACAGTTATTTCGATTCGGGTTGAGGGACATATTGGTGCACAAGTAGTATAGTTGTCAGAGTCTTAGTTTCATCTCTGGTGTTGCTCCACTGCCAGCAGGCTTGAACAATACCCCAGCAGAGTCACATAGGAACACAAGCATGGTTTTGCTGCCAGCGAGCCTGGTTAGTACCCTGGCAGAGTTACTTGCATCACCTCCTTGCACAGGAAGCCTCTCTCTTCTTTCGCCTTATTCATTTTTCATTTTGAAATTTTTTGACTTTTCATTTTTTTTTTCATTTTTCACTGTGCATATCACTTGTTCATTTCAGAGGCGGAAGAGGGATCCCAACTTATTGAGAGCAGAAGAGGTTGTTCTAGTAAAGAAATAGTTTATTGTATCTTTGATGTGCCTATTAAGGTTTCCCCCTCACCTTACTCTACTTGACTAAGCTAACAAGGGTTAACCCAAAAACGACCGACTAGAGAAGGTGACATTAGTTAGCCTGCAAGCGTTGTGTTTTCACCAAGGTTCACTTCGAACAGTACACATTTTCCTTCAACGTATCGTGGACTAAAAGTAACAAGCTCTTCATACAGAGGCAAGATGATAGATAACCAAGTAGTGATATTTGTACGAGCCCTCTTGTACTTCACCCAGCTCGTTTAAAGAGTCATACATGATTTCATGCAAAACTAACCTACGAACGAAATAAGCGAACTATAGGAACGAAACAAGAAAACTAACAAACAACAAAGGAAAGTAAGAGCAGAAGCGAAAGTGAAATTAAAGCAAGTAAGCAAACAATAAAGCAGAGAAACAAGCAAACAAGCATGCAATCAAACTGACTGAAAGCAAACACTACTCCTACTCCTACACTAATGGTGTATGGGCCTAATCATGTGAAGTGATATTTCGAATGCAGCCACCAGTGCATTGGTTGACCCATGTTGGTGAAGGCTTGGTCTGTGAGCAACCTAGTTGTGCGAACCAGCAAGCAAGAAAGACATAACAATGAAGACAACCACACTTCAAGTTTCAAAGTTCCCACGGGACATAAGTGAGTACAAGTGCATGACAAGTAGTCTATGGACTTATCATAGTGCTCTAATAAACTACGAGAAAATTTGAAGCATAAGCACACTCTTGACTGTGACATGCAAGAAAACGAAAGAAACAAAGATAACTTGCGTCGCGAACGAGTGCTTGCAATGTAAGATTCCTCCAATGCATGAGCGATGGGATCGTGCATTTTGAGTGGAGGAAGTGTGATCTGTGTGTGAAATGGATCTTCAATGCATACAGATGAGTGATGAGGAGCCTTGGATAATCGAACATTTTCATGATCGGAATTGAGACTAACCCTAAGAGAGTGAGGGCTTGAGACAACCATCAGCTTGGGTTGAAGTACCTCAACAGTCTTGGTTGTTTCAACTTTATCATCAGACAGATCATCATAAACCAGTGGCTTCGAAAGATCAATTGAGATAGAGTCATGATCGTGATCAAATATGGAAAAAAATGGATCACGACCAACACGATCAGAAAAATCAATGATTTCGTCGGCATCCTCATGATCAGATGAATTAAACGGAAGGGTAGATGAAAAGCAAACATACTCATCCTTCGTGTTTCCAGAAAAGACATATGAAAGATCAAGTTGATTTTCAATGAATAACTTATCCTCTCTATTGTCGAATGATGGGCCAACATCCGGTGAGTCCTGCGAGTGGTCAACAATGGGTGCATCTATGGATGAAGACACACATGCAAAATCATGGATGGCAAGTTCATCAAATATGTTAGGAAAGAATGGAGGGGGCTTGGACGGAAGGGAGTCCTCCTTCACCGAGTGTTGATGCTCAAGCTCCCACTCATACTCTTCATGAATTACATCACATGTTGGTTGTGCAACACCAACTCCGTCGATGGGTTTTTCCTCGTTCACAACATGTGAAGATTCCAGAATGGATGAACACAAGACAGTATCATCTGGAGGAATACCGAGTGCGAAGATGGAGGTCATAGAATAGAATTCATATGAGAACTCGAAGGAATCACAACCAAATCTGCACGAAAATTGAGTGAAGTGATGTTGGGATCATGTGAAAGCTAAACAAGTGTGCGAGCATGATAGTCAACATAACTCTACAGTGGTGGAGCTGTTAAATGAGGGGAAGGTGGAAAGTCAGTCGAGACAGTGACCACATCCACATGAGATTGTATAGCTCCCTCACTAAAGAATGTTGAGCGAGGCTTGATTGCAAACTTCTTCTTGAGATGGGCAGAATTCTTAAGGAACTACTCGAACTGGTCCCAAATATAGGAAAATTTCATCTAGCTCCTCGGAGCTTGAAACTGCAAGTCATAGAAGCACCACCAAAAATTAACAACCGATTCATGTGGAGCATTCCATTGTTGTAACAGTTTTTGGTCAAGATACTCTGGATCAAAATGATAGAAAGTGTTTTCAGTGAGATCACAAAAGTGCTTAAGTGAGTGCACACTGTCAACCAGTAGGTTGAGCAACCATTGACGTGGAGATTCGTGAAGTGTGTGTGCAAGCAGCAAGTTGACCTATTCATTAGAATACCCATCTTCCTCATAAAGCATGGAAAGAAAGTCATGTAAGTACTCAGGATGGCCACTTCACCTTCACCATCATACGTGTAAGTGGACAAGAGATCGAAAAACTCCCTAGTAATGGAGACATCTTCACGATTCGAAAAACATCGCAGAGGGAGAAGAGTGCAAGAATCCATGAAAGGTATGTAGAGGTTAAAATTGGATGATAGGACACAACTCATCATCTAGCCCTCCTTTTAGCACCAAAAATGTTAACGGTGTTGGACCCGCCAACATGTCAAGGGGATCTCCCCAGTAAGAAGTCTCAATTAGACCTCAGACCATTTGGTGTAGGAGTCCCAGTAGTGGGTCGTATGGTAATGCCTTGACTGTGTGATTTCGCACAGAGGCAAGTAAGATAACTCTGTTGGTAGAAAGGGTGTGACCGCTGTAGTGAGTCAAGGAATGTGCATGAGAGGTTCTAACACATGTGGGTTGAGATGAGTGCGCCCCTTGGAAACCTGTAATATTACTTGGATGGGAAGGGAACACACGAGAAAAGATTCATCAAAAGATCGAAAGCAAGTCAGCTGGCAATCCAAACTGATGGTTAAACCAACAACACATCTGCAACAAGATTCATAAAATTTCATACACAACTATGTAAGTTAAACAACATACATTGCTACATCAATTGGAACAGTCCAACTACAATAACAACATATGCATGAAAACGTGTTGGCTCTTATTATATAAAGAAGTGTAAGTTCCAATCATATAATACATCCATGTAAACCCACTAGCCCCAATAGTGGAATGTTACAGCCACATCCACCTACTCCTCCAAAGAGATGAACTAGCTTTGTGCAGTGGAGAAGCCAAGGCGTGTTACAATACTGTCCAAGCTCTCTCCAAGATAGTCTTATCGGAAGCTTGGCTGAGAAAAAGCCTATACAATGAGTTATGAGGGACTATTTATAGCAAAGGGTGGGGTGGCCCTTGACATTCCCCTTTGTGACTGTTCAACTACCCTCATGACTCTTCACCTACTCTATGACTGTTACATCCACTATTGACACTTGACTTACACTTGACATGACTTAACATTACAATGCACATGTACCCATGTGAACACAACTGGCTTGAGAAAGCCAAACTAGACATCACTCTGACTTAGACAACCATGGAAGTCCAACTCCTCAACATCTTCATGTTGATCGATAGTAACATACTGATGCCAAGATCTGTAGTCCTTGATGGTGTCCATGTGTTCCGCGGTGACATCCATCTGAAACATGACTCTTGCCTCCATAGCATCCGAGTACACTACTCGAGCTCCTCTGTCCAACTCATTTGAAAGCATGTGCATCATTGTCTTCAATGTGGCTGAACCAGCAACATACTTGTGCATGATGTTTACACTGATGGGGAAGTCTGGGCTAGTGGCGATGCACGTCAACTCATCGAAGTACGAGTCAAGCTATAGTCAGACCTATTTCTTTGTCTTTGCCTAGGTGAGAGTCCCAAGTGATGGGATTGCATGTGTGTGCACCACAACATCCATAATCTTGAATACTCGTGCATGGGAAGCCTATCTACTAGTGATAAACTGTGGGAGCTCTTCATAATTCTAGATCTGACTTGGGATACGTACCTTTTCTCAACCGCATTGTCCCTCATCATCTTAGGCAAGTGAAGTAGGGCTCCCTTGTACTTCATCATCCATGTTTGCATGTCATCAACAACAGCATGCAAGTTCATTAAGATACATGCTCTTCTAGCACTCGCTACTGCTATCCATTGAGATGGACGAATACCTTGTGCACAGTACCAACCTTGGAGTACAATGCTCACATAACTATGTCAAGGGACAATACTTCATCTAGTATTGCCTTCTTCAGTTCAACTCAGGCGGACATTGTCACCAAGTCTCCTCCTTGCTTGGCCGTTTGTAGTTCCTTTTCCATTCGCTCATTCTCAACTATTAGGAAGTGAACACTTGAGCTAGTGGCTTTGGCATACACTTTGGTTGCATCAGCCAAGGCAGCTAGATGTTTGCACACATCATTCATGATCACTCATTCCTCAACTTGTGCAGGAGACGTATGATCCTCCGGAATTGACACTCTGCGAGACTGCACAACTCTATGTTGGGATTCATCAAATGAGATGTTGTACATCTCTTCTTCCGGGTGATCACCAAGGATCTCAGTGCCTCCTTGGTCATTTGAGATTTGCTCATCATCTGGATGCATTGACTCATCATCTGGATGCATTGAAGTGGGTGAGTCAACCTCTTTGTGGTGAGGCATGACGTTGGTGTCCTGTTCCAACTCCTGCTACTCCATGTCTGTATCCAAGTGTTGAAGTGCTTCTTCTATCTCATGAGTGAACTTTGGCCCCCACGATGGTTCACCCTGTTCACCTGATACCAGTTGTTCCAATGAATCAACTACTTGTACGGGTTCTGCTTCATCTATTTGCACATGTTTCACCCTTGTTGTATTTGTTGTTGTTGCGCTTCTCTCTCCTGTTTGTGCAGCTCTTGTTCCTTTTGGAGTTTCTCCCTCATCTCATGCAACTCCTTCTTTGCTTCTTCCATTCTCTTCTTATCCCTCTGCCTTCATGTGATTCGCCTGTCGCACTACTGTCTATTTTCCTCTGTAGCCATAGCTTCTTTCTTTACAAGTGGAACTACTCGAAACTTGCAGATTTTGTCCTCCTCCATGCAATCGACAATCTTCCTCTTACCTTTGTCGTGCACTGGTATGCTTGCCTCTAATGCCACTGCTGCTACTGGTGCTCTTCATGATGCTGCTTCATGTTGCTTCGCTAACCATTCGACAGCAAATCTGACCGGTTCATTGGTTCTGGAGAAACTGTAGCAATATCTCCATGGATCCTCCTCGGCCCAATGACATGTGCCATGGATCCAGTTGAACTGAACTCTCGTGCAGTGATCTTTCAAAAGGCAATGTGGGTCATACAGATTGTAACTTTGGAGGTCGAATGGGTACTTCTTCATCAGTTCTGCTTCAACATCTGCTTGCTTGATACTCAGGATCTCATATAACCCAATTCACAATGGAGGAGTGGGCCAAGGTGACTTCTTCTTCTGATGCAGTCTAGTTGTCAATCCTGCCGAGATGTGATATGCTACTTCTTGCATGACAAGTACACCCAAGGAAAACTTCAGAAGAACATGCGGAGGTTTCTCCGCACTGAACATTCAGATGAAAGTGTTGGACGGTGAGGCATACCAATCTGCAATGCCTATCAATGCCTTACTTCCTTTAACATGCAAGGCGGATCCTATTCACATATCATCTTTTACACTCGGGTTACAAAATGATCGGATAGCCATGTGATTACTCCTTTGAAGCTGCATTTGGACAACAACTTGAAATACGTGTTCATAGCAGTCTCCGCTGATGACCATGCCCACTCCAAACCCGAGAACTCTTGTCGGGTACAAATTGCATCTAAGATGTAGGCAGACATGTAAATCTCTACATGCATACCTCCGGGAGATTGTTGAGCCTTCGTTACTTGTTCCTTCAGCTGATGAGCCAGTATGCCAAACTAGTTACATGGTTTTCCTTCTCTAGCCAATTGATCCAATGCAACCACCCAACTCTGTGGGAAGGTTTTTGTGCTTGCTTGGCCATACATTCGACAAGAAAATATGTCCAAGTATTGGTATTCCTTCGTCAATACATTTGTCTTGTAGATTTGGTTGGGTGTCAACCTGAATCAAGCTGGCTCCTTTATCCAATTCTTCATAATGTCTCTGGAGTTAACACTGCTGTTGGGTAAGCTGAATGGAGTCTTCATGATAGTCACGGGCTCTGATATATGATACATATCATCATAATCTCATTCCCAGAAAGTCGCAAGCTTCGTCCCACTAACACTGCTCAAGGTCATTGTCTCAGGATCAGTGTGAGAGATGATCCAGTGTATCATGTCCATGCATGGGAACGTGGGATATCTGCATGCAATCCGGTACAAGCTAGACTTGTGAATGTTCACGTACACCTCAAGATCTTCGAGGTGTTCCCCAAAAGTGCCTGCAAATGTTTCATTGACCTCTTGCCACTTAATTTTGATGTCCTTGTCTAGATACAAGTTTGTGTCTTCATAGATCGACAGACTAGAGCACACTTGCTCAACTGCTGCTCCAGCTACATTTCCATCAGTGTCCTATGAGTTCTCTTGGAAGCCATTGATATGGATGAACACCTGAAATATCTAGAGACAAGAAACATGCATGGCAAGAAATCTGTTAGTGAAAACCAAAGAAAATTCGGGGAATGACACAACACATACCTGGGAAATTGATGGGCAAGATTTCACAATTTCTTTTGGGAGGCTAGGACTAGTTTCCAAAACTGCGCAAAAGGTAGTCTGGGATGTTTGGGAGGCAAGACTGGCTGCTGGATTTTCACAATGTGTAATCCAGACTGGCTGCTGGCTTCTAGGATTACGCAATGCGCAATTCTAGTTGGGAGTGACTATAAGCTCAGGGACTGCATTGCGCAATTTTCTGGGCCAGCAGTCACTATCCCTCAAAAATGTGCAAAACAGTCCTAGACGACAATACTAGGTAGAAATGCACATTTTTTGAGAGGAAGGCAGAGCTTTCCTTCCCCATATTATGTAATGCTTTCTTAATGAAGGCAGAGTCCAGGCCAAGGTTGGCCTAACTCGCCGATGGGCAATTGAAAGAAAATAATACAAGTAATGCATGGCGACACTAAGTGAAAGTAGAAGTGATTAACAGTGCATGCAAACATGAATGAAAGCCTCGGCAAGAAAATCAACATGCATGTGGGTGAAGCGATTCGCTGATTTGGTAAATGTTTGTGCAAAACAGTTTCATGCATGCGGCAGCAGTGAGATAGCAACGAAAACTGAAACAGAGCTAGGACAAGCTAGTATACATGTAAACAACAGTAAGCATTGAAATAAATCAAGCAAACAACTCTCAAACAAGAGAATACACAAAAAGTGATAGAAATGATGAAAAAGACAAGTTGAGGCCACTTACCTGTGAATAGCTGAGCCAGATTTGTCAAAGAGTCCTGGATGTATTGTGGGATGTTAGAGCTCCAAGATCGATGTGAAATAATGAGCTCTGATGCATCGGATAAATAAGTTTGGGCTCATGAGGCGCATGCCACAAATCTTGGAAAGAGCAACACTTGGAGAAAAGTTTCTAAAACAACTTTGTATGTAACCTCCAGCTGCTAAAAATAGCTCCTTGAATCATGGGATTCCTTTTTCATGTTGCCTTTTTCTAATCTAGAAAAAGCAAGTCATGCATGCAAGTCAAGTTTCCTTGGTCCAGGGTAGAACTGGTCAACCAGACTGCTCATGCATGATGCTGCTCAATTGCTTGAGAAAAATGGGCATTTCTGTTTGGGAGATGAGGCTGGCTGCCCAGGAGATTTGTGCAATTTCTGAGCAGAACAGCTGACTGCTGCCCAGATTTGCGCAAATTATGGGCTGAGCAACCCTATGGGTGAAAATTGCGCAATTTTCACTAGGAGTGTTGACTGGAAGGATTGCGCAATTCTAGAACCCAGCAGGCTGCCAGACAGGATTGCGCAATTCCTGGATGGAAGGTTGGCTGCCCTCCAGAAATGCGCAATTTCTTGGGGAAGTTGCTCAGCCCGCAGCTGGACCAAGTCCAGGTGAATAACTTGTGATCAACAGGATGCATTTGAGCAAGCAAAACACTGAATCTTGTGTGCGTGATGAAGCAAGACAAGGTGTTGTGAAAGGTTGGTAGGGAGGCTCCAAAACGAGGCTAAAGAAAAATTCTGGAGTGTGGTTGTAGCTGCTACAACAGAGATTCAATAAGTATTGATCTATCCGAAAATGATGGAATGTGTGTATCAGAAGGTGGTATGTAATTACATCGTCTAGCGAGGGCGGTTGGTGACGTTGGAATCAAACTATGTCTACATAAAAATCTACCCCTAGAATCAGATCCTCTATACATGCATCCTAAATGATTTTAATATTAATTTTAACCATGCATCCTAGATAAAAATTTAACCTATGTATACTTCCCTGACAATAGCTCCAAAAATTTTGGGTAATTTAATTGTTGGTTAAATTACTTTGCATTGAATTATCAATCTAGGGTTTGTGAAATTGTGAAGTATACATTCACTATATGCTAGTGATCTAGGTGGATATTGGTGGCCACCCATCTATTTCACCTAGACCCCCTAGTCAGTTTCATCGATTTCCTTAATTGTAGCACAATTTACTATTTTTGGTAGTTTTTCAGCTCATGAACTTCTGGAGCCGTTTTGAGGCCCTAAACGACTTCTTTTTGGCAAGATAGAAGATAGTGATTGCTATGACAATCACATCAGCAGTTGTAGTCCTCGGAGAGATCTTTCCAACAGGGTATCATACATGTCAAACGATGATAATATGAACAAGTTACGACCCCAAGACGTTAGTTGCCCAACTAACCCAAACAGGGCCCATAAACTCTTGGTGTTACATCTGCTCGAGCTAGGGTTTAGGTTGTTTAGGGTTTTCTCTTATTGTTCAATAATAAAAAGGCCCTTGAGCCTCATTGTAACTTAGTTCAGAGGCATGTAGCCACCACATCTCTTCTCAGAGATAAGCTACCATTGCCCGAGTTATCTTATTTCCATTCTGTTTGTAAGCATAGTTCAATATTTTTCTATTAATGAAATGAAGTGTTTTTCTATTGCATCTATGTGTTTATGATTATATATGTAAGTTGTTGCATTCCTGTTTAAGTTCAGATCAGTGGTATTAGAGCGGTCTACTCTTTCTCTCTTTTTTCTTTGCATGTGCCCAACGAGGTTAGGGTATAAGGAGTTAGGGCTCAATCTAGTTGAACCATTACAGGATCAGCCTCACAAAACTTGACGACCTCCCATGGCAAAAGAAAAGAAAGATGAGGGGGCACAAGATCCTTTCAAAATGTTGCTCAAGAAAGCCCTCGAGTGATAGAGGGACGCGATGATTGATAACTTTTCCCGGATCCTTTGACGACTACCCATAGGTGATGCATCTTCATCCAACATCCACTCTGGAGGTGCCACTTGTTTTAAGGTACAAGTTAACTTCGATATTCCCATATTCAAAGGCTTGATAGATGCAGATGCCGTAGATAAATGATTAAACCTATTAGAAGGATATTTTTCAATTCATGACTTTTCCAATCGGGAAAAGATTATGTTTTCAATTCTCAAAGCCACCCCACACATCAAGGATTGGTGGGAAACCTACTATGAACAAAAGGACGAGAGTGGACCCTTGCTGTTTTCAACTGCACCCACTTGGAATTCTTTCTGAGACACCATCAAGGAACAATAGTACCCTGTCAGGAGCTATAAAGATAAATACATAAAGTGGACCATGCTATGGCAGGGAAGGGACCAATATGTGCCAGAGTTCACAAATACTTTCCACACCCTTTGCATGAAGATGGGAATCAAGGATATTGAGCTTCATTTGGTGCTCAGGTACTGTGGCTGTCTACATAAGTACATCTAGGATGAGATGGAGTTCCTGGACATTTCCTCGCTCGACATAGCATATCGATACACTTTAAAGATTGAGCAGAAGTTTAAACTGAAGAAGCAAGACATTGGATATGTGAATCCAAAGAAAGGAAAAGGGGCCCCCAAACCACAAAAAAAGGGACCAAGCCAAGGCAAGGCTACCCAGGATAGCTTGCCGAAGCCGCAAGCAAAGAACAACACCACGAAGATGAAGAAGGACACGGGAAAATGGTGTGAGTTCCATAAGATATCCACTCACAATACAAGTGAGTGTCGGACCAAGCAGTCATTGGTGGCCGAATTGAAGGCTTCTGAATCAGACGCATGTTCTGACTCTAAATTAGAACTCGATGTGGGGACTGACAAAGGGAACAAGATCATTGATGCGGAGCTTAGTGCCACCGTGGCCACCACAAAGATCCATAAAATTGAGCCTGAAGATCCAGAAGAGGGGGAATGTCTCTTCCACTCAAATGTGGGTGAACGGTTCTTTGCTGCAGTTCATTATCGATAGCGGGAGCCAAAAGAACCTCATTTCAGTAGAAGTCGTGAAGCAGTTGGGCCTAAAGACTACAACACATCCACAGTCATACACCATCGGGTGGCTTCACCAAGGACAAGATCTTCGTGTCAGCTAGCAGTGCCACCTTCCCTATAACATCAAGCCCTTCACAGATGAGGTATTGTGTGACATTGCTCCTCTTGAAGTTTTTGATGTATTGTTAGGAAAACCATACTTGTGGAAGTGACATGTTGTATATGAGTCTAGACCTCGCTATATGATTATTACTTTGGCTAATAAGTTGTACAGGATACTGGAGGTAGCCTCGCCTACCACCATCTCTTTGATCACTGCAAAGAAATGCAGTAAGATCATTTCCCAGACCAGGAAATTTGTTTTCCTTATGATTCACCCCCAAGGCAAGAATAAGGTTGTGGCCATGACTTCCAGGCAGGGCTTCTCTTCACAGAAGCAACCGATGGACAAGGTCATGGAGGAGTACAGGGATATTTTCACCTCAACCACAGGGGTACTTCTACACCGTCAGGTCAAGCACTTCATCGATCTGACCCCGGGTGCACCGCTGCCCAATGGACCGATCTATCGATGCTCTATTTTGGAGAACGATGAGATCAAGAGGCAGATTCAGGAACTACTATAGAAAGGGCACATCAGGCCAGGCTCATCACCCTGTGGGAGCCCGATTGTATTATCACAGAAGAAGGATGGGACCTAGAGGCTCTGTATTGACTATCAGATGCTAACCAAGATCACTTTCCGGAATAGGTACCCAATCCCGCGTATTGATGACCTTTTGGACCAACTCAAGGGGGTGAAATATTTTAGCAAGATTGACTTGAAATCATGGTATCACCAAATGCATATCGAACCCTCTAATGTGTGGAAGACTGCATTCAAATCCAAGGAGGACCCTTTTGAATGGTTGGCCATGCCATTCAGATTGAAAAACACCCCTGAAATCTTCATGAGACTGATGGGCGACATCTTGTGGAACTTCACCAATGCATTCATGGTGGTGTATTTAGATGACATCTTGATCTTCATCCGGAGTTTGGAAGAGAACCTCCACCATATTCGACAGGTCCTTCAAACCATTCAACAACACAAGTTGTGTGCTAACTTGGAAAAATGCACCTTTGGCTTGACCGGGGCTCAATATCTAGGGTACATAATTGATGAGCATGGTGTACATGTGGACCCATCCAAGATACAAGTCATTCGAGATTGGCCAACGCCAACCACTCTAACAGAGCTCCACAACTTTTTGGGTCTTGCCAATTTCTACCGTAGGTTCGTGTTGGGGTTCTCTCATATCACTTGGCCTTTAAGTCAAGTCACTAAGGGCGAAGTGAAAGCAAAGTTCTTTTGGTAGGAAAATCAACAACGAGAGTTCTCTGAGATGAAGAATTGCCTCTGTTCTACACTAGTGCTCACATTACCATATCTGCAACAACCATTTGAGATTGAGACAGATGCCTCTGACTATGCTATTGGTGCGGTTCTTACTCAACATGGGCATCCAGCGGCAGGCCTAAGACAAAGAAATGTATTCCATTGTGCAAGCCTACTATCAATGAAAGCATTGCATTCTGGGGAAGTAAACGGTCATCCACATAGACCACCATCCTCTACAGTTCATATAGACACAAGGGAAGTTGCAGAACGATCTCCATTAAAAATGGTCCACCTATATGCAACAGTTCCATTTGAACATTAAGTATAAGAATGGAAACACCAATAATGTCACCAATTGCCTCAGTCATCCACCGGTCATGGTGCTAATCACTGTGCTCAACTCCTGTGGGCACGAGACATCAGGGTGGTCGCATCTTTACAGGAGTGATCTAGAATTCGGCAGCATATACCAAACACTCCTGGAAGGGAAGCAAGTTCCAAATTTTCACCTTCATGATGCACTATTATGCCAGTTGGGGCACATATGTGTTCCTTCAAGTGAGCATGCCAAGATGATTTGGGAGGTGCACTACAGACATGTCACTGGACATTTCGGAGTAGAGAAAATAGTGGTGGTATTGCAGAAGTATTTTTATTGGCCAAAACTTCGTCATGATATTGGGAAGTACATTAGATCCCACATTGCCTAAACCATTACGAAACCAACCATCAAGAAGTAAGGCATGTATACTCCTCTACCTACTCCTCGTTGACCTTGGCAATCTGTCTCCATGGATTATATGTTGGGCCTTCCTTCTACTAAGCACAACAACAACTATGTTTTCATGGTCGTCGACATATTCTCTACGATGGCCATCATGGCAGCTTGAAAGAAGAGTATCATAGCAGATTCCACTTCTAAGCTCCTCTTTGAGTGAGTATGGGTACACTTTGGGATCCCACAATCCATTATCTCAGATCGGGATAGTAGATTCCTGAGTTCATTTTGGTCAAGTCTCTGGTCGATGCTAGATATAAAACTTACTAAGTCCGCGACTTTCCATCCCCAAACTGATGGCCAAACAGAGGTTTTCAACATGATGATCGTACACATCATGCGCATGTACAAATTGAAGCATCCACAAACATGGGATGAATGTATCCCCTATGTCCAACACAACTACAACAGAGCTCTCCACATCTCAACAGGTCACAACCCCTTTCAGGTAGGGATGGGATTTCAGCCATTATGTCTCATTGATGTGGCCATACTATTTGCAGCCACAGGTAGATTCAGATCACATGCAGTCCAAAGATGAAAGGGCTAAAATCTTCATTGAGCACATTCAACAAATCTGCCAATAGGTCTAGGATATATTGGACAAAGCCAATGCTAAGTACAAAAAGTGTCATGATCATCATCGAGTGCCACATAAGTTCTAGGTGGGCGAAAAAGTTTGGCTTCATTTGCAGAAGGAGCACCTTGCTATACCCCACCGAAAGCTTCACCCACTTCAATATGGGCCATACACTATCACCAAGGCCATTGGTGACAATGCCTTCGAGCTCAGCATCCCACCATTCCTTGGTCTGCAACCAGCGTTCAATGTAGATTGCCTTCAGCCATACTTTCCACCATTGTTGGACACATCTCACATTGCAGAACAGCTCACCAACAGAGCTCAACCCAGACTGCATGGAATAAGCCACAACTGATCAGATCAAGGACAGACAGATCAAGAACACTCGGAAACAGAGGATACAACGATATCGAGTGGTCAAAGGAGGCCAACTCCTTCACTAGGGACCAGGTTCAACAAAAGTTTCCTCACCTCATTAAGGCTCTGCATGCAATGGAGACCATTGCTTCCTAAGGGGGGAGAAATGATCCAAGTGGATATTGGTGGCCACCCACCTATTCCACCTAGACCCCCTAGTTAGTTTCATTTGTTTCCTTAATTGTAACACAATTTACTATTTTTGGCAATTTTTTGGGTCCTAAATTTTCGGATCCGTTTTGAGGCCCTAAACGATGTTTTTTTTGGAAAAATTGCAGTTGGTGATTGCTATAGCAATCACATCAAAAATAGTAGTCCTCAGAGAGATCTTTCCAACGAGGTATCATACACATCAAACGAAGATAATATGACCAAGTTACGACCCCAGGAATTTGGCTACCCAACTAACCCCAATGAGGCCCATAAACTCTTGGTGTTACATCTCCTCGGGTTAGGGTTTTGGTTGTTTAGAGTTTTCTCTTATTGTTCAATAATAAAAAGGCCCTTGAGCCTCATTGTAACTTATTTCATAGGCATGTAGCTGCCACATCTCTTCTCAGAGATAAACTACCATCGCCAGAGCTATCTTATTTTCATTCTGTTTATAAGCATAGTATTTTTTTATTAATGAAATGAAGTGTTTTTCTACTACGTCTTTGTGTTTATGATTATATCTGTAAGTTGTTGCTTTCTTGTTTAAGTTCAGATCATCTAGGCTATAAACTTTAACTTTAAAATAAAACTACTCAATTTGCAAGATGAAATTTAAATCTACTTATGACAAGATCTTAGTAGGCACTCACACATGTTCTTTCTCAAAGAACAAAATTAAATAAATTACAAAATTCAATACCTGAAAATTTAAATGAATTCAAAGAAAACTATACTAATATGAAAGCTTCAAAACTCTATTCTATTGAACAAAGAAATGAAATATTATTCTATTTAACTTTGAAAGATAAATTTACTCTATTGTACTTTCAAAGGAAAACTTAAGCTATTTGACTTGGAAATGAAATTTATTCTACGAAACTTTAAATCAAATATATTCTAAGAATTTACTCTAGTAAATTCAAAGATAATTCATGTTCTGATATGTCAATTAAAGAAAATTTGATCTATGAGACTTGAAAATAAACATATACTATGACTAGTGAAAGCAACAATATTATGCTACAATTATAAATTAAATGACAAGAATCGAAATGCAAGAAGCCTAAGATATTACTAGTGGGCACATACTGAAGAAAAAGTGATCATAATTGTTCAAACATAAATTTGAGACTAAGCTAAAAAGAAGATCATCAAAGTAAATATTTTTGGTTGTTTTAGGTTTCTTATGAAGTGCTTGACCTATAGAAAATCAAAGGCAAATAAGTGAAATTTGAATTTAATAATAGAACAATAAAATGAAATAGAGCATCCAAATGAAATGAATATCTAAACGAAACATAATTTAATATAAATTCAAAGCGGAAATAAATTAAATCAAAGAAACGAAATACATCTATACTATTCTCACACATCTTTAGCAGTCCCTCCTCATGAGTGCGAGTTATTGGGAACTCAAATCACACAAAGAAAAGTGCCAACAACATTTATAAGGAATCCATGAACAAAATTTATATTACTCATATTTTATGAAACTGAGACTTCACAATATGATATTTAAGCAATAATAATAATGATTTTTGATCTTAACTTACTTCTTCACTTAGAAATGAAGCATTTTTATAATGTTTTCAAAAGTAAACAACTTGAGGAATTATATCCTAGAAACTAGAACTAAATAAGACATTGAAGTCTTTGATTCAAAATAGAAGTTTTGCTTCTCATGATTCACTACTGAAGGAGAAAATCATGAGAAGAGATTTATTGAAACATCATTAGGTCAACATGTCTTCAGATCTTTCTCGCTTGCTAATTATCCCCACTCACTTGATTGTAGAACTGATCACTTGATACTCTATGCAAAATAGGTTTGCCATAACCACATTAACCACGAGTTTGACCAATGAGATAAAATTATCTTGTGAGCTTCCATTTGTAACCAATAGGTAGACCTCCATGTTTATGACATTTGAGCACTTCTCATGTGCTTTGATTGTACTCTAGTACATGCGAACCTATAGAACTTTGGATTTGGCTGTGGAAATTTAGGTTAGCTGCAAAAAGTGAACATTTCGGTATCTATAGTATAGTTTAACCAATTTCATAAAGAAAAACATATATTTTGATCTAATGATGGATTATTACCTTTTCAATATAATTTGCATGACCTAAATGACTTTTAATTTATGAAAGAGATGGGATGAATTGAAAATGTATAACAAAATGTTTGGAAAAAGGGAAGATGGACTGTCAAAAGTAGGACAATTCAGAGGTTCAACACTTCCTAAGAACACAAAATAACTTGAAAAAGATATTATCAAATGTAGAAGGAGAGGTTAAAGCATGCCAAAGAATGGTCATATGGGCCTTAAATTATACCTATTTGGGAGGCCCATCAAGGGCCTCAAGAGCTAGTTGCGGGGGGCTGAAAGTATTAGAAAGCATCAATTCCTAATTTAAATAATGAATTCCATCAAGAAGAATGGAAAAAATATTTAAGGAAAGAACCAAGGGCTTGTGAAGGCTAAAGAAGACAGAGTCTAAGGTCTAGACTATGTTAAAAAAGTGACGAAGACTTTGCCAAAGGAGACCTTAAGAACCTTGAACAAAATTTTAAATATTGTCTGTAATGAACATTGGATACATTTTAACATCATTGTGCCATTCCCTTTGAATTAATCTTTAATATGAAAATACTCCACCGTGTTATGCTTTGTGATCAAAGATAAAAACCTAAATTTTGAAGATCTTAGAGATAGAGACACTGATCTGTTTCTGTTATTTGTCAAACAAGTACAATTAGAAGTTGCTAATGACCTTTGCAAAGAGAAAAATATTCTTAGACTTTGAGTTTATTTTGGTCTGCTACAAGGTCAAAAAGACTTCAAAGAAAATATATTAAGACTAAATAATATCAAAAGGCAGTGAAGGTAATCTACTAAAGGATTCTTACATTGAAAGGTATGTGTTATTACTTTCATAATTTTTTTTAAGATCAAAATTATTTTGAGGTTGGAATTTCAAGTGTATCTCCCTCAACCTCAAATAAAAGCAAGAATATTATGCCTCTAGTAAAGAATTTTGTGGAAGACACTATTCATAACAAAAGGGTTGATTCTTTAGTATCTATGGAAAGGTTGAAGTGTTTCTCATGATTAGTTGTCTCTAAAGAACTATTCTAGAACTAACATCATGGCATTAGACTTTGAAAAAAAGACCAATAAAGCTACAAGAGTATTATTTGATGACTGGAATATAAATTAGATCATAATTCTATGGAAAAAGTATGATCCATTTCCCTACAACTATTATTCTTGGAAAACTATAGTTATAATAAAGGAATTCATGAAGTATGAAATTCATCTTGTAATGGCAACACCTTGGTTCAGATTGTGGCCCCAAGTACGATAATGAAAGTCAAGAGAAATATTTGATTTATATACATGTTTGAAGTATGACATAACAAACCTGTGGTTGAAGCTAATGTATCAAATGTTCAAAAGTAGGACATTTAAGCTCGATGTTAGTCAAAGCTTTAAAAGTGCCAAATCTTAGGAGGATTCTGAAATATGTCTTCTGTGTTTAAATCCCATTGAAGTTTGTTTGCACAAGAGTAATTTTGTATCTCAGAAAGAAGAATCTATCAAAGTACTTGAAGTAGCATTGACATCTTGCAGTTGTTAAGATTGAATCATTTCTTCAAGTCACATTATTTGGCTCCTAGCTTAAAAAAAAGTTTCCATGCAAAGCATACTACAATGTGAGATTTTTGAAAGACAAGTTTGAAGGTTGATGCCTCCTAAAAAATTTGGAATGTGAGATATGTATCTTCACTATAATTTTTGTTTAAAGATATATTGTCATCATAAATTATCTCTATCAGTGAATACCTAGTATGCATCTAAAAACTTGCATCAAAATATTCTTTGGAACTGTTTAGAAAAATGAATTATTTATGCTTAAGAAGACGGTGTCACCCTACAATCATCTACATTATATGAAGATATTAAGAAAAAATATGAAGCCATCTTGATATGATACGGGGTATGGATTGTGTATAGTTGAAGGCGCAAGGTTTTGTATGTCCCATATTTCCCTATTGTAAGATATGAAGCAATGGAAATATCTTAAATCATAATTTTTATCAAAGAAAAATAATAATACACACAATATTTAGATGTTACAAAACGCAGGATGTTAAAGCTACAAAGATTGCATGGACCATGTGTTATAATGATCACAAGGTATGGCTTCCTAGTCTTGGAGTATTTTTCTCTAGGTAGTCAAAGTTCCAAATAAGGAAAAATGTTATTGTCACTAATATATACTTGAGGAAAGCATGCCTTGATGGAACAAGTTCAATATACATGACAAGATTATAATGAAAAATAGGTTGAGTTCCTCTTCAAGGTTGAAGGCTAAAGTCATCTTAAGAAAAATGAGTCATTTGCAGATCTAGAAGTGTTATGATGTTGAAGAATAAGATCTTGTGTTGAAAAGGGTTTACAAACCCTAGTAGGAAAAAATGGCTTGGATAAGGAAGGCCTAGGGTTTATGGACAAAACTGTAATATTGGACCTAGATTAACGTTTCTACTAAAAGAAGAAACTCTAGCCTATGCATGAATAGAATACATCATGTTGATGATGAGGATGAGGCTAATAAACTTTGCATGTTGGATGCAAGGAAGCTAATATCAAGAGGGAGCTAACATTCCCTATAATCCTCAAAAGATAAGTACTTTATATTTCTTCCTTGATTATTTGTGTTTTTTTTACTTATTAGTCTCTTGTCTTTGTTTCTTTAGCTGGGTTGTAATTGTTCTTCCAGGACCTCTTAGTGAGGATTGAATGTACATAGTGAAGGTTGCTAGGTATTTTCCAATAGATGGAAGAAATGGAAGAATGAAGAAAAGTGTGTGATAATAGAACTTTCCCATAATAGTGAGTTGTGTCAAGAGATATTGTACTAGATGAAATTTGTGCTCAAAGGGAGCTAGTAGATCAACAAGATTGAAGTATGCCTTGATTATGCCAATGGAATCTATGAGATCCAACATGAAATAGTTGTGAAAGTTGAGAATAGAAGGTTCTCTAAGTAAGAGAGAGAGGATCATAACAAAATGTTTTCTCCAGTTGTAAAAGGAAGTAGTTGTGGCAGAAAGGATTGCTTCTGTAATGGAGGGAGTAGTCAGAGAGCCCTCTTTTAGCTTCAAATGGAGTTTACCTCTAAGTTCAAGATGATGAACTATCATTGACATTGTTAGAATAGATAACTAATATGATGAAAGACAAGGAGTGGAAAAGGTTTCAGTGTGAGAGGGAGCACCTAGTCAGGGTGATAGGAAAGAAATTGTGATGATGGACCCATTGAAGGGAAGTTGATCTATTTTATGATCCAAGGCATGTTTTTAAAAATGGGTTGGAGTACCAACATGGTATCGTTGGTCATGGAAAAGTTAGTTATGATCTAAAATTTGTCTCAAATAGTAAAGTACAGTTGTAGATTTAAGATTTGGAAGAGAGTGTTGAAGACATAAATAGTTTTTAAGGATACCACTTCAGTTTGGGCTCTGTAATAATTTCTTGGATGAGCATGAAGTAGACATCTGTCGCACTCAGTATTACATAGGCTGAGTATATTGAAACTTTATTGGAAATTTGAGAAGCGATATGGCTTAATAGGATACTTGCAGGACTATCTTGATCAGGTGCAGGTAATGACCATGATGATAGGTCGAAGCACAATGAGATCCAATATTGAGACATGGTATAGAAGGAAGTAGTGTGGCTTCAATATTAGTCTATAGTATAACAAATTGCTAGAAAAGCCTCTATCCTAGAATGAAGTCTATATACTTCAGGGACAAGATTGAACTTGCTAAGAATGCCCCTCTCATTGATAGGGAGTGTTGATGAGATAACATTGTGGAATTAAATTCTCCCTCTATCATATATGACCAAAATTAGGGATAATGGTCTATTAAAGGACAATCATTCTTCCTGTTTCAAGTATATTGACCAGAATTAGGAAGAATGGTCCTAGAGGCACATAATTAGTCAAATAGAGTGTGACCTTTCAACATTAAGATAATTTAGTATCAGACCCAAAATTACTCAGGTAGAGTGTGGCTTTTGGGGATTCACCATGTGTTAGGTACTAACCAGAATGATGGTGAACCAAGACTAGTATGTATACCATGTGTCAGATAGACCAGAATTATGGTGACTAGTTGATGCTAATGACATACCATGTGTCAGGAGTACCGACCATAATTATGTTGAGGATACACCATGTGTCAAAGGTACCAACCAAAATTATGGTAGCTTGTTGATGTTGTTGACTTACCATGTGTCAAATGTGTTTAACAATATTATGGTAATTGATTGATGCTATTGGTTTACCATGTTTCACAATTATTGACCACATTATGGTAACTTATTTTACCATGTGTCACAATTGTTGACACGATTATGGTCATTATTTTTTATAACCTTTTCTTAGAGAAATTGATCAACATGAGAACATCTAGATAGTCATTATGAATACCTCCCTTGCTAAGATGGATTGTTGAATTTTTGTAGCTATGGTTGGTCTTCATAATTTATATTTTTATCCCTTGATGTATTTATAATGATAAATTTAAAGCATGTTCTTCATGCTAGAGTCAAAACAAAAATATTAAAGGCATGTTCTTCATGTGCTTTGCAAAAGATAAAATTTGAATTTTGAAATTTGAATATTTTGGCTCCAAGAAAGTCAATTTAGTCCTCCAATAGTTCAAGTTGGCCCAAACTACAAAGGCACACATTAAACCTCCTAGAAACGTATAAATAAGGGCCTCGTCCTCTTCTAATAAAGTAGCTTGATGTAACCCAAATTCATCACAAAAGATTATGTCTATTCCTCTAGATGAAGTTAAGAAGGACATATTTGATAAAGGATATGACGAATTTGATGAAGGATAAGCCAACATTTCCAAGCTTGCACATGTTGAAGAGAATCAAAGTCCTATGGGCATATTCTCTAGGAAAATCAAGTCACTATGTGATGAAGAAGCGACTCAAGTTCAACCTTAGAAGAACAAAACAGGATGAGTTCTATGGAAAAAATAATGACTTGTCAAAATGGATAATAGAAAAAGTTTCACTAGAATTATGTTAATGTAAGTTTCACTTAGGGTTTTTTTAGAAACCTTGAACAATACTAAGAGGCAGGTGGGGGGGTGTGTGGGCGTGAATCAGTATTGTGCCTTATGGCCAATTTTACTAAATTTTTCCTTTCTTAGTCCAAACCCTAATTCATTCATCCATTAATAGCATAACAAATAAGAAAATATATGAATAACCATGAACCATAAGCAACATATCAAAGCACATAGCCATCAAAGAAAATAACCATGAACAACAACATAAACAATACAACATGCACACATATAGACACCAGATGTAAGGTGGAAAACTAAAGGGAGAAAACCACCATTAAATGTTCCACTTCACTCTTATTCTATTATTATAAAGTATTATTTTACATAGTCACTGGTCGCCACCAGTTTTCAAGCCACAACTTTCCAATCATGCGAGTTGCTACTCACTCCAGGCCACAACCTATAAGAACTTTGCAGGCCACCACCTGTAGGAAGCCACCGCTCCCTCGACTTTCTAGGTCACTACCTACTGGAAGCCACCACTCCTAATAAGTCTCGCCCAACCACCACTGGATGGAAGCCACCACTCCTAATAAGTCTCGCCCAACCACCACTAGATGGAAGCCACCACTCCCAAGTTCTCAGGCCACTACTTGACAGATGTCGCTACACCCTATCACAACAAGACACTACTTGCCTCACTGAAGGCCCCAACCTTCAAGCTCCTTTCTAGACCATGTTTCAAAATATTTCACATTGGATCCATGATATCTACAATAAAAAACTTGTGAGCCTCTTTTCATCCATTTTTATACTATAATGACAACATAAAATAAGCACATCAACAGCTGAATCAACACTTGGAACATAATCAACAATCTGCATACAAAACTTTGCAACACACTGAATCTTCCCTCACACAACCAGCTCAACAAAATACTCAACATAAAAATCATCCATCACTAAAAATATTTTAGAATGCATTGATCATATTATGCATAACAATACATGAAGACTACAACAATAATATCTCCAATGAAACCCATGCAACGCAAACAAATCATCAATCTAAACTATGATCCAAAGTATATATAGAAACAAATACAAAAAATATCTCTCCTCCCCACATTAGCAACAAGTAAGAGCAAAAAAATCTACAACAAAAACATGTCACACATATAGATTTGCTACAACTCCATCAAACTCTAAAATATGCTCCAAATCTAAGCTCTAATATGCACACTAAGTCTGCAAAATTGCAGCTAACTCAAACACTCTCACTCTATATAACCCCTTCTACTTCACACTCTAACATTTAATAATTGATGGAATATGAAATAAATACACAACACTAATCCTAATTCTCTTGGCTTTATCATCTTCTAGAATGATGATTAACTCAAGTTGAACCTATCCACCAAAAACCATGTTCAAATACCATGGTTTATGTCACTCGAATGCACATGAAATCTAGAAAAATGACTCTAGAAAGAGTAAAATTGGTTGTCCCTTTGGGAAGTGCATTTTAATGTACCCTAATACATTGAGCACTAGTCTTATAATTCAGTTTGTGCAAATGAGACTCGCGTTACTTTGATTTCAACCCAAAAACTCAAGCAAATTGCTCCAACTCTTCTTGAAACTGATCATATGTCTCTCTAAGAATCTCCCAAGTATGTTGATCCTCTAAAAGCTCATGTTAAGACTCTGAAAATTAAGTCAAGGAATCCAAACCCGTTCAACTAATCCTCATTTCAAAACCTTCAACCATGTTGACATTAATGCCAACACAATCGACTCCTCAGCTAACTCCTCAGGAAGGCAGGTTGACAAGACACCATCATAAAGCCTAGTTTTCCAAACAAATCTACAAACCAACATGACCATGAGTACCACCACTACTAGGTTGACATCAATTCCAACACCATGAGACAACATGTTCCAAATTCTCCCCCTTTGGCGTTGATGTCAACCTACAACCAGAACACCAAAACTGATCTCATTCTCTGCTTGTGGATGTCGCTCTCCCCCCTTTAACAACAATGGAAAAGGGTGGATAAATATGGTTGACACATGATTATATCTACTTATATGCATATGAATATTAATCATATCCTCATGCCAAAAATTCCAACATCATGCCAACAAACCATACCTCTATGTCAATACCATGTGCTTCCTTCTGCTATTAGGTTGAACATGCTCCCCCTGAACATGTAATGGGGCTACAAAACATCTCTCCATGCTACTGTACATGATATATGGTGTTGCCAATGCCTCATTGTCACATACAAGAGGTTGCTCCACTTAGACCAAAATATATACAATGAAGGTACAAGGTTGTGCAAGGCCCCATAATTGTCATATTTAATACACCTTTTTTCCCTATATTATTACTCATGATTTTATCTAATTCCTATCATTATTATTGTCATTTTTCACATTTATGGGCTAGATTATCTTAAAATTAGAGCATGATAATGTAATGTTAGCATTATGATTAATATGTTATCCTTGATGGCAACCTGCATGTCAAATATGACCATGATGTCAACTTGGTTGTAATATGATGTATTGTCCTTTATGATTATAGAACTATTGCAAATGACATGAATATTGGTACGTGTATTGCATAAATGAGGAAGTGCATTTGCAACCTTGTCATAGTTATAATTTGAGAAAATATTAAAATGTGAAGTTGGAAAAGTATACACGACCTGTGTGAAGAAAAGATGAGTACATATGCAGGTTTAATAAACAAGAGTCGCGTACACGACCCTACCCATAGAAAATAAAAAGCCATGAGGTTTTCCCATGGTAATATCTCACAATTTTGTGTCGAAAATGGTTATTTGATCCCGTTAAACAATCACTAACAACAAATCCAAGGGATTTTCCTATGGTATTGGCAAGATAAATGACTATAAAAGGAAAATGAGATCAAGGAATTGGGCGTGAATTTGATGGATTATTTATGTGTGATCTGATTTGGAACAGGTGTGCACCAGAGAGAAAGGAGAAGGCTCACATTTGAAAGATATCAAAGTGTATTGGAAACCTAGTGGATATGCTTGATTAATTTTCTTGTTGCAAGTGTAGTTATGGGAAAATGTTTAAGTTATTAGCAAATGCAGGATCACTGATTAAGTAGAGCTATGATCTAGATATTATATGTAGAGATATGATTTCGGTGAGTATGCAAATGCAAAGATCTAGTTTGATGTGTTTAATGATAAATGTATTGAGATCTATATGTGGGTTGTAGTCCTGAATGTCGCGTACATATGTAGATCTGTTTCAGAATAGTCTCTTATACTATCTGAATTAATGCGGGTTGCTTAAATTTGCTACTTCTTGTTGGTTATGATTGATTGTTGTCACTCTGATGTATGAGAGTGTTTAAATTATAGTTGTTTTGTTGCTAATTGATGAATATATTGATGGTTGATGAGAACTTGTTGGCTTGGAATTTGGCCTCTTGATAAACTTGTTGAAAGGAAGGCTTGAATTGTATTTGTTACAAGTATTGTATTCAAATATTATGTTTGCTGCTGAGAAAGTATGACATAAAGAATGATTTGGTAGAGAAGATTTGATATTTAGTACTAAGATCTATACATAGGTCTGATGCCCAGGTAACACACACACACACACACAGATATATATATATATATATATATATATATATATATATATATATATATCCATTGAATAAGAGCTGCATATATATTCCTAGATAATACTCTTTTCGGTTCTTGCTTGATCTCGGTTGCTAACAATTGTTTTTCTGCGGATTGATGTATGTGATGAGGTTTTCCTTGAACATACATAATGAATTAATAGAGAAGCTATGGTATTCAATATATTGAAATCCGTATGCTATTTTTATGCATGGGAAGCACATATATTAGTGGATCTGTTTAATTACAACCACATACATATTATGAATTGATTATGGACAAATTTATGTATGCCAACAGTCTATTAGAGAGGTTTTGAGATCGATGTGGCATCTTGTTATGTGATTGACGAATATGATTATGATGTTTGGTTTGGCATTTGATGATCAAAGAATTTGACTTTGAATTGGCATGGTATATCACTTATTTGGTTGCAAAGGAGTGTTCATTTTTTTTATTAGTGTATGTATGCAAAGGTGTAATTCATATTTGGTGATTAATCTTATTATTGGGTGTGGGTCTAGTTTGAAAATTTGATGAAAGGGGGTATGCATGTTTTGATGGTTGATTAAGATAGGTGGATCAAATATGAAATTCTAAAACATGGTCCAAAAAGGTGATGAGGGTTGGAGCCTTTAGTAAGGGAGTCTGAGCTTCCTTTCGGTAGGAGCCGGTAAACTTGATCAGGGGGTAGTAGCTCCCTTCCAGTAGGAGATAGAGAAAGAGTGGAGGTTATAAGCTCTTGTAGGTAGGATCCTGTGTGTTGGTAAGATTCTGTGCTAGTACACAATGTATTTTTTTCTTTATAATAAGAAAGAAGACAAAGACGATAACAACAATGGTTTACTCCCACATTGGGTTTCCACCTAAAATATCAATGTCCATATGTCTTGATGTGTTACGATTTATCTGCTCTTTAATGCTCATGGTTACTACATAATGAATGGCTAATGAAATAATTATGTAATGGTTAAGTTAAACAACTGATGGAAATTGTGAAAAATTACTAATCTACACATACACAACTTTAATTCACTAAAGGCGCATACACACGCGATTTGTATGAATAATAGTACCATATACTTCTTTGAATTTGAAATTGAAGATTAAGTGAAATAAAAATATTTATTTACCCCCCTATCAGTATTTTTCCTAACACGTAATTGTTTATTATTTAACATGTCCCTTTTTTTTATAAAGTTTACATAAAATTGTTATTAATAACGGTTTAATTTTGCCTAGGTTCCAAGAGATGAGATACGTATGGTTAAGTGCACTTTGTATAAATCTTTTGCAACGAAGGAGATGAATGTGCATTTTGTACACTTGTCTGAAAGCATTCCCAACAAGATTACAATTAGTTCATGACCAAAAAAGAAGGAACTACTTTCCAATTTCTCCTTGCATCAGATCTATAAATTTATTTATTAAGTTCATGGTTTCATCATACGACAAGCTGTTAAGATTTTTAGTCATTTTTGTTTTGTACTCGATTTGGGGCTAGTATGAAGCTTGATGATGTATTGTAAAATTTATAAAAGCTAAACCACGACCTTATTCCTCGAGGAGGAGAGCATTGAAATAATCATTGTGGAAGTGTTGGGCTCCCTCTTAGCACAAGTCTAACCCTTGGGGTCGATATCTGTCTTGTAATGGGATTCTGAGTTTCTACTCTGTGATGTAAAGGACTGGATATTTTGTTTAATACAAGGATTGTGCCAGGTTTATGCTCCATTGTATAGATGTTTAAGTGCTTTGTGATTTAAATATTTAATAGGAGACACTAGCAGGGAAAATTTTAGGGATGGAAAATTATCTTGAAGTTTAAAAACATTGGCAAATCTCACTAGTCCTTAATATGCAAACTATAAAATGTGTATTGATGTATTTGTAAAATTATTCAAATTTATAATGATTTTACATATACTCTCTATATGATGTTGAGGACTTTTAAAGTAAAATAATTTTATATTTTAAAATTTGGGTGAATCATTTTTATAAAAAAAAAATGGAAATTGACAAATCATTTTTTTGGAAAAATCATGGAAAATTAGCCCACCTATAAATATTAACCCATAAAATTTTCCATTGCGCAAGAGGTGGTTGGTAAGATCCCAACCCAGCTCGTTTCCCTCCTTTGTGCTTATTTGGAAACATAGGTTTTAGATATGCTAACATCATTTGATATTTTAAAAGTCTGGTGTGATAATTTATGATTTTAGTTTCAGATTTGGAAATCATTACATGTCAATAGCAATAGAAATTGAGTACTCTATATTTTTAGTTTTTATACCTTTACAGAGTGCGATCTTGAGTCTTTGTTGATTTGTAACATGAGTTGCATTCAATCCATCGCCATCTAAAAAATTTGGTTGATTTGTACCTTGAATTGCATTCGAACCATCGAAATCTGGGGTCGGTTGTGAATTGCAATCCGAGTTGTAATAGGTCCATCATGACCTGGGGTCTTTTTGGATGAATTGCAACATAATTTGCACTAAACTTAAGAATATTTTGGACTCCTGTAACATTATTCTCAGATCTATTCTTCCCTGTACATTAAAATATAGTATATATGGTGTTTAACGTTTGTATTACATCACCCTAAAATTTGTGATATCCATGATTAAAGTTCATGTATCATTTGATGCAATTCATATTCACTTTGAAAATTGAAGGGACAAAGTGCGTACTTATCTGTGTATTGAATTTTGTATTTGTAATATATTATATTTTAAACCACCTTATTTTTATGCAGATTCGATTTAAAAGGAACTCGTGTCTCATGCATATATTTAATAGATAAAAAAGAACGTTGTCACAAGTCCTTTCAGGGATCAAGTTTTGTTGTTGTAGGTTACGTATTTTCCATATTTTCAATTGTATTTGAATTCAAGTTCATGATTGAAAATATTTTGATCATTTAACATAATCTTATAGCTTCTCTGTAAACAAAATAGTGAATTGTGTTTTTAAGGTTACAGGTATTCTCTTTAATGATCCATGTTAATAACTAGTCATTTCACAATTCATAGTTGATGGAGTGAATGTTTCAAGCTTGAATGCAGGTTTGAAGAAGGTATTGTCAACATTTTGATTTATGCATATGATGTCTACTTTACACAATTAGCACTTTGTACTAGATTGACTTAAGTAGATTTAAAACTTTTTTTGCATTTCACTCAGAAGTAATTATTAATAGGATTAAGTGCAGATTTATTATAGAATTTGATTTTTATTCTGCATTGCGTGTGGAGAAGAGAGTTGATTATGGTCCTTTTGATACTTTTCAAGGAGCTAGAGTTCATATTACAAATATTTAGGGTTTTATTTTTAATTGTCAATAGTTAGGGTTTTTTTTTTCAATAGTCAATAGTTGGGGTTTGCTTTCAATTGTTGATAGAATTGTAGGATTAGTGTTTGCAGTAGTTAGGGTTTCATTTCAAATGAATTCCTTTGATTGTAGGATTAGAGCAAGGGATTGACTAGTGTTTGGAAACACTTGAAGGTGTGAGAAGATAGTTCCCAATGACAGATTAGGGTTTGTTTTTGCAAGTCCCTAAAGTCTTTCTCCAACATTTCCAGTGCTACATCTTGAAGTCTACAGACCCCATATTGACACTAAATGTTGGTCCATTAATTTACCATATACTACACCCAACAAGGGCCTAATAGGCCTAATACATGGCAATATGAATGATATAACATATTTGTACAATGCATACAAATAACTAACATATGGATAAATCACGGATCCTCTCTCATCCATGATCATTACTCACATGACTCAACCAATCTCCCATAAGAAGATCATGATAGCACATGGTTACAATGATATCAAAGACCCATACATTACTGAAACAAATGACATCCATAAGCCCAAAAAATAGCTTTAACAACTCTCATCTCTCAAACAAAACTCACATCAACACATGCTTGACATGACCCGTGATTGTCTCTCTTGACTCTAGCACAAATCCACCAATAACCAAATGATGAAACAACATATTATAGGGATTAATATGAGAGTACATGGATGAAAATGATGATATACAATGTTAAGCATATGGCTATTATATCATGCTCAAAACTCTCTCCAATGCATGACCAAGACTCATAACTCTCTCCAAGCATGGACTACTCAACCAATGTACCAATACATAAGTGATTACAAGGTTGATATTTGCACACATGAGTTCATACATGTCTAAAATAATGGACACATTACAATGCAAGCCAACACATACTCTCTCTCTCTCTCTCTCTCTCTATGCATAGTTGCACTCAAGGTGTTTACATCGAAAAAATAATGTATCCTCCTAGTGCATTCCAACATCAAATGTTGTTGAAATAATGGATCAAATAGAATGCATGTTCATGGGCCCTTTTAGCCATAATATCAATCAGAATATGTAAAAACATATGTTGAAAGCATCATTTTCTCTACACATGGCTAAATCAATGATATCCATCAGCATGGTTGGTACACATGCCTTTTTCAACCAAATGTCAATGAGAAAAAATACATATGTATGGCTGAAAACATACCCTTTAACTCATGAAAGCATGTGTAAATCTTATACAAATAAGTGAGAGAAAGAAATGAAGAAAATAACAAGAGAAACCATGCATAATTCCCCCTGAGCTCAATATACCTCCAATAGGCAGGCCAATCCTGTGGACCTAAATGTGAATGAGGATCGTGAACACATCAAGATTCTTCTACTATAACTCATACACATACCATGTTGCTGCTACTCATTTCCACCAACTAATCATGTTTCCATACGCTGGTACCATACGCCCCCCTGAGACTATGCACCTCTCACAAATTTTTCAATCTTCGATGAATATGCATGAGCTAACCATGGACTATAGAGGGAAATGATATCACTACTTCATGGGTTGCTGCTCTTTCTTCCTCCACATGGTCTTAGGCTTCTTATTTTCGTTCTTCTCTAACTCTCTGCTAGGTCTCCTTTAGATATGTTGCTGCTTTTTGATGTAGGAGCATAAGGCTTGAAGACAAATTCGAAGAATTATTCCAAAAATACAAAAAGAAATACAAGCAAAGGAGTGGGATCCTTTAGCCATCAATTTCCATGGTTTTCTAGTTAAGCATAGAGCTAGAATATAGGATTTGATCATGATGTAATAAGTTTTAGTTAGTTAGCTGTAGTGGAGATTCTCGAGGAGAATTCCTCGTAGGACAGATAGGATTAATAAATTTTAGCCTTTGAATTAGGATCTGGTTGTTAGGATGAACCAATACTTATGTAATTTTCACACTATTGTAAAGGGATTTTGACTGTTAAAGAAATTTGGCTTTCCAAGAGCAAATCCAGTGAATTGGGGAAAATTAGTCTCTGTGCATGTGAATGAGAAATTCCTGTCAAATCCCAAAGGATAATTTCCTTCGAAATCTCTGTGTTTATTGTGAAATTTGAAGTTTAATTGGTATTCTATGAGATGAATGAAATGATGTTGACTGTGTTTTTTAACTATGTTTCTTGTGAACTTTGAGTGTGTGGAGCGGACAGTCGAGATCAATGGAGCGGACGGTCAAGATCAGCGGAGGAAAACCCAAGGACACAGCATATGAAGATTTTTTTTGGACTATTAGATCTTGGTCAACACAGATCAACAGTGTTTAGGCGCAGAAGTTAACCGACAGTTAACAAGCTGAAGCGGGTTGGAGAAACCACAAGTGGATTTCGGGTGGAAGAAAGACCGTAAGTGGTATTTTCCGATTGGCTCCGATTCCATACATATTGTGACACGTAGCAAAGAAGAGAGAGAGAGAAATCGCTTATCGGGTGGGTTTATAGTGCGCAGGTTAGCCGACCGATATTCTTTTGAACCATTAGATCTGGTGGAGCAAGATTAATCGTTGACAGGTGAGGAGCAAGTTCGAAGTCAGGAAGTGAGGTGACTGTTGGATCTTGAACAGATCAATGATGAAGAAGTGTCAACGGAGTTATAGTGGTGGGTGTATAATATTTGAGATTCGACCTTATGCTTTCGGCAACGGGGTTTTCCGTGTAATCCTGTGTATTTCCGATAAAGTGTTGTGGTCCTGATCTATAAAGAGAAATCGACTAAGTCGTATGATCCCAGTTTAAAGGCTTAAGGCCTCAAATACACTTCTGATAAGTTTGTAGAAGGCAGACTTCAAATCTTATTAAACTATGGCTTGTATTACTGTGGGGTCTAGACTAATGGAGGTTTAGCATAAATCTGTGGTTTTAGAGGAGTTTGCTAATTCAGTGGAAGCTCTAAGGTTATCTATGGATGACAAAGAGCCCATTGAACCAGCAATTACATCCATTAACAGTGGTAGAAGATATAATCTCACAGTTTGGGAGATTAACACTCCTGCCTGTACACTAGACCTCCATCATTAGTGGTATCAGAGCAACCTGTTGACACTGAATTGAATCTCAGAAGCAAGAGAAAGAACTCCAATATGGCTTTTAGATTTGGAAGAGGATGAGGACATGGTAGAAGAGGATGACCAGTTGCAAATGCTGAGGTGATGGAAGCTATGCAACAGATGTAGGCTAGATTAGAAGCATTAACAACAGGGAGAAATATAGACGATGGAGATGTTAGTGAGCCTGAGGTTGAACTTGAAGAAGGGGAGTAAACTATAGCAGTTACTCATGAGATGAGATTCTTCCAATCAGTGTTGAGATCTACAACTAGGCCGAAAACTGAGGTTTCAATATATGCAGGAGGATTGAATCCAAAAGAATTGATAGACTGGATTAATGGCATGGAGAAATTCTTTGATTATGAAGAAACAAAAGATGAGAAGAAAGTAAAGTTTTCTGTCGCCAAGCTAAAAGGACATGCATCACTTTGGTGGGATGGAGTGCAGGCAAAAAGAAAGAGTCTTGGCAAGCAAGCAATCAGAAATTGGAATAGGATGGTAGCAAAGCTAAGAGGTAAGTTTCTTCCAAGTAATTATCAGCAAACCTTGCTTAGACAGATGCAAAATCTTAGACAGAGGTCTATGATAGTGAGAGAATATACAGAGGAATTGTATAAGGTAAGGATAAGAGCTGGACAAACTCAAGATACATATGAGAAGGTGGCTAGATATGTGAATGGTCTTAGGATGGACCTTCAAGATGAGATAAGTATATTGTCTCCTAAAATAGTAGAAGAAGCTTATCAGGTGGTACTAAAAGCTGAAAAAAAACTCATGAGGAAGCAGTCTGCTAGAGGAAGAGGTACTTTCTGAGGAAAAGGAAGTCAAGGTGGTAGAGGAAGATCTACAACACCTAGAGATGGAGCTAGCAACAACTCAACCCAGCATGCAACCACAGAAGGTGATGCAGGTGGCAGAGGGATTTTTTCCAGAGGAAGAGGAGGCAGAGACAGAGGAAGAGAAGTAAGATGTTACAGATGTAACAAACTGGGACACGGAGCTTTTCAATGCCCAGAGAATGCAGGAACAAATCAGAGGAATACAATTGTTGCTCAAGTTGAGGAAGAAGCAGCAGCAGTGACAGAAGAAGAAAATGTACCAAAGAGAGGAGAATCTTTGGTAGTCAATAAAGTTTTTCTCAAGCCAACAAAGGAGATAGTTAAGCCATCACAAAGAAAGATTTTTTTCAAAACAGTGTGTAAGGTTCAAGGGAAATGTTGTCAGATGATTATTGATAGTGGCAACACTGATAATTTGGTCTCTACAAAAGTGGTAGAGAAATTAAAGTCGAAGACAATGAGACATCCAACACCTTACAAGGTGGCATGGTTACAAAAGGGACATCAGTTGTTAATGAATGAATAGTGTGAAGTGGAGCTGCAATGGGGCAAATATAAGGATAAAATTGTATGTGATGTGATGCCTATGGGTGTGTGTCACATATTGCTTGGGAGACCTTGGCAATATGAAAAAGGAGCTATGCATGATGGGAAAAGAAACGCCTACAAGTTTGGTAAAGATGGTGTTATTCATACATTGTTGCGTATGGAAGAAGAGGATGCATCAAGAAAGAAGACTAATCCAAAAACTCTATTACTAGGAGGAAAGGAATACTTACAACAGATTGAAGAGAATGAGGTAAATTTTGCTGTAATTTGCAAGCCCAAGGTAATAATGACTTCTACTAAAGTTTCTGATTTACCCATTGAAATTCAAGAAATGTTGGACAACTATTGTGATATCATTGTTGATGATTTGCCTAATGAGTTACCACCCATTAGAAGAATTAGCCATCATATAGATTTGATTCCTGGAGCAAATCTACCAAACAAAGCAGCTTACAGAATGACTCCCACAAAAAATGAAGAGGTTAGAAAGCAGGTTCAAGAACTGCTTGACAAAGGACTGATCAGAGAAAGTTTGAGTCCTTGTGCAGTACCAACAGTGTTGAGTCCAAAGAAAGATGGAGGATGGAGAATGTGTACTGATTCAAGAGCCATCAATAAAATCATAATCAGGTACAGATTTCCTTTACCAAGAATTGAAGATTTGATGGATTGTTTGAGTGGAGCAAAGTATTTTACAAAACTAGATCTTAAGAGTGGGTATCATTAGATAAGGATAAGAGAAGGGGATGAGTGGAAAACTGCTTTCAAGACAAATGAAGGATTGTATTAATGGAGAGTAATGCCTTTTGGGTTGTCAAATGCACCAAGTATGTTTATGAGACTCATGAATGAAGTTCTTAAGGAGTTTATTGGTAAATTTGTAATAGTATATCTGGACGATATATTAGTTTACAACAGGTCTAAGGAGGAGCATATGAGACAATTGAATTATGTCTTACAAAGGTTACAACAAGAGAAATTATTGTTGAATTTGAAGAATTGATCATTCATGAAAGAGGAATTAGTGTATTTGGGTTTTTTTATTTCCGTTGAAGGATTGAAGATGGGTCCAGAGAAGATCAAGGCAATCATGGAGTGGTCTTCACCTAAAAGTACTTTTGAGGTAAGAAGTTTTCATGGTCTTGCTAGTTTTTATAGGAAATTCATAACGAATTTTAGTAAGATCAATGCTCGTATTGTTGAGACTACAAAGAAGGATAAACAACCATTTAGATGGACTGCAGAAGCATAAAAGAATTTTTAGCTATTGAAGAAGAAGATCACTGAAAAACCTATTTTGGTTCTACTTGATTTTAATAAACCTTTCCAAGTGAAATGTGATGCTAGTGGAGAAGCTATTGGAGGTGTTTTAAGTCAGGAAGGTAGACCTATATCTTACTTTAGTGAAAAGCTGAATGATTCAAAGAAGAAGTATTCTTCTTATGATAAAGGGTTTTATGTAGTCATTGAAGAAGTGGAGACATTATCTAATGTCAAAAGAGTTCATACTTTATTCAGATAACCATGCATTGCAGTATATTATGCAACAGCCAAAGCTTAACCAGAAACATGCCAAATGGGTAGAGTATCTTCAAGGTTTCCATTTTGTCTTGAAGCACATAAATGACCAATCAAATAAAGTTGCAAATGCTTTAAGTAGGAGAAATACATTATTTCAAGAGAGTCAAATTCAAGTGTTGGGTTTTGATTTTCTTAAAGAATTGTATGAGACAGATTTAGATTTTAAGGAGGCATTTGAAGCTTGTAAGAATCTTGTTTTGATGGATAGGAATAAATGGTTGGATTATTTCTTACAAGATGGATTGTTGTTTAAGAGAAATCAGTTGTGCATACCAAATTGTTCTATGAGAGAGAACTTAATCAAATAGAAACATAGTGGTGGACTTGCAGGACATTTTGGTGTAGATAAGACTTATGAGCAGTTGAACAGATTTTATTTCTGGCCGAAAATGAGATCTGAAGTGGAAAAGTATGTGAAAACTTGTAAAGTCTGTCAATATGCAAAGGGAAAAAGCCAAAACATAGGTTTGTATGTTCCATTACCAATTCCAGAAAGGCCTTGGGATATGGTGAGTATGGATTTTGTTTTGGTTTTACCAAAGACTCAAAGAGGAAATGGTTCAATTTTTGTTGTAGTGGATAGATTTTCAAACATGGCACATTTTATTCCATGTTATAAAACTAGTGAAGCTACTCACATTGCTAATTTGTTTTTCAAGGAGATTGTAAGATTGCATGGGTTGCCTAAGAGTATTGTCTCAGACAGGGATTCCAAATTTGTTGTACATTCCTGGAGGACATTATGGAAGAAGTTAGGAACTAAACTGAGTTAGTTCTGCCTATCATCCACAGACTGATGGACAGACTGAAGTTGTGAACAGGAGTTTGGGTAATCTTTTAAGGAGTCTTACTGCAGAAAATCCAAAGCAGTGGGATCAAGTATTGGCACAGGCTAAATATGCATATAATGACTCACCTAACAGGATTACAGGACAGAGTCCATTCCATATAGTTCATGGAATGCATCCCAGAGGAGTGTCTGAGTTAAGAAACCTGGGAAAATATGAGAAGAGAAGTGCATAGGGAGAAGATTTTGCTTCAAAAATACAAGAAATACATGAACAAGTGAAACAACAGCTACAAGATAGCAACATCAAGTACAAAAACAAAGTAGACATGAGAAGAAGAGAAGTGAACTTTGAAGTTGGGGATTTGGTTTTAGCACACCTGAGGAAGGAAAGATTTCAAAAGAGGGATTATAACAAATTGAAGTTCAAGATAATTGGACCACGCAGAGTATTAAGGAAATTTTCTGCAAATGCATATGAAATTGAATTACTCCCTGATGTTGGAATATCTCCAATTTTCAATGTTGTTGATTTGTACAAGTATGAAGGTGAAATTGCAAATGATACAGAAGAAGACCAAGAGACACAGGAAATTGACTGGGTAAAACAGTTACCTACAGCAAAGGAATTACAGCCATAAAGGATTCTAGACAAGAAAGTGTTCAAGAAAACTAGAGGACATGAGTACTTTCAGTATTTGGTCAAATGGAAGGATCAGCCAACTGTTGAAGCTACTTGGGTAACAGAAAACATGCTACAGAAATTGGGCAGTTCTGAAGAAGAACTCATGGATAGGAGCCCATGAAGAATTTTTTCCTCAGGAGTCTAATGCAAGAGCATAAGGCTTGAAGACAAATTCAAAGAATTATTCCAAAAATACAAAAAAATTTACAAGAAAAGGAGTGGGATCCTTTAGCCATCAATTTCCATGTTTTTCTAGTTAAGCATAGAGCTAGAATATAGGATTTGATCATGACGTAATAAGTTTTAGTTAGTTAGTTGTAGTGGAGATTCTCAAGGAGAATGCCTCACAGGACAGATAGGATTAATAAATTTTAGCCTTTGAATTAGGATCAGGTTGTTAGGATGAACCAGTACTTATATAATTTTCACACTATTGTAAAGGATTTTGACTGGTAAAGTAATTTGGCTTTCCAGGAGCAAATCCAGTGAATTGGGGAAAATTAGTCTTTGTGCATGTGAATGAGAAATTCCTATCAAATCTCGAAGGATAATCTCCTTCTAAATCTCTGTGTTTATTATGAAATTTTAAGTTTAATTGGTATTCTGTGAGATGAATGAAATGGTGGTGACTATGTTACATTTTGTGCTTTTTAACTGTGTTTCTTGAGAAATCTGAGTGTGTGGAGTAGACGGTCAAGATCAGTGGAGCAGACAGTCGAGATCAGCAGAAGAAAACCCAAGGACACAACATATGAAGATTTGTTTTGGACCGTTAGATTTTCGTCGAGACAGATCAATGGTGTTCGGGTGCAAAAGTTAACCGACAGTTAACAAGCCAAAGCAGGTTGGAGAAACCACAAGTGGATTTTGGGTGGAAGAAAGACCATAAGTGGTATTTTCCAATTGGCTGCGATTCCATACATATTGTGATACATAGCAGAGAAGAGAGAGAGAGAGAAACCTCTTATCGAGTGGGTTTAAAGTGCGCAGGTTAGCCGACCGATATTCGTTTGAGCCATTAGATCTGGTGGAGCAAGATCAACGGTTGACAGGTGAGGAGCAAGTTCGAACTCAGGAAGTGAGGTGACCGTTGGATCTTGAACAGATCAACAGTGAAGAAGTGTCGATGGAGTTATAGTGGTGGGTGTATAATATTTGAGATCCGACCTTATGCTTTCAACAACGGGGTTTTCTGCGTAATCCTGTGTATTTCTGATAAAGTGTTGTGGTCCCAATTTATAAAGAAAAATCGACTAAGTCGTATGGTCCCGGTTTAAAGGCTTAAGGCCTCAAATACGCTTCCGACAAGTTTGTAGAAGGTATACTTCAAATCCTATTAAACTATGGCTTGTGTTACCGTCGGGTCCGGACTAATGGAGGTTTAGCAGAACTCTATGGTTTTAGAGGAGTTTTCTAATTTATTTGAAGCTCTATGGTTATCTGTGGATGATAGAGAGCCCATTGAACCATCAATTACATCCATTAACAGTGGTAGAAGATATAATCTCATAGTTTGGGAGATTAACACTCTTGCCTGTACACTAGACCTCCATCACTTTTGCCAGATCTGCTTTGAAGAACTAGGAAAAATATAGTCTCTCACCATATGGAAAAAATTGTTACATGTATAAAACTCAACATGGCCAATATTTGAAGCAAGAGAATCGAATATCCTACTTCTTATGCTAGATATATGCCTCATATAAAATATGCCTCTCCTCCAAGGGCTAGATATGCAATTAACTGCCTTGTGGCCAAACATGTTACATAATAAAAAAATCCATTAAAACCATAATTATACCTGATGGCTGATCTCCTTGGTTGCTCACAATGTTGCAGGATCTACTGACTAAATCTATATACTCCGCTGCTACAGTTGGCCACAACATGTCCAAACTTGTGATAGATGTAACACCCTACCTCATCCATCAAAGGAACAAAGGGGTTTTGATTCCTTTGAAATTTGACAAATTTTCCACAATATCTAAACCTAGGAACAAAATATATTCTAGTGGTAGAGGATCCTTGAGGTCTTCTTCTCTGTTGTTGCTGGATTTGTTTCTTGTTTCCTTGGTTACCGCTACTATTTCTGTTGTTAGTGTTTGCTACAGGAATTTTTGGTTCTACAATGTTATTCTTGCCTTCATGCGAGGTGGACTCTCCCTTTTGAAAACCAAGACCAGATCTATTCAATAGAGATATTTGGTTCTCAAGAAAACTATTTAAGGCTATGGTTCTCTTCTCCATCTTCAATTGCTTATCTTTTTCTTCAAGTTGCTTTCTCACGGAGACAAATTCAACTTCTAATTGTTCAACTCAACCCTCCTTTTCCTTTTGCTAGATGGTTAATACCTCTTAAGTTATTTTGGCCTCTTGAAGCTGGGTTTTCAAAATGATGATCTCCTCCTTGAGCTTGGCCTCCTTATCTTCACAGATTTGCAAGGTTTTTTCTTGATCCTTGCATGCAACTATTAGTCTACTAATCTTAGCAGATTATTTTTCAATAACCACTAAAGTTGACTCATATTCCACTTGTAGAAGCATTAGTTTATCACATTCATCAACATAAATGTCTAAATAAAAAAGAATAATATCAGATTTGTCTAAAACATAACTTGAAAACAATTCATCCATAGTTATACCTTGATATCTACTACATGGAAGCACATTAGGTTCTGCTGAATCTTCATTTTCTGATTTTTTGGCTGCACCATTCGTACTAGGGGGACCAATATTTTCTAAAGCCTTCTTATTTTTCTCCTTCTTACAACTCTTCTTGAACTCTCCATTGTTGCTTCTATTTCCTCCAAACAACAGTTGCTGCATATCCCAAATCTCCTTAGCATATTTCAAATCTCCTATTTCCTCCAAGTATGCATTATGGAGATCCTAAAAAAAGATTTGTCTTACTCAAGCATTTTATTAAATTAATTTAGGTGAAAGTGGATCTTAGCCACATCCTTCACAAATCAATTTCCAAATTTTAGATCCATAATACAATAATTTTATTTCATTCTCTCATTCCATACCTTGAAATTTACAGTAGTTAAGACAAATACTATTGGAGGATTCCTTCTAAAAAATTTGCAAAATTTTCACCAAATCTTCCCAGGTCTCCTCTCTAGCAATTAAGCTACAACCAAGAGCTCTTGCTTTGATACCTCCTGTTAGAAACCTTGAACAATACTGAGAGAGGGGCGAATTAGTATTTTTCCTTATGACCCAATTTTACCAATTTTTTCCTTTTTTATTTCAGACCCTGATTCATTCATCCATTAGCAACATAACACATAAGTAGATCTATGAATAAACATGAACCATAATCGACATATCAAAGCACATAACCATCAAATAAAATAACCATGAGCATTAACATAAACAATACAACATGCACACATAGAGACACTAGATGTAAGGTGGAAACCCAAAGGGAGAAAACCACCATTGAATGTTTGCTTCTCTCTTCTTCTATCATTATAAAATTTTATTTTACATATTCAATGGCCACCATTAGTGTGCAAGCCAAAACTTTCCAATCATGCGAGCTGCTACTCACTTCAGGCCACAACTTGAATGGACTTTGCAGGCCACCACCTACAAGAATTCACCACTCCCTCAACTTTGCAGGCCACTACCTGCCGAAAGCCACCACTCCCAATAAGTCTTGCGCAACCACCACTAGACTATCTAGCCACCACTCCCAAGTTCTCAAGCTACTAACTGAAGGATGCCACTACACCCTGTCATACCAAGCCACTACTTGCCTCACTGAAGGCCCCAACCTTCAAGCTCTTTTGTGGACCACGGTTCAGAATATTTCACATTGGATTCATGATATCTGCAATCAAACACTGTGAGCCTCATTTCATTCATTTTCATATCGGAATCACAACATACAATAAGCACTTCAATAACTAAATCAACACTTGGAACACAATAAAAAATCTACGTACAAAACTTTGCAACACATTAAATCTGCCCTCATACAATAAAGCCAGCAGCATACTCAACATCACACTCAACCATCACTAAAACTACTACAACATATATTGGTCATATTATGCATAACAATACATGAAGGCTACAACTATAAGTTGTCCAAAAAATCCCCTACAACACCAACAAATCAACAATCTAAACTGTAATCCAAATTCTCTACAAAAAAAACTACAACAATATCTCTCCTCTCCAAAATATCAGACATATATATCTACTGCAACTCCATCAACCTCTGAAATATGCTCCAAATTTGAGCTCTGGTCTACACAGTAGCTCTGCAAAACTGTAGCTAACTATCTCATACACTCTTACTCTATATAACCCCTTCTACTTCACACTTCGACATTTTATGATTGATGGAGGATGCAATAAATACACAATACTAATCCACATTCTCTTTACTTGATCACCTTCTATAATGGTGATTAACTTAAATCTAACCTATTTTCCAAAAACCATGTGCAAATACCCTCGTTTATGCCACTGGAATTTGCTGGAATGCACATAGAATCCTGAAAACTGACTCTAGAAAGGGTAACATTGGTTGTCCCTTTGAGAAGTGCATTATAACACACCCTAATGAAATTAGCACTAGCATTATAACATAGTTTGTGCACATGAGACCTACGCCACTATGATTTTAGCCCAAAAACCCAAGAAAATGGCTCTAGCTCTTCCTGAAACTAACCATCTGCCTCTCTAAGCATCTCCCAAGTTTGTAGATCCTCTACAAGCTCATGTCAAGCCTTTGAACATCATGTTAAGACATCCAAACTTGTTCAAATAATCATCATGTCAAAGCCTCCAACATTGTTGGCATTAATTCCACCACAATTGACTCTTTAGTTGACTCCTCAAGAAGACATACTAGGTTGACAAGACATCATCATAAAGCCTAGATTTCCAAACACCTAAGTAAACCAACAAGATCATGAGACCAACACTACTAGGTTGACATCAATGTCAACACCTTGAGAAAACATGTCCAACACGGTTTGACTTAGATGCATCTCATGTTGAACAAATCAATTTCTCTAAGGAAAAGGTTGCTAGGTTTTTCGCCCATGTGGGATTTCCCAAGGTAAAATGTTTTATGTTTCTTATGTGGTTGTCTCTTTATGATTCTGCTATCATTCCTTTTATATTTTTGATGATCTTCTGTGTAATTTCTTAATTATTAATGTGAATGCAAGTGAATTTAAATGAATATCATTAGAGGTAATTATCATATAAGAAGATCCGTAAAAATCAACACCATGCATATATATAACACATTGCATGCTTAAGCCTTATTTCTTGCAAACTAACATTCCTACATGGAAATCATGAAGAAAAAATCCACATGAAATAACCAAAAGGTTTTGTAGTGGAATGAAATAAGAAGTAGGTTTGCAAACTGAAGAAGTGTTTGTATAGATTAAGAAAATCTCAAGAATGTGGTATCAAAAGTTTGATACTTACATACTAGGACTTGGTTTATCAAGAAATAAAGTTGATCACTATATGTACTCTTAACAAGTTGGTGATCATTTTATTTCTATGCTTAGATTATATAAATTGATGATATGTTGTTGATTAGAAACAATAATAAAATTATCAATGATGGAAATTCTTACTTGTCTTCTAAAGTGGATATGCAAAAACTTGGCATTGGAAATTAAAAGCGGTCAAGAAAACATAAAACTATGGTTTAAATAGAGGAAATTTGTTGAGACAATATTGAAAATCTTTAATGTGAAAGAATATATATCAATATATATTTCTATTACAATAGATGTAAGCTTATCGGAAAATCAATGTTCTAAAGTGCAAAATGAAGTAAAAGACATGTTTGTGTTCCTTATGCAAGTGTTATTGGAAGTCTAATGGATGTTGTGGTCTATTATTAGACCAAGGTATATGTCCAAACCAAGGAATGAACATTTGACAATTGTAAAGAGGGATTTTAGATAATTGAGTGGCACTTTGGATTATGCAATTTGTTACCGAGGAAGACTTGGACTCCACAAAGAAATAGATACAAATGGTTTGTTTATATATACTAGGCTAGGGATCTTGATCATATAAAATGTATAAGTGGTTATGTATTTAACCTATTTGGTGGAACAACAAATTGGATGAGCAAGAGGTACATGATTTTACTCATGGAAGTAAGGACATTGTATGGTTGCAAAGATTGTGTTTAGATTTTAGCTTTGTTACGTTGTGACAACTCAAGTGATTTTTTTTTGAAAAAGAACTTGCTTATCATTTCAAGAAAAAAAAGCATATTGATGTGCAATACCATTTTGTTAGTGACATGGTTCAACACAATAAAGAATTGTTGGAGAAACTTGATACATGGAAGAATGTTGCAAACGCATTGACAAAGTCTATTATTACTAATTTCTGTAGAGCATCAATCAACATAAATAAAATTAATAATTCATTATATGAATGCCTTACACTCAACCCATATTTTGAAAAAAACATGGTAAGTGAGAGAATGATTTACATGCATTACACACTTTGTACAAATTAGAGAATGTTGATTTGTTTTATGATTTTAAATCCAATGGTTTTTTAAGCACTCATGGTAAACACTCATTTTAAATTAATATTGAAATATTTACCTTTAAAAATTTTTGAAAATAAACTTAAAATAAATCTGAGATAATCCAAATAAAGCATCATTATTAATTTTATACCTTAAATTATATTAATATCACTTTTTTTCCATGAGATTATAAACTAGTTAGTATCTTCTTCATAAACTTATTGTTTAATATTTAAATAAGAAAAAATCATAATGTATAAATTATTCGATCACTTAAAGTTGGTATAGCCTTTTTATAGCATATAAGTTGAGTTAAAGTGAGTTAGTCCCAAAACATCAGATTATTGACTTTTATGGGGGCATATTAGTCCTAAATAAACCAGATTCTTGACTTTTATGGGGGCATATTGATCCTAAAAAGATCAGATTCTCGACTTCTATGGGGACATTAGTGCTAACCAAACGAGACCCTTGACTCCAATGAAAAAATAATGGGGCCCAAGTCCTTTAGGTTCGCTAGATTACATACAGCATTAGAATTAATGTGCTCTAATATTCCTGCATATACAAAGTTATTAAGGATGTAAAAGATATCATGCACAGTAACTTGTCTATGGCATATTGATCCTAAACAAATCAGATTCTCGACTTTTATGGGGACATTAGTGCAAAACAAACGGGACCCTTGACTCAAATAAAAAAATAATGGGGCCCAAGTCCTTTAGGTTCGCTAGATTACATACAGCATTAGAATTAATGTGCTCTAATATTCCTGCATATACAAAGTTATTCAGGATGTAAAAGATATCATGCACAGTAACTTGTCTATGGCATATTGATCCTAAACAAATCAGATTCTCGACTTTTATGGGGACATTAGTGCAAAACAAACGGGACCCTTGACTCAAATAAAAAAATAATGGGGCCCAAGTCCTTTAGGTTCGCTAGATTACATACAGCATTAGAATTAATGTGCTCTAATATTCCTGCATATACAAAGTTATTCAGGATGTAAAAGATATCATGCACAGTAACTTGTCTATGGCATATTGATCCTAAACAAATCAGATTCTCGACTTTTATGGGGACATTAGTGCAAAACAAACGGGACCCTCGACTCAAATAAAAAAATAATGGGGCCCAAGTCCTTTAGGTTCGCTAGATTACATACAGCATTAGAATTAATGTGCTCTAATATTCCTGCATATACAAAGTTATTCAGGATGTAAAAGATATCATGCATAGTAACGTGTGTAAGACAGCGGCTTCTGCTCTAATCAAACAAGCCCATCCTATTAGATATATTAGATATATTCTATTAGACAGCGGCTTCCGCTCTGACTTAAAAAACTATTAGATATATTCTATGGTCTTATGTAAGACTGTTTCTTAGTACGCCTTTAGATCTAATCAAAATGAAATTCACAGTGCCCTCCGACAGCGGCTTCTGCTCTAATCAAACAAGCCCATCCTTTTCAGGAGCTGTCACATCAGTGAAAGAAATACAAGATTGAAAAGCAGCCCACGTCCTGGAATACGGAGCTACAGAGCTCCCACTTTTATCTGTCATCCTCCATTAGATTTCAAAAAACGTGCAGGAGAGGAGGCTTCTTTGATTCCATTGTTCCTCTTTTACGTGCACTGTAGGACCCAACTGGAAAACAGATTGCATTTTTGCGTTGATGGAGAAGCCGTGACAGATAAAAGAAGTTATACGTCAACAACGCATAGAAGGTCGGGACTCGGAATAAAGAGAAAACTTAAGGGCATGGACGGAAAAAAACGCACAACGCCACCACTAATTTGTTATTAGTTCCACTTTAAATCCATGTGTACAGTACGAAGGTATATTCTCTAAACTATAATGGGAACCCTACTTTCAGTTTATTTCGTTGTATAAATAATTTCGTTTTTAAATTTCATTTCCAATTTCATAATCTATAAATAATCGTAAACAAATATTTTAAAATATTTTTAATTATTATTATATTTATGTAATAAAATTAATAATCTTTCTTAATTTTTTATTTGCAACTTAAAAACTTGAACGGGTCTAAATTCACTTTAAAATAATATAACTTCACATTAAAATGATATAACTTTACTTTATTTTAATAGTATTTTTTTTTTAATTTCTAGATTTTTTATTATACTTAATTTAATAATAAGTAAAATAGTATCCAATATTCTTTACTTCTGTGATTTTTTCTTTAATTTCTATATGATCTCATTGGGCCATTGGGCCATTCGAACTCATATATGATCTCCAACTAACTTCCTACTAACATGATGAATTAGTTCGTTGAAATGTGAATTTTTAATGGATTCCTGTCTACATTTCTTTTTTATAAAGATGGGATCGGGACTGGTTTCATGAATGTGGTATCTATTATCTTATTTTATAATGATAAACCAGCTGAGCATTAGAATTTGAGTCGATAGAATTCTTGCCGACTTGATTCTGTAGCGTTTGAAAATAACTTTATTCTACTTGTCAATTTGATTCCTGGTCTTATACATGAAAACATTGATCCATCTCCACAACCTGTGCAGCTATACATTTCTTTTTTATAAAGATGGGACCGGGACTGGTTTCATGAAAAGTCTGTCAGATGTGTGGATTTAATTAACAACAATCAGCTCGTTTGTTAATATTTTTATGAATGTGGTATCTATTAGCTTATTTTATAATGATAAACCAGCTGAGCATTAGAATTTGAGTCGATAGACTTCTTGCGGACTTGATTTTGCAGCCTTTGAAAATAAATTTTTTCTACTCGTCAATTTGATTCCTGGTCTTATACATGAAAACATTGATCCATCTCCACAACTTGTGCAGCTATACATTTCATATTCTCTTTATCTTTCGGTTTGGTTTCAGCGAAAACTATGGTAATTGATAAAGTATTGAGTGGGCTCCTCCTTTTTTGGATTCTTTTGGGTCACTTTATTTTTGCTGTCAAATCGCCAACCACCGGCTAAGTAGGCTATAAATCTATAGCCATGGCTCTGTTTAGAAACAGAGACAGCAGCGAGGACTTCCAGAAGGGTACCCCTTATTTCTGTCTGAATCACATTATTTCTGTGGAAGAACAAGATGGAGAAGAATCTACGTCTGGCTGTTGGAATTATAGGTTTGTCTCTTCTTTTGCCCCCCTCGCCCTTCCCCTTGTCTCTATGCGTTTTCTTAGATTAAGAAAACAAACAAGAAATCTTTGCTTTGTCCCATATTCTGCAATGGCACTTTACAGAGATGATGCTCAGTTCTTTATTGTTTGTTTGCATGGAATTAATGTGATATTTCTCAAACCTATATGACAGGAAATGCTACCTCTTTGCTTCTGTATGGATCACCTGTGTAAGTAATCATAAACATAGATCAGTTAGTTGCTTTGTATAATCATTATATTCTTGCAGTTCAAGAAGCTTGCAATGAATTTCATTAATCTATGAAGTTTTGGATGACCGAAATTATTTCTGTGATCAATGCAGTCTCACATTTGTTAAAGTGATAAAAGACAAGAATGTAGGGGCATACTCATGCATACCCTACGTAATTGCTCTCTTCAACTGCCTCGCCTATGTATGGTATGGCTTCCCTGTGGTCAGTAATGGTTGGGAGAACTTCTTGGTGGTTACTGTTAATGGCGCTGGAATTTTGGCATTATGCTTTTCGATTATTACTTACCTCATTTTCGCTCCACCTAAGATGAAGGTATAATCTTACTCTTTTTTAACTAAGATATTTATGAGTGATCAAAACGGCCTTTCTGCGGTGTTGATGTCTTCTGCATCTCCACCTTTCTGTCAGATGGTGATTTGCTTTTCTCTTCAGAGTTTCCATTCAGAGCTACATTGGTTTTCAAGCCCACTTCTGGATCCAAACCAGTCCACTAAGATTTATTCATATATATTTGTTCTTGATTAACATTTTTTTCATTATCTCAGCTCAGAGTAGGTAGGATGCTTGTGGGAAACTTGGGAAACTTGGTGTATATTTGTTCCTGATTAACATTCTGTTGAATCATGATCTCAGCTAAGAGTTGGTAGGATGCTTGTGGGAGCCCTGGTGTTGTTCGCTGTACTAGCAGTTATATCAGCCTTTGCTCTTCATGATCATAAGCACCGCAAGTTCATGATTGGAATGGTGGGAATAGCCTCCTCTATTGGCCTGTATAGCTCTCCACTCTTTGCAATGGTGAGTATATATTCACTCTATGATAATATTCACCATCCTCTGTACAAATTTTAACATACAAAAATAACTGGAATGGCATAACTGGAATTTTGTGCAGAAATTGGTGATCAAAACAAAGAGCGTCGAGTCCATTCCTTTCTACTTGTCATTCTTTTCTTTCTTAAACAGCTTTTTCTGGATGACTTACGGTGCTCTGGGCAGAGATATCTTTACTTTAGTAAGTTTATAATTTTTACTAATCATTTAATTTATATAACTGCGCTAACAAATTTATATGAATCTGTTATTATCATACTAGCAAATCTTATATTTGTGTTCTGGACTTGGTTGCAGATTCCCGATATTATAGGTGTAGCCTTGACATTGGCTCAATTGATATTGTATTGCATTTACAGAAAGAGAAAGACATGTCAACAGACTGGGACTGGTTTGGATCCAGAAGTGGGCTTGAAAACCAATGGAGCTCTGAATGGAAACTCTGAAGAGAAAAGCAAATCACCATCTGACAGAAAGGTGGAGATGCAGAAGACATCAACACCGCAGAAAGGCCGTTTTGATCACTCATAAATTTCCAGTTAACAGGAGGATTCTTCAACACTGAATCCCAGTTTTCTCTCATTTATTCTGCTAGTACTAGTACTCAATATTCAAAGTTTATACTGTAACGTCCCGTTCGCTGCCAACTTCGTAAGACAAGGCAAGAACACTTCTTTTATAATTTGTGCTCTTCTAGGTCGTCCGTGATTCTCGGTCGTCCACTTGGTATTGTGATGAAGTTACTCCATAAATAAAGCATTTGCGGCCGGTTAAGGATTTGTCTATTCTGTTCTCCTTCCATTAAAATAAATAAATAAATTCACTTGAAAAATCATTTGAATTCAATCCATTTGCACCGACGTAGTGTTTGGAAGGGTTCAAATTAATTGATATAAAAAAAATTATAGCACGATACCCCATAGTGGAAAGCATTTAAACTCAATCTTTGTTCCATAGAATTAAAATAATGGTGTTCACTTTGCATTTTATTTTGAAACTTTATGATAAAGAAAAACTAAAATCTCGATTATTTAATAAGTAAAATATATTAATAAATATAGAATTAAATATTAAAAATGAGAGAATAACGATATAGATAATATATATTATGAGTACATCAAGTATTAAATAATTATGGAAATAACTAGGAATAATATTTATTACTGATATTGAAACTCCATAAAAACATATATATATATTTTCTTAATATGATTATTCAAGTGAAAAGAAAAAATATTTGTTAATAATATTAAATAACATATTAGTATAATTTGATAGATACCAAATATGTGGTATGTAGATATTTTTATAATGTTTTTATTTCACAATTTAATTTGATATATATATATATATATATAGTCACATATGTATTTTTATAAATATAATTATAGTATATATTTTTAGTATATAATACATTAATGTATATATATATATATATATATATATATATATTTTTGTAATATTTCTTTTAGTCAATATAATATAATATAATATATTTTTATTTTTATTTTAAATTTATTTATATTATAAAAGTGATATGAAAATGGTTAATTTTACTATTTTACAAAAAGTATTATTATTTTTTAAAATTCAATCACATAAATATGTAAACTTAAACGTAAATGTAAATGTAAATGTAATGTTTAACCTTTAAGATTTTTAATTTAATGTTGTCTCTATTTAAAAATAAATCTAATTGTTATTATGTATAAACACAATATAAATTTAAAATATAAAAAGGTTTATAAACACTAGAAAAAGGAATAGTAAATAAATAAAAATATAAATAAACTAGAGGCATGGTAAATAAAGAAATCTCTTTTTATATTTACTCCATAAATCCCTTTATATTTACAAAAATTCAAAAAAAAATATTTAAGTGAAGCCTATGGGCCAAATACCATGGAACAAATAATTATTAATACCATGGGCTAAATACCATATTTATAAAAGACTTATGGTAAATAAATAAATAGAAAAGAAGTATAAAGAGGTATGGTAAATAAATAAAAACATATCAAATAGGATTAGAAATCAACATCTAATTATATGCCAAGCCTAAGGGCCAAATACCATGGTAAATAAAAGAGGTATGATAAACAAATATAAATATGAATAAACTAGAGGTATGGTAAATAAATAAAACCTCTTTTTATATTTACTCCGTAAACCTCTTTATACTTACTAACAATAAAAAAAAGGTTTTATTTAGGTAAAGCCTGTGGACCAAATACCATGGGCCAATTTATTATTAATACCATGCAAAAATAAAATAAATTATTAACCCTAATATTAATATTAAAAGATTATTATTATTAAATATAATATTCATATTGATATATTATAATATTAATATAATTAAATTTAATAAATTTGAATTAATACAATATTAAATTTTGTTATATTAATATATCATAATATATATTAACTCTAGATATATATGGGAGGGAAGAACAAAGACATAGAGTGATAGAGGTGGAGAGGTAGGGGGAGTGACAAGGGTAAGATTGAGATAAACTGAAGGAGAGGGGATAGGAGGAATGAAGAGAGAGAGGGCAAGAGGAGTGAGAGAGGTAGAGAAGGGTAAGGGAGGGAGAGGGAGACATAAAGATGGAGGGGGAGAGAAGAAGAAAGACATGGAGAGTGAGAAGTGGAGAGAGAGGGAGTGACAAGGGAGAGATGGAGAGATAGAGTGTATGTTTAGGGGTGAGACAAAGAGACAAAGAAGGAGAAATAGAGGGAAGGGGGAGAGAAGGAGAGAGAAGGAGGGAGGGAGGGATATAGTAACACACACACACACACACACAGATTGGGGAAGAGAGAGGGAGGTAGGAGAGAAATGGAGAGAGGGGAAGAATGATAGACAAAACATGAGAGAGAGAGAGATGGGGGAAGAGAGAGGGAGGTAGGAGAGAAATGGAAAGAGAGGAAGAATGAGAGACATAACTTGAGAGAGACGAGGAGAGTGATGGGGGAACAGAGAGGATTGAAGGATGGAGAGAGAGAGAGAGAGAGAGAGAGAGAGATGGGGGAAGAGAGAGGGAGGTATCAGAGAAAGGGAGAGAGAGGAAGTACGGGAGGGCAGACTTAAGAGAGATGAGGAGAGAGGGAAGGATAGAGAGATGGAGTTGGAGGGGAGAGAGGGAGGGAAGAAGAAATACATAGAGAGTGAGAAGTGGAGAGAGAGAGGGAGTGAAAAGGGAGAGATGGAGATAGTGTGTGTATGTTTGGGGTGAGATAAATAGACAAAGAATGAGATATGGAGGGAATGGGGGATGAAGGAGAGAGGAGAGAGGGATGGATATATTAACAGAGTAGGACAGTGGATAGGGAGAGAGAGAGGGAGAGAGAGGAAGGAAGAGAGAGAGAGGATGTGAGAGAGTGGAGAGAGGGAGGGAAAGAGATATGGAGTTGGAGGGGAAAAGAGAGGGAGGTAAGAAGAAAGAAATAGAAAGAGAAATGTAGAGAGAGAGAGGGGGTGATAAGGAAGATGGAGATGGAGGGAGAGAGGACAACGGGAGGAAAGAGAGATAAAAGTGGGGGAGAGGGAGAAAAGGGGAAGAGAGAGAGAGAGAGAGAGAGAGAGAGAGAGAGAGAGAGATTGGATAAAGAGAGTGCATGTTTTGGGTGTCATATAGAGAGACAAAGGGAGATAGAGATATAGATGGAAAGTGAAGAGAGGGAAGAAGAGAGAGATGGAGAGAGGGAGGGAGGGATATAGAGATTGATAGATATGGAGTGAGAGGGCATGTGTGTTTGGGGGGTTGAGATAAAGAGACAAAGGAGATATGGAGGAATATATAGATATAAATGGAGGGGCGAGAGAGGGAAGAACATTTCTTGCACTAGATGCATTGATTTCAGTGTTGATGGTGATTTCTAATCCTATTTGATTGCTTGCACTAGATGCATTGATTTTAGTGTAGATGTTGATTTCTAATGATATTTGATTGCTTGCACTAGATGCATTGATTTCAATGTAGATGATTTCTAATCTTATTTGATTGCTTGCACTAAATGCATTGATTTTAGTGTAGATGGTGATTTCTAATCCTATTTGATTGCTTGCAGTAGATGCATTGATTTCAATGTAGATGTTGATTTCTAATCATATTTGATTGCTTGCACAAGATGCATTGATTTCAATGTAGATGATTTCTAATCCTATTTGATTGCTTACACTAAATGCATTAATTTCAGTGTAGATGGTGATTTCTAATCCTATTCGATTGATTGCACTAGATGCATTAATTTCAATGTAGATGTTGGTCTATAATCCTATTTTCTTACTTTCACTAGATACATTTATTTCAGTGTAGATGTTGCTTTATAATCCTATTTTCTTACTTACACTAGATGCATTGATTTGAGTGTAAATGTTGATTTCTAATCCTATTTGATCATTGATTTTAATGTAAATGTTGTTTTATAATCTTATTTGATTTCTTGCATTAGATGCATTCATTTTAGTGTAGATTTTGATTTTTGATTTGATGTAATTGGATGCATGATGGTCCATTAATTTTATAGTGACTGGATTAACATTGTGCATTAGATGCATTCATTTTAGTGTAGATGTTGATTTCTGATTTGATGTAATTGGATGTATGATGGTACATTAATTTTATAGTGATTGGATTAACATTGTGTGCACAAAAAAATATTGACAGTGTACATTGATTTTTGTGTTATGGTAATTCAAGAGAAAGAGAGAGAAGGTATGATGTTTACTACAATAACTCAAGCTAAAGATTTAAATGGTATACAATTTAACCTTTCTTTTTGATATAATCGATATGAAAAGATGAAAAAAGTAACAAGGGTGACAATAAGAATAGTAGAAAAAATAGTTTGAGATTAATCACAATGAAGACTATTTGTAATTGACTATATTCTTAGTATTCACATTTTCTATCATTCAACAAGTCTATTACATTGTACTTTACATTCCAAATTTTTATTTTATGATTTTTCATCATCAAAGTTATTAACAATATTTATCATCTCAACAAACTTTTAAAATTAAAATGACCAAATTAATATGAGACATATTTAGCATATTTAAAATAATCATATTAATATTACATGAATCCATATTAACTCCAGATCTCTCTACACTTGATAGATCGGAATTAAAATAAATCTAAACTGGTTTATATTTTATTTTAATAAAAAAATTTGAAATATTTATTAATTTTTTTTATTAAATAAACTTATCATTTTATTAAAAACACCTGTAACTATATCTAAGTTATGATTAAGATATGCAAAACATTTCTCATCTCACTTTTTTCTTTATAAAGATTGTTTTTATTTCATTGCATTAGTTTTTCCAAATGCGAAGATAGTTTTACTTCAGTTTTACTTCATCATAGCTTTACTTCATCTTGGTCATGATCATTTAAGATATAATAAATAAATAAATAATTATTTTCAGAAAGTATGTTTTTATTTCATTATCTTGATTTCTTAAAATATTGAGATGATTTTTTTTAATAATGATTGTTTTTATTAGTTTATATATATATAACTAATGTTATAATTTTTATATAACAACTGTTAAGAATTATAAAAAATATATATTTAAATTCACATGTTAAGAAAATTTATAAGAGATATAAAGTTAGTTTTAATTACTCTTTTTCATTAACATCATAAGAGTTAAGTATTTTGATAAAAAAAAAAATATTTAAATTAAATATGTAATATAAGTTTTTAAAAATATACTAAATTAAAAAAATAAATTCATTCAATTATATATATATATATATATATATATAATCAAGCATGGCTAATTAGTAATTTAATGAAATTATTTCAAATACAATTACATGTTTATTAGATAGCTATATTTTTATTATGGTTTAGAAACTTAAGAAAGATAGAAAATAAATAAAGTTGGTTTGATGATTTTTTTTTTTAAATCAATATATATCAAAAAATTCAAGAAAAAATATAAGTAATTAGCTTTGCATTCCTATCTACAATATATTAACACAATAATTATGATTTTCAAAAAACATAGTCATGTCTTTCTTAATTAGAAAAAAAAAGGTAACTATAGCAAAAACATCAAGAAGATAAAGATATAAATGTTTCAATGGACTAAAGTCCATTCTTACGAGGAGGAGCTTTTATCGGGCTTAGAGATAGACCAAGCTCGAGATGAGTGACACAACCTTCAATATATAAGAGAAATAGCTTCAGATTCTCCAACTTGTTTAGAATTTGATTTCTTGCATCCCTACAATCCAACAACACCTTGTGTAGTAGAGTGTTTAAATGCCAATACAAATCCACAATATATAGATAATGATTTATTCTTCTTTTGGTAATCCTTGGGTAATGAATCCATGCTGCAATGCTATCCAAAACATCTGCATTGGTCATGCCTGACATCCATCTCTATTTCATTAAGATTTGACTAAATTTCTAGAGGGACATGGTTCTGAAAGTGGTGAGCCAATGCCTCTGCGTGAAATCAATCTTGTGAACCATCAATGTCCCCACTTCCACCTCCTCTGCAAGTGTGAGCCTATTGATGATTCATGGCGATAGTGAGGAGAAAGAATTTCATTGGGTTTAATAACACCAAATTTAAAGAACAAATTACATGTAACCAGGAAAAGATGATGGACCTTCAACAATGTCTAACAAGGCATATGCGTTGGGTAGAAGATTCAAAGAACAATCATAAAATTTAATGAAGGACAAGAGGAGAGGACGAAGTAAACCTGTGGACCCTTGACAGGAATAAAGGGGAAATATAATGAAAGTCCATGGAAGGTGGAGGAAACTACAACAACAATGTTGATCAAGTGTAATGAAGGCGTTAACCTAGGAGCATGACAATGAAACTCATACCTAAATATATAGAGACTAGGAAAGCCTAAATGAAGTTAATGTGAGCTGCCATATAGAGTGGTGAATATGGCATCTAAGACACAAACTTGTTGACTATAATCACGTGAATTGATTGTCTAATGTTCATCTATCTTCATATCAACATTAAACACCCCATTAAAAAAATTATTTTTTCAGAATTAACATAATTTTATTTCAACTTTTCTTTTATTATGAAATATATTTTATTATTTATATGTAATTTTTAAAATCATTTTCTTATTTTCAATAAATTTTAAAAATATAATCAAAATTTAACATACCACTAATTTACTAAACCCTAGAATAAATAAATGATATAATCAATAATTACATTTATTATATTTTTAATTAATTGAAATAACTAATATTATGGTATAGAAATTTTGAAAAATACAGTAATAAACTGCTATAAATCAAGCTACTAAAGTAGTCAATGTATGGACAAATCATTTATTGCGCATGGAAACTTGACATATAGAATACCCACTTTGTTAAAGATAATTTAGATAATAATATAGTGGAATAATGGTTAAAAATAGTCCACGTGGTCATTATAAACATAATGTCAACCTTTAGAGTTTCGTAATTATAGGAGATTTAATGGAACACTTAATAATAATTCTCATTTATATAGTTTAATAATAAATATATTATTCAATAAAAATACCTTTAAACTTCTAAAATGTTAAAATTGATATTTCTAGTTTAAAAAATGTTACTCGAAAAAGATAAAATTGTGCATGATAATATTTATGAAATAATTTATCGAGAGCAAAAGACTAATGTTAGACTACAAGAATTGGACTTTTAGGAAACTAGTGGGATATGAATTGGACTTGTGAGACACCTTCTGTTATAAAATAGGAGAATGATATTGCTTTGATTATTAAAATAAATGACTTACATGAGTGAATGACATTTCAGATGAAAGGGTTTCCATGACTCCTTGACTCTATTCCCATAACAAAGAAAGAGTTCATAAATGGGCTTCACATATTGAAATTATGATTGGTGTGTAAAAGAAAAGATATTAGGTATGTATATTTTCGATTTTGGAAATTGCTATGGAGGTTTGGAAAATGATACTTAAATCTTATATGGAAAGTATATTTACATCACAATTCTATTAGATGGTTATTTTCAATGTTATTATAAATTTATTTTTATATAATTAAGATTTTTATTATAAATTTTTATAAATATAATAATTTTTTTGGAGTGATTAATTTATTAAAAAAATTAATTAAAATTGAAAATGATATGCTTTGAAGTTTATAACTATTTTGCATTTAATTATTTTTCTGGTTTTAAAAATATCTTTGTAATATATAGGATTTACATATTATATGTCTTTTTTATATGCAAAGATAATGCAAGTTGGATGGAAGAATATAAAACTTCACAATAATAGAGTGGATTGTTAAAGGATAGATATAATGAAAAACTTATGCTAGCTTTTTTCAAAGTAAAAAAATATTTAGAATATAAATAGTGTATGGGGATGAGTATTATGAATGAATCACTTTTAATGAAGATATTTGATAATTGTATATTACATTGGAGGAGGAGAAAGTGAAGGTAATAAACACTGTGGTGATCACTGAGATCTTGCACATAGTTAAAAAAAAAACTTTGAATAATCTTGGTGTTCAACAATTAAATCTAAATGTGAACAAAAATACATCTAATTAAAACAACATTACTAGACATATATATGATTAAATATAAATAAATAAACACATTTTTTTTTCCCTTTTTTTTCTTCTTTTTTCTTTTCTTTTTTTTCGGGAGTGGGGATGTGAGGGGTTGATCTACTTTTTTCATTAAAGAAAATTAGTCAACAATCTAGGGAATACTTGTGGGGATAAAAGAGAGCCATCCTTTGTTTTTTAGAGATGGAATGCCTTGTGTGAATAATATTATTTACTTATGTTTTCACAATGAGGTGAAAAGATACAAGGAGATACATTTCAATGTAATCCTTAAATCAAGTTAATGACAATGTTTTTGTAGTAGCAAATACTACTTTAAAATTCACACCTACTTGAGAATCAACCAAGCAATTCAAATCAATTACAAAATGTCAAATAAAGTTTTCATACATAGATTGAATTGTTCAAACATGGTTATCTTGACCTCCTTTATTTAATGTAAGCAAATGAAAAACAAATCATGGTTTTTCAATAAATGATATATTAATAAATGACACAATTTTTGTATAGAATTTGAAAGGAATATTTCCTTTTCACTCAAAAGGGATTGGATAAGATCATATATTCAAAGTTATATTCACCATTTGATCAAGATATAACAAAAAAAAATATGATGTTTGAAGAAATATGCAAGGACATTTTTTAAAATAATAAATTCCAAATAATATGGGTAACTAGGCTTAATAAAATTTCTATGATAATATCTAAACAAAAAGCAATAATATTCACTCTCATAAATTGAGATCGGGATCCAAGAAAAATCCTAAATGAAAAAGGAAATGGAGATTGGTCATTGTGAGGTTTTCATAATTATAATACATATAAAGACTATATAACAAAGAGAACAAACATAAATATAACTGGGAAAGTGTGACACCTCTACACCGCCCCACCAACCCCCCTCTTTTTTGCTACATTTTTGTAA